>VDFB02274714.1:41124856-41197926 GCA_007258455.2 Sequoia sempervirens
TTTCTTTCTGCCCGACAAAAACCCATGTCTTGAAATTTTCAAAATTTATCGAAAAACCATATTTTTTAGGGTTTTGATTTTTACACCAAAACTTCCGAAGGCCATAACTTTTGACTCGGGTGTCCGTTTGAGCTGAAATTTAATGGGTGGTTGTGTTTTGAGCTAACGAGTGGATTCCCAACCAGTTTCTTTGAAACTGGTTGGAGCCCGTTTTGACCCATTTTTGGGGCCTCAAACTTTCATCTTGACCCCCAAAATCTCAATTTAATGTTTTTTGAAAAAATGTTTTCGCTCATAACTCAAAATGCATATCCCAAATCTCTGGGATGTTATTTGGCAATTCATCCTATCTCACCAATGGGTATTACTTGGAAAAAATTGGGACTCTCAAACATACGAGCATGCAGTTTCCTAAAATGGCAAAATTTGACAATTTTTGAAAATTGCCAAATTTGGAAAACTCTGATTGTCAACACTTTATGCCCTTTCAACCTCGGCACTTGGTGTCGAATTCATCCCATCACATCCTCCAATCCTTCTAGTCTTCAATCCAATCCTCATCTGAGCTTTAATCTTATCCCACTCTGAGCTTAACCAAACCCCTAATCTGAGCTTTTGTCCCTCTGTAGTCAAAATCTTTGGATATCGAACAAAGTCTTAAAATCCCTCCCTCCATCTTCTTCAACTTTGTCCTATTCATCCATTCGAATAAATCCATTCATCCATTTCATCTATTTTGAACCTCCATCCATCATCTCAAAAAATTCCTCAAGCCTCTTGTCATCTCAAACATTCATCAAACCTCCTTCTCTCATTTCAAACTCTCATTCAATAATCTTGATCAATCATTTACTCATTATGAGTAATCTTCCATCTTCTCCATCTCCTATCCTTTCTCATCATTCATCTATCTATTCTATCATCCTCCCAATTCATCTTTTGATTATTTAGCTAACTATTCCATCCCAGAGCTTCATGATCCGCACTCTCCCCATACAATCCAACGTCATCTATCTTATCGTCATCACTTCTGCTTCTTTTGCACATCTTTTCTATATCATCATTCATCATCTCATCATTCATCTATCTATCCTGTCATCCGCCCACTTCATCTTTGATGATTTGGATAACTATCCCATCCTTGAGCTTTGTCTAGTCACTATCCTCCAATCCACTCCAATAGGTCTATGTTGTTCCATCATCAGTCTTCATTATCCACTTTGTCCCTTTATCACCTATCATCAATCTTTCTACTTTGTCCATCCTCTATCATCTATCATATTCCATCCATCATCGATCGATACTGTCCACTTTTCTCCTGCTCTCCATCCTATCTTGGTCATCCATCAAAATCTCCATCATGGTCTATTATCAGCCTTTTGTCGAACTACGTTGCCCCTGCGCTTTCACGTAGGCAAGGTCGATCATTTGATCTGCCCCCGTTGTTCCATCATCAGTCTTTCTACTTTGTCCATCTGATCCTTTATCATCTATCATCAATCTTCTTATCTTATCCCTATTTGTCTGTCCCATCTTCATCATCCATCAAGGTCTCCTATCTTGTGTCATGTCTCTCGTGTCGCATCATCACGCTACGCCCTTATCTAGCTGGTTCTTAACCAACAAGATCCACTTGTATCATCATATCCAATCGGTTCTGAATATCCTGCGTCATATCACTCTTTTAATTTAGTATCCATCATTGGTCTCAACAGGATGCATCCTTCCTAACAGACCTCATCAATCCCATCCATCCCCTTGATTGATCCTATGGAAAAGGACATTTGAAATTAATTGTGATCTTTTGATGCTTTTGGCTTTTGTTTATCATTTGAGCTCCCTATCATCACTTGTCATGGTCGCCTTGATCCATCATATCATGGTGTGCTTACTGAGTCAACATAGGGGTGTATCTCGATCTTTTTTTTTTTGTCTTCTGTTGTCCCACGTAGTACCCACCAAGATCCCTGAGGTCTTGGTTATGCTGGGGCATCCTTGTGTGCTTGTGGTTATCTCAATACCTGGCCCGACCAAGGTCATCATGACTTTGGGGTGTTGGGATAGCCTTCTTGTTTGTTATGTTTGTTTTATCATTAGACACTAATCTCTGCCTTGGTTCTTCATACCTTGGCGTCTGTGTCTTATGCTATAGCAAAAATCAAGTGCTCGATGATGGCACATTGCATTTAGATTGCATTTCATCTCTCATCCTCAAATCCCCCCCATCCATTCATCCTTCATCACACTCCCCTCCCAATCCTCCATTGCATTGCATCATCTTCTTCATCTCCCCTTGCATCATCTCATCCATTTCGAGAGCCCACCCGTGTTCTCCTGAACCCGCATGTCCTCTCGAGGGGGCATCCTTCATCCCTAATTTTCATCATTTTCTTTTTCCCTTCCTAGTCACTCCTTTGAATGACTGGGGCATCTTTTCCAATCTAACCATCTTCTTCTAGGTTCTATGTTTTAATATTCTTTGAAATGATGCTACTTGTAACACCATCTCAAAGAGGGCAAAATGTAGATGTCTAAATTTGGACACTTAATTTATCCAAATTCATCCCCTTTCGTCTTATTTTTCGTTAATTAAGTAATACTCCTATTATTTAATTAATAGCTTTAATTCTGCCAAATCCCTAAGGTATTTAATCAATATACCTTATCTCTTTAATCCTTCTTCCATCAATTGAATTAAATAAATATTCCATTTATTTAATTCCCTTTATGTCACATCCTCCATCATTTTTATCTTATCTTAATCCTTCTTCTAATCCCATCATTAAGGTGTGCACATGCCTAATCCTTGATTAGGATGTGTCACATCCTCCAACTTTTGCAAGTTGGCCTCTAATCTCTCTTAGCCACCTAACCCTCCTCTAATCCTTCATTACTCTTCCCCATGTGATCTTTGACTTGTCACATCAAGTCACATGTGAGATCTAACCCTCTTCTAATCTTCATTAATTAATCTAATCAAGTACTTGCACAATCCTAATCACCCCTTTAGTCAACTCTCCCCATCCCCCAAGGAATTTTTAATTCCTTTTTATTTATCCTAGGCTCCTCTCTTCCCCATGTGAATTTTTAATTCACCTTTTAATCCCCCAATGCACCCTTTGGAATTTAAAATTCTTTCCCATCTCCCCATAAGGATATTTGAGGAATTTTTAATTCCCCACTTGTCCTCTCTCACATGGGGACAAGTACCTCCTTTATGAGGAGATCTTGTCCAATCCCAAGGTACTTTGTACCCCTCTCCATGTCATGTCCTCCTTCCACCTCATGTCCACTTCACCTTTTAGGGCTATCTCACATGCCACATGTCAAGGTGTGAGGGCTTGTGAGTTCTCAACTCACCTTAGCCCTACATCTTGATATTTGGTGGATCAATCTCAACCGTCAATTTCCCCTAGGATTTTCTAAAAATCCTATAAATACCCCCTCTTTTCTCTCATTTTAGGGGGATCATTTTGTGTAGCCAAACTCTTGCAGTTTTGTTTCTCAATCCACACTTAGCTATTTTCATGTTTCCAAGCATCATTTGCATCTCACATCACACATCTTGTGCCATCTAAGGAGCATACACATCCAAGATCGAAGGGCCAACCAAAGGATCGACTCAATGCAAGGTATAAAGTTTCATTTCGTGGCTTTGTCTTGTTTTGTTTCCAACTTAGGCTAATCTCGAAGTGTAGGTTGTTTTAGTTGTTTATTCGTGCTCTTTAACTTGTTGCTTGCTTTCTAAGCACCTATTTCGACCTATCACAATTTCATCGGCAAAAAAAGCCTAAGGGAAAATATAAAATGATTACTAGTGATGTTGCAAACATAGTGGTAGAGTTAATCAATGTTGAAAATAGGGATGAGACAAATAAATGACATTTTATTCCATGTGACTTCCTCTTATTATTATAGGGAGGCCATGGAATAAAATAAGAGCAAGGCCATCATATGTGCCACTAAGGGAGACACAATTAAGGCCAATAATCTTGCATAAGAATGATTTCAAGATTAATATTCTAATGAAGAAAATTAAGACTGCCCAGGTCACTAGTGGGTGCAATATAATCATGGATGGGTTGAAAGACACCAACCATCATACACTCATCAACATCATGGTCACATTTATAGAGGGTTTTTAGTTCCTTAGGGCTATTCATTATTCAAGATAATGTAAGGATACTTATTTTCAATTCCAAAACCTTTAAGATGCTAGTGAGGAGGTAGGAACAAAAATTATGATGCAAGTAGTGACAAAGGTAGGAACAAAGATTATGATGCAAGTAGTGACCAAGGAAAGCCCCTATATGGAACAACTCTTCCTCTCTCTTTAAATGCATAGGTTATAGATTTGAAGAAGATTGGAGAAATATTGAAGACTATTTGTTCATTGGTGCCTTCAAACTCTACAACTTGACAAGATACAAAACTCAATCATCTCTACAACAAACAAAGATCCAACAATAAGATTTAGAAGAAAGAAGCCACAAACTATGGACTTGAAGACTGTGAAAGAAAATTTAAATTTTAGATCTTTAGATATGGGCACCTTGGGTGGCCTTGTCCAACATAATCAAGCTCAAATTCAAATCACAAGTGCACATATATCTACTTTGTATGTTTCTGGTCAATAAATTTGTCTGTCAACTTCCAAATTATTTTCATTTATATAATAATAGTGCATTTTTATAATTATCTAGTTGCATCATTGCATTCCATCATAATTTCATTTCCAAATCACACACATCCACTACCACAAAAATGGAATCCTTGAGCAAGGATTGATTGAATCACCTTTTAGGTTGTTAGTTAATCTCATGTCCTTGTTCATCCTTGATTCCCTCAATGTTATGATTGGAAAGGTGACTAATCCTAAGTAAGCCCTAGGGTTTCAATTTTCTAACATCATAGTGACAAATAATATTGAAAATGTACAAAATTTCTAAAAGGTGGAAAATTGTCATTGCTTATGGTTTAGGACATAAAACAACAATCTTCTTCACTCTCTCATTCAAGGAAAACCCTAGAGATCTCAATCTAAGGTATGCAAAGGAGAAAGAGATCTTGACATAGGGTTGTCCTAGGGTTTGATTAGAAACTAAAGAGGGGTTCACCACCAAGCAAGGGCTTGGAAAGACAAATGATATGCAAGACTTAATGACTAAACCTAATGATATCCAAAGTTTCACTAAATGACCTAGAAATGTATGCAAAACATAATAGAAAGTTGAGAAATTAGAAATATGCACCTGGAAACCTATAGGAGCTTGAATGAAGACTTGAAATGCTAAAAATAATAAAATTAATGTCTTTTGGGATTCATGCGCCAGTCTGGGTAATTTAGTCCCAAATTAAGGTTTTTGGGTAGGAACAAAAACCCGGAAAAGGCAAGTCTGGAACTCCTGAAAAACTATAAATTTGACTATACTAGGACTCATATGCCAGAAGTGGCGTATTATTCTAGTTTGAATTTTCCAAAGATCAAGACCCAAATCTACTCTTCAATCTCTACTTAGCCTTGTTAACCTAGTTTTGGGATCTAAATTGTCAAAATGTACTCCGTAGATGTTCTCCAATGATCTCCTATATAAGGTGACAACTTTGAACACTTTACAACTTGACAAATTCTTTCCAGTCTTGCTCTTTAATGTGTCTTCAACCTAGATCTACAAATTACACACTAAAGAGAGGGAAAAATGTTGTTTTGTTAGTGGAAAGGGGTTTTCCTTGGTCAAACCCTATTTTGGTAATCAAACCTTGCAATGAAATCAAATAAGATAAAGGAATGATGAATGAACAAAATGTAATGTTGTAACTCACCCAACCCTAGCAATAAAGTGTTGCAAAATGTATGAAATGGCTCCAATGGATGTAGATCTTGAATCTTGATTGAATGTGATAAATCTTGAATTGAATGCTAGCTTGAATCATGAAAACTTACACCACAATTGTTAGCTCAAAAATAAAAATGATGCATGATGACTTTGACATGATGCTTGATACTTGAATAATGCTCCAAAACACTTGAAAATCGACCCTTGAATTCTCTTGAATACTCTTGTGAACTCTTGAATGATCTTGTAAGTTCTCTTGATCACAATTTAGCTATTAGGAATGCTTCATCAACTTGCTAGGTAGAAAATGAGTGAAATAACCTTTTATTTATACTTGTTTATGCCAAATTTCCCAAAATTACAACACTACAAGCTGGCATCAGATCTAGGAGGATAAAATCCTAGCAAGAATTTGAATTAAATTTGATTTTGGGCCACATAGGACTCATACACCAGAAGTGGCATATGAGTCCCACTAGGCTTAACTATGGGACACATTTTTTAAAAATGCTTAGATTTATGTGAAATCAAGATTGAGGCCACAAAACTTAGGTGGGACCCATATGCCTAAGGTGGCATATGAGTCCCAGATCACTAAATTTGGGCCACACAACCTAAAAAGACATGAATTATGATTGGATGTTGGTTTATGTCAGGATTATCCTGGGAAAGATGCATTAAATGAGGCTTGTGAATGCAAAATTAGGCCAATTAAAGCATAAAGAAGCCAAATAAATAATGAAAACCCTAGATTAGTGTGAAAATGTGGTACAACACTTTATAAAACCTAAAATAAGGCACCATTAAGTCCATTTAGCTTACAAGGTCTCAAGACCTAATGTGAATGTGTTAAATAGATTACAACACTAAATCAAGGAAACATTATGCTCAATTCAACAAGGAGGACCCAAACAAGTGTGAAAATGTCACATATGACATTTTTTGACACTAAATTTAGCCCCCACTTTAGTGAGAGGATGAACTTGCTTCAAACTCACATTAAAGTAGACAAACTCGCATCAAGAGGGATTCAAATGCACCAATGTCGGTAAGATAGGATGACAATGATCAATTGGGATGAGCAAGCCCCCAGTATCAAGATCCTATGACAAACCAACATAAGAACAAAAGAACACACATGAAAATGATATAAGAGCAACAACAAGGCACAAGCATACACTACCAAATACATAAAAAGGAAAAAAAAAAAAAAAAGGAATTGATCAAGCTTTGACCGTTTGTCCTACATGTTGTGGATTGGATCTTAGTTGTTTTTTTCAAAAAATGCATGCTCACTCTGAGGCAATGAAACTCAAGGTTTTCTATTGGATGAGTATCCAAAAGGTGAGACACAAACACATGTGACTGGTATGTGCTCACACAAACATGCAAGTGGCTATGGGAAATTCATGCCTTAGTTTAGCTTCCTGTCAACTAGAACAAAGTTATACCTCCTGATAAATTTGATAAGGCACCACACAATAATGAATTTTGAGATTCATGAGGCAAGCAAAACTTCGTATGCTTGTGAACTGTTGATTTTTGGCTCCAATGGACTCTCTAACTCTTCTAGGGTTTTTCATCTAAAAGGAGAGAGAGAGCTAAGTAGGCCAAAAATACTAACTAGTTCATTCAAATAATGTTGTGTGATGTTGTATAACCTAAATGAAGTTAAATAAATGCAATTGATTGATCTAAATGAATGAAAACGAATGCAAAAGTGCTATTAAAACTATGTTTGAAAACATATTGTGATATGCAAACAACTAAGTAAATGAAGAAATTATGCAGAACATAAAGGAAATGGGTGAATCTAAGTGCACCTGGATAAAGTGTGATGAATTTGGAGTGTTTTGGATGCTGGTTGAAACTATTATTTTTTCATAGTGCGACTCATTCGCCCAGAGTGGCAAATTAGTCCTCCTCTTGGTGAAAAACTGTCGGAAGTGCAAGTTTTTGTCTGTCGGGATCTAGAATTTGACAAAATTCAGATTTTCAGTCCTAAGGTAGGACTCATTCACCATAGGTGGTGAATCATCCCTCTCCCAAATTTTTGAAAAATTAGGAGACAAATCTGCAACACCAGATCTAGAAAAGTTTGCTTGTCGGGTTGTCGAAGTCAATTCTGCAGAAAACAAACATAAAACCTTCTCCAAGCTTGAAATAGACTTAAGTTGACTTGAAGCACCTAGTTGACTTGTAAACCAATCTTCAACACCAAAAATCTTGTCAAATTTTCATACCTAGGTTTGCAAACAAACATGCAATAGGAAAAATGGATTAAAGTCAGTGAATAGGCATTTGCCTTGGTCAAACCCCGTTTTGGTAATCTAACCTTCAATAAGATAATGAAATGCAATGGAATGATAAACTAACAACATGCAATTGCTATTAACCTACCAAACCCTTGATGATGCAAGTTTGAAGTGATGTCAATGGCTACTTCAAAGTACTTGAATAGTGCTTGAAAAGATATTGTAAAATGCTTGAATACTTTAGTGAATAGGTGGATAAGTGAATTTGATGAATGGGGGTTAGAATGAGATGAAAACCACTAATTTATACACATTTGTACCTTAGTTACCTGTTCATACCTCATCATAGGCCGACATCAAGTGATTTTGAATAAAATACCGAATAGAAATTTAAAATATTTTGAATTTGGGGCCAAGGGGGACTCATTCGCCACCCATGGCGAATGGGTCCCACCTAGGACCTAAAAACAAGTGTCAGGAAATATGTTGTATTTAATGTTGTTTGTTAGGACAATACTCAAAAATACACTTAATTAAGCATATGAGAGCATAAAGGGGCCAAATAAAGCATGAGAAAGGGATAAATAGTGAATATATGCCTAGAAAAGCGTGAAAGCTTGTTACAAGACTTTACAACACTTTGAAATAGGACTTTTTTATGAATTAAAAGATGATTTTTAGGTGAATTGTAATTAATAGAGTCTAGAAGAATGGAGAAATTTCTTACAAAACTTCACAACACCTTCACAAGATGTTGTTATTTTAGTTTTAGTACCTAAATGAGCATGTTCAAACCATGTTACAACATAAAATCAAAGAAACATAGTTCCAACACCATGAAACAAGACCTAAAAGGCCATGAAAATGACAAGGGGCCATTTTTATACTGCACAACTTGAAACTCATGAACAAACAAGATGGCACTATAGGCATGCAAGGTGTGTTATGCAAGGTGGCCATATAACTGAAATTGTAAATGAAAACTAGGGAATGTTCAAAGGATTATTGCTTAGTTCATGTAAGTTATTAGCTTATGGAACATTTTTCCTAATGTCTCTAAGAGAGGACCAATTAAAGAATAGAAGATTCACAACTTAGGGGATGCAGTGTGTCACATCAAGCCACTAAGAGGAATATAATATGCTAAGAGAGATCATGCTCTTGAGGGACATCACACTCAATGTCACCACAAAGTGAAAGAAACATCACATGAATTAAGAAGACTACATAATGAAACATGAAATGCAAAAGAATAATGCCAATGTATTCCCCCACTTTAAAGGAATTGCTAAACACCATGCTATGATAAATTACTTTAAAGTAGCCAATGATAAATGCTAACAATAGAGAAGACATGAGAGCTTATTTGGAAAGCCCTATGCCAAGTCATATGTTTCCAAATAAAGCTATGTCATGAAAAGAAAATAGAGGTTGCCCCAAAAACTCCTTTTGAGAAGCCATTACAATATATATATAGTCCTACCAAAGATAATTCCCACCATCCCAAGTATGTGAAATAATTACTTTATTCTAACTAATTGGTGTTTTGAATTATAAACCATCTACATGCACCTTTATCTAAGATTGCGTATTGAAAACTTATAAAGAATATGTAAGTTACCAAAAATAACTACCATATAGTAAAATGGAGTTCATAACATTCTTAAACTAGTTATATTTGAGCAAAAAATGAAACTACCATTTGTAAACTTCAAGCATATGATTTTAATATTGAATATGTCAAAGGAAAAATAATCTTGTGGTAGATGTACTCTCTAGGAGACCCACTCTATGTCATGTGTCCATCACATCAACAAACTTGAAGGATTCAATCATGGAGGAATATGCCTAGGATCCTTTTTTAACTAACATTTTGGAAGGTGAGAAAAAAATACCAATATGTGGTGTCAAAAGGATTGATTCTATTAAAAATAGTGTTCTTAGTTGTCAGATCCAAGGTGAATGAGAAGATATTAGAAGCCTATCATAATGCACCTATGGCAGTGCATCTAAGGTTCTACAAAACTTTCAAGGTTTGTGGAGAGAAAGGTTCTCTTGGAAGTGCTTTAATGAGGGCGTTCTCACACATATTGGGGAATGCATCACATGCTAATAGAACAAAGGAGAGCAAGAATTTTGGCTGGATTGTTATAGCCTCTTCCCATTATGAAACACAAATGCTATATTTTTCTATGGATTTCATTGCTGGATTTCCCAAGGTGCAAGGGTAATACTGCATTTATGTTATAGTTGATAGATTGATTAAATATGCTCATTTATTTTTCATCTCCAATGAATATAAGGCTCTGTAAGTTGTAGATTTATTCTTCAAAGAAGTTTCTTGGTTGTATGGGCTACCCAAGAACATTGTCAATGGTAGAGACAGTTGGTTCCTTAGTACATTTTAGAAGGAATTATTCCATATCATAGGAACCAATCTCACTCCTAGCACAATCTATCATCCATAAACTGATGGAAAAACTAAAGTTGTAAATAAGTGGCTAGAAGGGTACTTGAGGGATTATGCCAACAATCAATAGGTAGCTTGGATCAAATGGCTACATTTGGGAGAGTATTGCTACAACACAACTCATCACATGTCCATTGGCATGTCTCCATTTAGATAAATCTAAGGATATGATGCATTAAACTTTGTAGAGTTAGTCCTCATAGATAGTAGAGTTCTAGGTAACAAACAATTTGGTAAATCAGAGTTAAGATATTTTGAAAACGATCTTAAGGAATATCTGCAAGTTTCCCCAAAAAAAATGTATGTGTATAGGAAGTGTAGAAAGAGAAAATTTGAGGTGGGGGATATCATATTCGTAAGGTTGTAGCCATATAGACTGTCTTCCAACAAGAAAGGAGGGGAAGAAAAGAACAAGCCTAAGTTCTATGGGCCATACAAGATAACCAAGAAGGTTGGAGAAGTTACATATGAGGTGGAGCTTCCAACATACAATAAAATTCATAATGCATTCCATGTCTCATGTCTAAAGAAGGCTCTCGGATCGCATTCCACTCCTTTAGGGGAGTTTCCCCCAGTAGATGATGAAGGGAAGCTCATTCTCATTTAGGAAGTTGTGATTGATACCAGAGTCAAAACCTTGAGAAACAAGAGTATAACTGAGTATATTTTCCAGTGGAAGAATCTACCACTTGAAGATTCTACTTCAAATGGATTTGAGATATTAGGAAATTCCCCCTTGCATTGCTTGAGTATAAGAAATCTTGTGAGGGGAGGACTTGTCATGTCCCATTTTTTGAGAAATCAACTAAAGGACAAAAATTAGGAATCCTACCGCATTTCATCACAAAATACCTTGCAAAATTGTGGTTTGGAACATAGCATCTACAATAATGCTTTCACATTGTATCCATGTCTCATAGAAAAATGATCATATACCAAAAAGATATTGCCATCAAAGGTCACTAGTCTAGGCTCACTATACCAGATTATGATCACTTTTAGGAATTCCTTTGAACTCATATGTAGGAGCACATTCTATCTTGCAGTCTAGAACATAACATCTACAATGACACCTACACATAATATCCAAATATCAAGAGGAATGGATTCAATATTGGAAAGATATTGCTATTAGAAGATGATAGTGCTAGGTAATTGGCACCTACTTCAATGGACATCATGGATAAGACACCTTTAGATCATAAAACATAAATTATGAAGCATAAAGATGGAGAAAAGGGACTAGGAAAGTTCTTGGATAGGTCAGTAGGTCCACACATTATCTGGAAATTCATCTCCATTGGCCTTAGGGCTGACCTAGTGTAGAGTGTTCAAATTCAAATTTTGGGCTTTGGCACCATCTTGGCTCAAGGCTGACTTGTCCCTTGAGGGAAATTGTTAGCATATAAATGTAGGGAGTAAATTATTGTAAGAGGTATCAAATTATTCTCATTCTTCTATATTTTGGGACACTTGTGTTCTAATTCCTTATGTGGATTTAAACTCATAGAAGTTTATGGTCATTGGATAGAAACCCATCAATCACTAGGATAAGAGGACAAAACCCCTTTGGTTCTTTAGGGAAATCTCATTTAGGGATTGCATGTAAGTTTTAAGGAATTTGTAAGGAACTTATTAACACTATTGTCATTCTATAGTAGCATTGTATATCATTCTAGATCAGTGTCAGTGAGTTATATTGGATATATTATATATGTGGATGAAATTCTGACTTTTATTAATATATTTAAAAGTGATCTTTGTGTTTGGATATTGTTAGTCATTGAATTCAATCTTCAAATTAGTCTTTATGCAAAAATTTTATGCTAGGGACATTACACTGTTCTATCTATTTCATGGGAAAAAGATCCTAAAGGAAAATATATAATGATTACTAGTGATGTTGGAAACATGGTGGCAGGGTTAATCAATGTTGAAAATAGGGATGAAATAAATAAATGACATTTCATTCCATGTGGTTTCCTCTTATTATTATAAGGAGGCTATGGAAAAAAAAGAGCAAGTGCATCATATGTGCCACTAGGGGAGACAAAATTATGGCCAATAATCATGCATAATAATGATTTCAAGATTAATGTTCCAATGAAGAAAATTAAGACTACCTAGGTCACTAATGGGTGTAATAATCATGGATGGGTTGAAAGACATCAACCATCATACACTCATCAAGATCATGTCACATTTATAGAGGGTTCTTACTTCCTTAGGGCTATCCATTGTTCAAGACAATGTAAGGATACTTATTTTCAATTCCAAATTCTTTGAGATTCTAGTGAGGAGGTAGGCACAAAAATTGTGATGCAAGTAGTGACAAACGATTGATGTATGTGCTCAAATCTATAGGGAAATTTATTGAGAGAACTTAAAAAAATGTTTGGTTTACTTATTGTTGTGTGCATGTCATGAATAATACACTCAAAGACATGATAAAAAATAGTTGGATCAAAGATGTGGTTGATGATATTAGAGATGCGTAGATGTTTACTTACAACTACTATATATATTTAACATGAACTCCTCAAGACCACCTCTAAAAAGGAGGTTTTGAAACCTATAGAGACTAGATATGTATCATAGTTTATTCTCTTGGAGAGAATGCTTGTGTTGCAAGCCTATTTTGTAACTAATTATATTGAAAACATAGTGGAATTAGTGGTTAATTTTAAGTCAAAGTAGGGGGGAGGGTGAAGGAGGTGTTGAAGAGTGACACTTTATGGTTTAACATGATATACTTTGTTACCATCATTATTGTATACTTTAAAGTTATTAGATATTGGGATGTTAGTGCACCTAGCCTTAGTGAGATGAATGAGTGCATTGACAATAAGCTTGGCCAAATGGTCATTGTATAATAGAAATACCCTAGATATTAGTTCTAGAATGAACACGCTTGGCCACTCATCCAATAGTGATGGAAGAAACTCAACACTCACTTGCACATGGCTACCTATACATTGAATCCAAAGTGGTATGTACAATGTCTTGGTAGAGTTATCCTTATACAAGATGCTAAGTTGAAGGTGAGGCTCATGAAGGCCATTAAAATAATATATTATTCTATATAGATCAATGTCATTTGTATAGAGTGGAAAAAATTGCCACTATAAAGGGATATCCAAAAGTGGCCAAGACAAATAGGGAGAGTATGACATAGGAGGATCTAATTCTATCTTGGAATTTGCATAGGCCTAATGCTTTGACAATCACATTAGCCATTCATCTGCTATCCTAAGCTTCTAGTTCTTCTACTATTGAGAGGAATTAATCTATTTATAGTTTCATCCACTATGTTAAGAGTAATTGACTTAACTCTAGGAGGAAAATAATCTTTTAGTTATACATAGTGCCTTGTAGAACACAACACACTTTTGTAAAGGGAAATTCTAACATCTTGATGGGATGTAGAGCTAGAGGAGATAGCTTAGGTTGATGATTATGCAACATAAATAAGTTTAGTTGATATTGGTTTGGAGGACCTTGACCTGATTGAGAAGTCTTGCAATTAAAATGATGAGGAGTTTGATGTGAATTTTGGAGACAAATAATGCTTAAAAACATTGGACCATTAATCAATCATATTTAAATTTTAAAATTTGAATGTAATCGACATTTTGAATATAATATAAATATAATGATATTTTTCATTTTCATTGTTTAATATAATATATTTCAATATTTCAAAATTTCATCTATTACTCCTTATACAATTTTGAATAACCATTTCATATCATATATATTTGCACTATCATCCCCCACCATCCCCAAGGCCTTTGATTACCCTATCCGCAAGAACCATCCCATAAAACATAGATTATTAAAAAATAAAACTTTCATCAATTTCTAATACTAAGCCAACATTACAGAAGGAACCTAAGCCAACTTTTTATTCAATGACATGAAACTGTTTACATGAATATAGCCATTCCCTCTCAGTCATGCCATTGCTAACTATCCTAACCAACTCATCAAAATAAGGAAACCGCGTGATTCAATGACCCATGCCAGCTAAGTGTCAAAGATGGATTTTAAGATACTGTGTTTCACCGTTTCTCCTTTAATCAATCCGATTATGTGTTCCTTCAACTAATCATACTTTTCCCACTGGAAGATAGCAGTACCCTAGCTTCAAAATGACTTGAAGTGTTCCCAAGCTTGTAATGTTGTACTTTTGTGTTTGATTGAAGTCTTGAACTCTTAATGCATCATAATTTCGTAGTTCAAGCCCAACTCAAGTATAATGGTCATTACGCAGACTTTAAGAATTTTATGTGCAAACCAAACTGAGGTTTAGCAACTATGGATGTTCGATATTAGTCCACACTAAAAGACCAATTCAATATTTAAAGGCAGCCAATATCTTATGCTGGATATATGTCAGGAAAAAAAGATATTGACTGCCATATATCCTGCAATAAATCTTGCATAAGATATTGACTGGGCAGAGATGAAAGAAAACTGTAACAATGTAGTTTTGGTACAATAATAATGGCATTCAGGGTACCTTTGCCAGCCAAAGTTAAAACATTTACAGACACCTCCTTGGCACTGCTATAAATCTTGCCTACATGTGGCAAGTTTGTGTTGGAACAAGCATTTTGACAGAATCATACCCATGATCAGAAAAGTCAAGAATGCATGTTCACCCAATACCTACCCTTCTCCATCACAATGAATGTATTTAAAAACATATGGTCCAAGTATACCCCTCATGGTACACTGCCTTGAAAAAATACATAACCCTTCTTACTCACAAAGCACCAACCAAGGTTTAGGTTTAATACCCTGAGAATGCTAAATAGGGGATGGCAGATTTTGCAGGATAGATATTTATAACTTCCACAGGACAACGTAAGCCATGCATTGTTTAAGTCCCCATCTCGCCTTAAACAATCTACCAAACCTACATATGGAATGGCCCGAGTCATTAAACCACAGATATCTTAAATGCGAAAATGGGTATATATTCCTTCTTGATGTCATTGCATTTTAATTTCTATTAAATAAGCAGTCAAAAGGAGGTAGCAAAAACCTGGCATTTGCCTATTCTATCAAGACATTGTGTCAAAAAGACTGCGGAACAGGTTTATGCAGTTCCTAGAATGTACATTTGATCATATTAATTAATTGAAAATAAGAAATCCATTGTATTCTGACAATGCTGAGACAGTGGCAGTGGTGACAACAATATCACACATCGTTACACACTTCGATGATAGCAGTCAGAACTTGTTTGATTATAGCTACTATAGAAATCTCAGAGGTCAGAAAGGACTTCTCCAATCAGATCTTCTTTAACAGAGGATTTTTTAATGCTCTTCTTATCTTGTTATCTTATACGGTGCCAACCTGAATGCATTCTTTGATGACTTCGTTGGTGGAAACGGGAAACCAGTCATACAGGCCCGACCAAGGGAGGAACTAAATTATTTTGTCTTCCTACTATAGAGAGAGGATATCAAGGATATTGATCCTTGTTGAGCACCTAGCCTCATTCCTAAGACATGTCTTCTAGGAATAACCTATTTTCTTATATTTTCTTTATCTAGAGTTTGACATCGTTCTTGTCTTAAAAGTTGTCACTGCCTAAACATGCCATAGTAGAACAGCAGAGAAAAATCATAAGCTCCCGCAAACTAAGTGCTAGATCTCCGACATGCCCACCAAAACAAGAAAATGGCTTGGAAAGAAAAGATTGGGATGCAATATAATAAGTGGGTCAAATGAACAATTAGAAAATGGATGCGAAGGGTACACAATAGAACAATTATGAAGAAATATAGAGATTTGGAAACAAGACACTTATTTTAATATGGAGAAAAACAAAATACAATCATAGCCAAAATTGTGGAAATATGATAATCTTAGTTAACAAATTTTATGAAAAATAGGAAAGATTTTACAATCTATTCTTATTCGCAAACTTCAAAATGTTATTTGTGGTTCTTTGGCATAAGCTTTCTCTTTTCTATCATTTGAACTCCGAGCCTCCCAAAGATTGAACCTGTTTTCTTGGAAGTATAGGCTTATATTAAAGATCAAGTGTGACTCCTGACATTCATCATCAAGTTGAATAGTTAGAATGGTTATGCCAATTGGTGATGATATGAAGTAAAAACCACTTTAAGAAGGAAGTTTGATTAACACTCAAAAGGTGTATGAATCATGTCAATTCAACCTCTAGAAGAAGTGGATTGGACATCAAAAATCAAACTTCCTATCATTTTTAGTCATTTGGTGGGAATAATCAACAATTGATGTTTCTCTTCTAGAAATATATGGACAAAAGTTGAATGGAGATTTGTGAAATGATTAAGAATAATCTACCAACTTGTATGGTACCATTGAAGACTACAACTATCATGTGGAATCTTTCATGGTAGTGCACATGTTACACAAATTGAATTCCATTCACCAAAGCTTATGCAAGACATACAAAACAATTCATTCTATTTGGGTTTGTGAAAAGAGTTGAATAATTCTACTCACAACACAACTATCTTGACACAAAACAAACACAAAAATATCAAACTACACAAGGTGTATAAGCTATTCTTATGTACAAAAGACCAAAAACAAAGAAATAAATGTTTTGGGTGATGCAAGATTGCTTGATCATAGGATGTTCCTACATTATACACCTCAAGAGAAAGGATTGAGCATAGTGCTCACAATTAGGATTACAATAAAGACTAATCCTACCACCCCAACCAACTTCAACTTCAAAACCCATGAATTACTTTTAGGTTTCCTACCCTTCTAGTGAATATGATGTTCTTTGTACTTACTTTGTAAAGTCTTCTTGCAATGCATGAATCTAAAAGTTGTGTAGAATCTTTTCTCACTAATTTTTAGGCAGTAACTTCCTCTAGTCTAGAAATTCTCATTATTGCATAATATCCACCTTTCTTTGTGTAGAATGTGAATAAAAATTAGAGACATTGAATATTAATGGGATACTCAAACCTATTGGCAACTCAATCTCATGTACATGTTATAGAAGAATATAATCAAGACTTTTGTAAGGAAGCTAAGGTAGTAGAACAACTTCCTACACTAATCTTGAGAGGAGAATAATACAAAACTTTTACAGATCTTTAATAGTTACAAAAACTTTAAAAAAAATAAACATAATATCATGCATACCACAACGTGATTTATGTGGGGAAAACCCTTTTGGGAGAAAACCCACACACTCCAAAAGCCGCCCAAAATATTATTCAAAAATCACAAAGATTACAATATACTTGCAGAGCAAGCTTCTCATAGGAGTATCACCAACTAGAAATCCAAAGGTAACACATCTACTATCAAACACTTAGAATATATCACAATACACAGTTGTAATACAACACCCTCATAAAATAGGGTTTCCTTCTAGAGCAAGAAAAGCCAACAAAATATCAACTACCAGATATGAAACATAATGATGAATGGTCTAGATTTATAATAATAAATAGTACATAAAATTTGGCTTCAAAGGGCACTAGCCATGAGCCCCTATCGAGGCGTGTTGCCCCCTAGACCCCTTGCGAGGGGGTAGGGGGGATCCCCCTCATACCCCTTCATCATCATTTGAACAATACCTTATGTATCAATATTAACTTATGTAATTGGAAGGTTGAGACACATTTTCCCAATTGACACAACATGGACCAATATTTATTGTATGTTACTTTATGTAAATTTTCTTTCTTCATATAGACCATGACCAACTCCCCTTTAAGTAATTCTTCACGATTTGAGGCTCTCATGCATCCCCTTTGTATTTGGTGTTGATCTCCTCCAATTATTTCCACACTTGTGCATTCAAACTTTATTCATATTGTGTATGAAGTTCCAAACTCTTATATTAACATGTGCTTATCATCTTTCACTTTCAATAGATGTGTGAAACATTGTATAGATGTTCCATATACCACCTAGAATGGTGTCTTCTTTATATACCTATTTGAAACACATAAAGTAGGGGAATATGTGATAAGATATATAAATGTATGCTCCATACCCCCTTTTTCCTATGGTTTTATTAGAGTGCAAACCACAAGGCTAAGAGATTGAATTTCAACCTTAATGGTGAGATAATTAGACTTGGGTTTTCTTTATTTAGAGCCTTAGAAATGAGTAGGAATGATTTTAAATAATGAAACTAATTGAATTATATGGCCGAATACATGAAATGCAAATTATTGAAAGTACACAAACTATAACAACACTTTGCATGTGGATATGGGAGATATCTAAGGATATGTACCATTCACCAAAAGTTGATTCCAACATGTGTAGAGGGACTAGTTTTCCCTTGGGAAAATGGGTCTTTGTGATCCTTTCCAAAATTTCAAAATCTAATGTTGTACCCCTTTGTCTGCTCTCTATTCTTGTACCTACAAATCTTCATCTTCAGATTTGAACCTATAATAAATCTGAAAAAATAAATTGTGTGTTTGTTTGTATTGGGGTTTACCTTAGTCAAACCCTAGATTTGGTAATTAAACCTTGATAGAAAGAAAAAGATCTAGTAAAAGGAAATGTGTGAGCTCTAATCTTATGTGTGTCTAAGGAACTGTTACAAGCTAAGATGCAAATAAACCCTACTCAAGTGCATTAGATGATTTCTATATGACAATGACAAGATCTGCTTAGGGAGAATTCAAAACACCCTAAAAAAAATTGAAACACAATAATACCTTGTTGTAGGATGCTAGTAGAATGAAACTTGAAGATGAGAACACTAGGAAACAAGTCACTAGCTTAAAGAAAATGGCCAAATGTACATCTCCCAAACCTAGAAACCATCATGCTCTTCTATTGGCATCAACCTTCAATCATGTGACAAAACTTGCTCAAATCTACAAATGGGCTTGAAAACCTACAATTTAAAATAATGTTGCTCCAAGACTTTGAATTATGCTTGCCTCAATCTTCTCCTCTTTTCATTTTCTAGTTTGTAATGGTGAAAAGACAAGGATTTTATAGGTATTTCTCTAATTTCTTGAAGATTACTTCCTAATAACTGAAAATTACAATTTGAATTTTGAATGTTAAAATGCCACCAAGAAGCTATTAAAATTTGGGTCCTAGTTAAGTAAAGGGACCCGTTAGTCCTAACCCAAACTTCTAGGACACACTTGTTTCAGGAAAATTTAATGATATGTTATGTTTGTTCAATGCTTTTTTCATTGTCAAAAAATTACTAAGAAAATAGGCCTTGGGAAGCATAATAAAGAGAATTATATCCTATTTAGAAAGGGTTAAAATGCATAAATTATGCAATGCCACTAAAATAGGTCCAAAGTAAGCATGAAATTATACTATCACCTACAAGGGAGTATAATTTTCTATGCTACATTTAGCCCCCACTTTAGCGACCATATGCCATCATGTGCATATGCAAGCTAAAGTATCAAAAGTAAATTATGCTTCACAAAAGGATAATCATATGGATATTATGAATCATTTTTTAATGGGAGAATGAATCCCCCAATTTAGTTATTTTCAAAACCACAACACTAGAAACTGCATCCTACAAAACCAATTTGTTGCTTGTTAAAAATCATCTCATTCCTTCAAATAAACATGTGAAGCTTCTACAAAAAAAAATTGAGGGTAGATGTATGCCCCCTAATTTTGCTTACTTTATGGAGGTGGAATCGTGGTAGAAATCTAACCTCATCGAATTAATAGTTTTTCATGATGGAAATGCTTATGATAGGGTATGAGATCACAAAA
The DNA here is from genome assembly GCA_007258455.2 of Sequoia sempervirens. Lineage (NCBI taxonomy): Eukaryota > Viridiplantae > Streptophyta > Pinopsida > Cupressales > Cupressaceae > Sequoia > Sequoia sempervirens. Next base: position 41,145,166 of record VDFB02274714.1, read on the forward strand.
CCATGTATCAATAAAAAATAGATAAGATTGAGGATAAAACTATGAATTGAACACAATAGATGATATTGAAAATGGAGTTCTCTAGCCCCCATTGTGGTGATTTGAGTGAAATGTGCTACTAAGAAATTTTTACTATATGTTAGTGCAAAATCATGTTTTTGACAGTCATTTTGACATTTACCATGTTGAGAGAGATACCTTGTTGCAAAGGAGTGAAGATTTCAAGCCAACAACAATATGAGCCCCTGAGACTAGAGGTCCTGTGATATGAGGCTATGGAAGGAAAGATCACACCCACTGTGAGTCCCTTGTACCTTCTCCTTGTTGTTTGCCTTTATATTCTACATTTTTTAAAGTTTTTTTCAAAATCATGTGGACCTTGTCCCAAAATGGAAACCTTGTCCAAGAAAATGAAACATAGAAAATAGGGGAATATGTGATAAGATATATAAACTTATGCTCCATACCCCCTTTTTCCTAGGGTTTCATTAGAATTCAAACCACAAGGCTAAGAGATTGGATTTCAACCTCAAAGGTGAGCCAATAAAACTTGATTTTTCTTTCTTTAGATCCTTAGAAATGATTAGGAATGATTTGAAATAATGAAACTAATTGAATTATATGACCTAATACATGAAATGCAAATTCTTGAAAGCACATAGACTGTAACAATTTTTAGGGCATCTGGGAGATATATGAGGGTATGTACCAGTCACCAAAAGTTGATTCCAACATGTGTAGAGGGACTAGTTTTCTCCTAGGTGAATGGGTCTTTTTGATCCTTTCCAAAATTCAAAATCTGGTGTTGTACCCCTTTGTCTGCTCTTTGTTCCCGTACCTACAAATCCTCGTCTTTAGATTTGAACTTGTAATAAATTTGCAAAAATATATATTTTTATTTGTATGGGGGTTTGCCTCGGTCAAACCCCATATTTGGTAATTAAACCTTGATAAAAAGACAAATATTTGAGAAAATATAGTGTGTGATCTCTAGCCTTATGTGTGTCTAAGGTTGTTATGAGCTAAGATGCAAAGAAACCCTACTCAAGTGCATTAGATTATGATTCACAGATGACAATGATAAGATCCACTGAGTGAGAAGTCAAAATACCTTAAATAAATTTGAGACACAATGATACCTTTTTGTAGGCTACTAGTAGAATGAACTTGAAGATGAGAACACTAGGAAACAAGTCACTAGGTTAAGAGAAATGGTCAAATGCATCTCCCAAACCTAGAATCCATCATGCTCTTCTATTGGCATCAACCTTCAATCATGTGACAAAACTTGATCAAATTTGCAAACGGGCTTGAAGACCTATAATTTCAAATAATTTTGCTCCAAGACTTTGAATTGTGCTTGCCACAATCTTCTCTCCTTTTCATTTTCTAGTTTGAAATGGTGAAAAGACTAAGCTTGTATAGGCATTTCTCTAATTTCTCGAAGCTTATATCTTGATAGCTAACAATTACAATTTAAATTTTGAATGTTAAAATGCCACCAAGAAGCTATTAAAATTTGGGTCCCAGCTAAATAATGGGACACATTTGCCCATGGGAAAATGGGTCCTAGCCCAAAATTCTAGGAAAAACTTTTTTTGGGGCAATTTAATGATAGGCTGCATTTATTCAATGCTTGTTTCAATGTCAAAAAATGATAAAAAATGCCTTTGGATGCATAATAAATGAATTAGGGCCTATTTAGAAAGGATTAAAATGCATAAATGTAATGTCACTAAAATAGGTCCAAACTAAACGTGGAATTGTACTATCACCTACAAGGGATTAGAATTGTTTATGCAACACAATTCACAAACTTTGATTACAATAACATGTAATTTGATGTAGTTAGAGATAGAGAGGACAATCAAGGATTATCCAACTATGTAGCTAAATAAAAAATACACAATAGAACCCAATGGAACCATTTAAAAATAATGAAATGATATTTATTGATTCACAATCATAGAATAGATTATAATATACCACAACAAGCTTACAACATGAGGCTTCACCTTCAAAGATATATGAACATAATATATATATATATATATATATATATATATATATATTTGTGTGTGTGTGTGTGTGTGTGTGTGAAAATTATAGAACTCTCATATGATGTTACAACATTCTTTAGTCTATTCATTAATTTCCACAATATTTATGATGTCAAACCATTTAGAGTTGGAATTAATCTATTTGTTTCCCCCTAATCTTAATTGGTCATGAATTATGTTTGCATAGGGATTCTTAACCTTAGGAATGATCTACATTAGCTACAAGGTGGTACGAGGCTCAAGGAAAGCTGTACGATGTAGTCTTGAAATGCACGTAATAAGTCTTCTTTAAGATTTGAAGAAGTCATCAATTTTGACCAATCAATGTTTGAGAAGTGATTAATATACCTCAACCTTGAAAATACAATATGTGTCTCGATCAACCTTCCCTTCTAGTTCACCAAATATTGTTCATATTTCCTATTTCTAGTGATTCTTTCGATCCTGCTATCTAAAACTTCTTCAATCTCTTCTTTTAGCTATTGTGGCACTTGTTTCTTCTGTTCTAGATCTTCTTTTAATTATTCTATCCCCCCTTCGTGATTATTCATATAATCTTACATTTTTAAACACTAATTTTATTCCTAAATCTTATAACAACTCTAATTCATATGCATTCCTAAATCAACATTCAAATCAGTATGCAAGGACCAAACTTCTTTATCTTCAAATCATTATATGCATTAGCTAGTAATCTCTCCTTTTTGAGATATATCATCACTTCATCTCCTAGATCATACATGTTTCCACTTCTCATTTTCCTTCTCCTTATATCCACCATTCATCTTTTTCAACTAATTTCTAGATGTTGCCACAATAGTCTTAGGTCCCACTTATGGGACATTTTGATCTTTACCCAATATCACATATCCTTTAGAAAAAAATAATGATTTAATAATTGAGGTATTCCATATACACAAGCTTAATTGAAGGGGGTTGTATTAGACCCTCTTAAATCAAACCCTTAATTAAGTCTCCTCTACACCTGTCAAAAATTTATTAAATTTTTATTTTTATTCATCTTTTGGGGGATTAAATGAAGTCATTTACAAATTCCACTTTTTAATTATGTGGCCCTTAGTATAAACTTTCCAAAAATTATAAATTCTAAATATATTTAATTTTATTATTATATTTATCCTTTATTTTGTAGTAAACATTGGTTTGTCACCAAACATTAAGGTCTCTTTCTACACATACAAAAAAAAATACAAAAAAAAAATCTTAAAAATATGTGTGCACTTGGTATTGATGTTCTTGTTTGAACAAAAAAGAATTCAATTTGGATATATATAAAAAAAATTATATGCTATGGAATAAACTTGTCTAAATTATAATTAATATTACTTCAAAAATGAATAAAAAATAAAATATGCTACAAAAATTTATGAAAATATATCTATGAACTAGGTATTGATGTTACCAATCTATATTTAAGAAATTATTATTTTATTTTATTTTTTAAATAAATATGTGAGATGAAATAGGTGTCATTTTAAAAAAATATTGTTGACTATATAAAATAAGTTATTAAAACTTACATAAAAAAATTTAAAAATCATTTTTCAATTAAAAAAATAAATAGAATCTACACATGAAATATCAAAAATCACTAGTTCACATTACCTTCACATTATTAATAGTTTAGTTTCCATGGGTAATGAAAAGTGAAAATTTTGTAAAACAACAAATTTCAATGTCCCAATTTGGCCAAAAAGTGGAACATGGTATTGCCTAGCTATATATTTTCCTTCATGTGTGATGTAAACTCTTTTACTTCTACACTTCTCTTATTCTTAATTTTGATGTCATAAAACTCTAATACATTCCTCAAAATGCTACCATATGCTATTGTAAATGTGTTTTTCTCTCTATTCATATCCACTAAATTGATATATGCAAAATCTTTTTGTGCAATGACCATATATCCCAATTTCATGTCCTCCCTATTGTCATACATTTTAACAAAATTATTCACAATTTGTATTTTCCCATCGGTCTATGGGTGATATGCATAACCAAATTTGAACTCTATTTTCATATTGTTTCACAATGTCTTCCAAAAGCATAAAAAAAATGTATCTCTATTTGAATCTATGCTCACATCTTTGAAAATTAAATTAGTTATATGTATTACATAATTTATTTTCTTACATGGAATGACATGTACGATCTTAGAAAATTAGTCTACAATTATACATACAAAATCATGACCTATTTGTGCCCTAGATAATGCCAAAGGAAAATTCATACTTATGTCTTCCCATGATTTCTCTAAAGTTAGTAAGGACATAAAATATAACATTTTGACTATTCCATTTTACAATTTGACAAATCCTACATTTTTTGAACATATTTATTGACATTCTTATTCAATTTTGTCCAAGAATAGTTTTCACATTAATTCTACTATCTTATCATCTCCAAAATGACCAACTAAACCACTACCTTTCTTCTCTTTGATCAAATATATTTCCCTTATTGATCTTCTAAGAATATATGATTGAATACCATTGAATAACATATTATGTTGAATTAGACAGTCATGTTGCTTACTTATATCCATGTTTCCACAAAATAAGGATCAACTTCACATAGATGTTTTAGTTCATCAAACCCCAATACTTTCACTCTCATTTCTATTAATAAATTCTATCTCCTACTTAATTTATCTACAATGATAGCTGAATTTCCACTTGTATGTTTTAATATAAAGAATAACTTTGTGTAATCTCAACCCATCTCACATGTCTTTGATTCAAGTTTTCTTGGTTATTCAAATAGCACAATGATATATGATCTATGTATAAAATAAATTATTTGGGTAACAAGTAATGTACTCACCTATTTAATTCTTGGATGATGAAATTGGATTCTTGATTGTACATTGAATATTTCCTTTTTTCATCATTTAACTTCTCACTAAAATAAGATACCAATCTACTATCTTGACTCAATACCACTCTTATTTTTTTTTCACTTGCATTATAATAAACTTGGAATTCCTCATCAAAATTTGACAACTCTAGAACTATTTTTTTAGTTACCTTCTTCTCTAGTGACCCAAAGCTTCTATTTTCTCCTTATATCCATTTGAATTATTTCTTGTCTCCTCATTGTCTCAATTGTTGGTCCACAAATACTACTAATATTTTTAATGAAATTCTTGTAGAAACTGGCTAGTAATGGAAATATCTTACCTCTTCAAAATTCATTGGTTTAGGTCTTTCTACAATTGATCTTACTTTCTCTAGGTCTATCTTCAAGACTTTAGTTCACATTACATATCTCAAGAATATTGATTTTGACTTCTTGAAAATATATTTCTTCACATTAATCAATCATTTATTTTTTCTCAACCTATCTAATACCAATATGACATGCTCTACGTGTTCTTCCTTAAAAATATTGTTTAAGTAAAAATTCATAAAATTACACAAATATTGCTTCAAAACTCCATTCATCAACCTTATAAATATACTAGGTGCATTACTCCACCCAAGGGGATAAAAAACCACTCATATAGCCTTTCCTTTATCTTGAATATAGTCTTATATCCATGTCCTCTAGTTTTAATTTGTTGACAACCACTCTTCAAGTCAATTTTAGTGAAACATTTTGTATCATTTAAGGAATCCATTATATCCATGCTAGGTAATGGAAACTTGCATTTAATTATTATCTTATCTATTTTTCTAGATTATATACACATTTTCCACTCTCCTCCTTTATTTAGTACTAGTACTACAAATATCACACATGGAATTAAAATTTATTTCATCAAACCTTTTTTATTAATTCTTACACTTGTTGGTTTATTTATTCATTCTTTTTTGGTGTCATTATATATGCACCACTTTACTTGGTAAACTTTCCCTTGGAACTAGGTCTATATGATCATTGATTCTCCTTATTATAGTAATTCATTGAGCATATTAAATGATATGATGTCCTTATATTTTGTTAATGATTCTAAAAATTTTACTGAACTTGTAATCAAGATTATTCATTGAGCATATTTATGGTGCCAAAAATTCTAAGGATCAATGCAAAACATATATTCTCATGTTTCAAATCATCTAATAACTTTCTTTAATCCAATAAATAGATTGTATCACTAATACAAACTTTTCTTTTTCTCTCCTTCAATAATACTAAAGTATGTTTCTTGTCATTCTTTCATTATAGTGTAAGTATTTTCTCTTCTATTACATGAAAAATTTCTACCATACTTCCATGGTCTACTCAACAATAAATGACACATATCTATTAGCATAATACCACACAAAATTTCAGCATGATTTATTCTTATCTTGAATTTCACTAAACATTGTTCACTTACCACCATTTCATGTTCTTCCTTCAACCATGAGATTCTATATGGGATAGGATGTTCCAACCTCTTCAATTTCAGCTTATTTAAAATCTATTCAAATACCAAATTACCATATATTATAACCAACTATAGCACTTACCTTTAGTCTTGCACCCAAGTAAAATTTCAAAGCTATGTCTAATTTTAAGCCAACTTATCAACACAAATGAATTAAATCATTTCCAACTAAAATTAAATCTTAGTTAAACATATGTTCTACATCGATCTTCATTCTAGCTAAATTAGATCTAGGCAATAATTTTCATTTCTAGGAGTGTCTAATAGATATATATGTAGCATCACTTTGAGACCAACTTACAAAAAAATAAATTATTTGAAAAGTTGAATCTTCTCACAAATCCCACTCACATAAATTACATTTACAAAAATTAAAAATAACCTTTTATAGATCTATACTTGTGTGATTAATTTAAAAATATTTTAATATTTTAATTGGTATACACACACACACACACACAATCCACGCATTAAATTTTCAAGTAAAAAAATGAGAAAAAGTGAAATTCACTATATAAAATGTCATGTCTAAGTTGTGTAACCTCATTTTTCTTAGTATTTTATCATAAAATAAATTATAGTGTTACTTTTATTAAAAAAAAAAAAAACTTCATTTAATTAATTTTATTTTAAAAAATACAAACATAAAATAAACTAAAAAAATCTCCATTTTATTGGTTCACATAATTTCAAAATTTTAAACATATATGTCACTTTCTACTAGTTCAAGTTGAAAAGTTATATTAGACCAATTATATTGGCCACTTCCTTTACAAAGCTAGTATACAACTTTGAACTTTCACCCATAAAATTTGAACAAATTATTTCTTTGTGTGTGTTCTTTTTTCTCTACACAATTTGGTTTTCATTTTAATGTATAACTTGTGTCTAGTTCATTTACTAAGCATTGTAACCTTTTTGAATCTTCATCAACATATGATCTCATGCTAACTTCAAGTTTCATACTTGTGATTCCTAGATTTTTGGGAACATTTGAAAATGATTCATTACCTTCTACTATCTTAGAATTGTGAAAAACATGAGCCACAAGATCAAACAACGAACAAATACGCCTTCCATGCAAGAGATCTACAAAAAATATGTGCAATATTCCTCAACAAGAAAAAACTATAACAATGAACCTCAAGAAACTTCAAGGAAAACAAAAGTCCTCAAAGGTTGAGAGTTTGAGAGTAAATCTCTAGATAGATAATACAATGAGGGTTGAGTGTTATATATGAGCAGCCCTAAATGGTAAAGGGATTAGATTAGGACAAGTGTCAACATCACATGTGATGAGATAGAATGATCAAATAATAAATCACTTCAGTTAACATACTTAGTTAACTGAATAAGGAACTCCTAAGTTTAGCTTAAGTGCATGAGAATGAATTAGACTAATAATTAATTAAAGGTTAATTAATTATTAGATTAGGAATGATTACTCTAATAGCCCCCCTTAAGATGAACTTAAGGAGTAGCTAAAACCCCTAAAAAGAGAATGCAAGATGAGCCCCAACAAACAAGGCTTGGTGAGGTACCCATGTACAAACAAATGATATCTGAAAACTAGAGAAAAGGAGAAAACCATTATGGGAGAAAAATACTCTCCAAAAGAGAGAAGGGAAATTGAAGGAATGAAAAGCCTCCAAATCAATGTGTAAAGGACTAAGAAGCCTCCAATCAAAACAATGTCCCAAAATAATGAGAACATGTAGAACATCACAAAAGCACGAAGAAGTTGTAGGTTGTTGTCAAATGATGACTGCTATGGTGTTGAAATGAAGAACCTCCTCTGAAACAAATGATTATTAAGATAACAAGAATCTACATGAGTGCCCTAATGAAACCACTCGAGTCAAATGTCAAACAAAGGAAAAACATCTAGAACTCGAAGATACAAATGTCAAGATTAATAAGATAATAATTTTTATGGTGCCCCCAACGTCGCTACACGAATCAAATGTCAAACAAAAGGAAAACATCTGGAAGCCGAAGATATAGGTGATACATGAATGTGAATGAGTGACCCCAACAACACTACTCAACATGCAAGATGCAAGTCGAAGATACAAGTACCAAATAGTCTAAAGAACACTAATCATGAGAGAGACAATAATCTACATGAGTGTCCCTAATGACACTACTCAAATCATATGGCAAGCAAAGGAAAAAATATGAAAGTGTATGATGACCAAAAATGACACTACTCAATATGCAAGATGCAATTAGAAAATACAAATACCCAATAGTCTTTGATTAAATGAAAATAGAAGGTCACCTATAGAATTAGAATTGTAACAATGTCTATATCGTAAATGCTCCAACTCATTGAAATGCATGTAACTAGCCGCTGATGTACGTTGCATCCAAAGGTACATAGGAACAAGAACAAGATACGTAGATCACTCCAAACCGCAAAAAACAAGGAAGCAATAGCACCAACAATAGAACCCCCCTCCCATAATGCTAAAAGGGAAGAGACATAATAGGTACACTAAAACAATGTGAAACTAAGAAGTACTTGTAGGAAAAACAAACTACAAATAAAAGGGTGTACAAACTAAGGAACACACACATGAGGCAAGAAACACTAGGATTCATTGTTGTCATGGAAGGGACACTCACTTGAAAAAAGTTTGATGGAATACCAAAGGAAAAAATCAACCCCCCATGACACTTTATATCATAGGGCGAATACAAAAAGCACAACACAATGTGCAAAATACCCAAAAATTATAGATCAAAATAGCACTTTATCTTAGTGCATCTACAAAACAAGTGCATGAAAAATATGTCTATAATTCCCAAATAGGATAGAATACTAGAAATACATGTAGAACAGCCAAAAATGAGTCATTCCTTGTAAACGAAAAGTTTTCAAGAGCTAAGACATCTAAGTAATTCACTAGAGTGTGAAAAGAAAAAAAACTAAATAAAAATATGCCTATAGGGAAATCTAGAAAAATTGCATGGATGGATGTGAAGAGCTATGAAAAATGGTCCCAACATTGCTGGAATTGCAAAAAATGGAGAAACTAATCAAAAGTTATGAGCTTGCGAATGAAGAAAAACACCTCTAACTTATATAGGCTACAAAATGCACCAACAAAAAAATCAAGTGATGAGATCCACACCACTAGAAAGTTGGCAGAACTAGCTTTTTGATAATATATTGTTTGTAAAAATATGACATTATACACCCAATTTATGGCCAAAAGAGAAAAATACCCCCTTTAGGGCACAAAGGGGTCTTGAAGGGGGCATGCCTGAGCAATCATACAACTGACATCATGCTAATTTCAACATGATGTCAGTGAATATTCAACAAAATATTCCCTCTCAAAAAAGTTTATGACTTCCTAAAAAAAATCATTGCCAAAGTATTCCTACAAACACCAAAATATTCTTCATCAGGTCAAAAAAGTCACTATCAAGAAAAGGCGTCATCATCATAGGTAAATCTGCATCAAGTCAAAAAAATACCTGCCTAGAGTAAAAAAGTGGTTGGTGGGGAAAATATTTCGATCAACTAAAAATTTATCAATGGGGCTAGCCTCCATAGGCACAGGTACATCCTATGCAAGTGTAGGTATGCCCTACATAGGGTGGCCTACCCAATTTTTTTTTTTTGTTTTCTTAAAAATTTAAAAAAAAATCAAAATTTTAAAAACAATAACACTGATATTTTTTTTAATTTTTGCTCCTTGGGGGTCGTACAACCCTTGGGGAAAATTTTTCTTACCTCAAAAACACCAAAAGGAAAAATTGGACAAATTTATAATCAAAATTTATGCGATCGGCCTCCTAAATCCAATAGCAAGGTCCTTTTTGCACCAAAATGCACCAAGATTGTAGCTACCCTCCAAATCTGGAAAATAAGCAATGACTTGAAACCCTCACAGATCTAAGCTTAGGAGTCCAAATCAGGCCAAAAAAGAGCCAAATTTGACTTTCTTGACAACTTTGAATCTAACTATGAGGTCCTTTTAATGCCAAAATGCACCTAAAAATACCCACCTCCAAAATTTGAAAAAGAAATCAAAGGGGATTCAAATATGAAGTTTGTAACCCTTATTGAAAAAAAAAATCATAAATTGAGAAGGGGTTCGCTGAATCCACATTCTGATACCATGCTATAATTGTGAAAAACATGAGCCACAAGATCAAACAATGAACAAAGACACCTTCCACTCAAGAGATTTGGAAGTTCAATATGTGCATTATTCCTCAACAAGAGAAAGCTACAACAATGAACCTCAAGAAACTTTAAGGAAAATAAAAGTCTTCAAAGGTTGAGAGTTCAAGAGTAAATCTCTAGACATATAGTACAATGAGGGTTGAGTTCTATATAGGAGAAACCCTAAATAGTAAATGGATTAGATCAGTCCACAAGTGTCAACATCACATGTGATGAGACAAAATGATCTAATAATAGCTCACTTCAGCTAACATAGGAAAGCATTTAGTTAACTGAAGAAAAAACTCATAAGTTTAGCTTAAGTGTATGAGAACAAATTAGACTAATAATTAATTAAAGGTTAATTAATTATTAGCTAATGCATGATTACTCTAACATACCCCACTCTTAAAAATATTTCCTCTAAAAGGTCTTCCATTACCTCTACCATATCGTCCTCTACTTCTTTGATAAGTGTTAGGTCTATCATTATAGTATAAATTACTAGATTAATTCTCATTGTGATAGACATTATTATCATTATGACATGATTTATTACTACATCTTGCTTCTATGCCTCCATTATAGGATCGTGTATAAAGGTACTATTGTCATTTCATGCAAGCCTTAGATTACCCATCACTGATATCCGTTTTGAGTGATCTTCGATGGGCCATCTTGCATAGGTCTTCCTTGAGGGTTTCCAAAATTGATTAAGTCCCATATTTTTGGGGTTTCAAGCTATCACTTACCTTCTTCCTTGCTTTCTTTCTCCATCCCTCACTTCCTTCACCCTTTTCTTCTATGTTTTTTTGGTTTTTCCCTTTGGCCTTACCCTTTACCTCTTCCCCGATCTCTTCCTCCTTCCATTTCTCATTTTTCTTCTTCGTCCCTCGACTTTCACCCTTCACCCTTGTGTCTTACCTCTTACCTTCTAAGGTAAGAGGTAAGGATTCCCTCCGACCTTTGAAATTTTTCTTTCTTGGTTTTCATTCATCGCCTAAGGTTCCTTTGCTATGTCAAAGGTATTTCTTCTTCAGTCTCTCTGACATCTTCTTATCTCACTGATGGTTCTCCTTTCAAATTTGACTAAGTGTCAAAATTACAAAAGTTAGCCTTCGAATTTCTTCATTATGTCTTACCTTTCCTTGATAAGAGGTAACCCTCCTCTCCAAACCTTGACCTTTTCTTCCTTCATCATGGTTTCTCTACCTTCCTCCGAGTACCAAATAAGTTGCAGGCCCGAGCCTCAATCTCTAAAGGCTCCTTGTCAAAGAGAGAATGCAATGTCAACAAGACTTGTTTATTGGTCCCTATGATATTCTATTGGAGATGCATTGAAGTGACAATGGATTTCAGCGGGACCTATTTTGTGGTCCCTTCAACATCCTATTGGGATGTTGACATTGATTAGTGATGATAGTGGATGGTGAGTGTTGAGGTGACACGTGTCTTTGTGGGCCCATGTCTCTTACCAGTGGTATTGAAATGAAGTATGTATATCGGTGGGACCCTAATGTGCCTCATTCTGATATGTTGGCGTGTCTTCGATAGTGTGATGCACCAAAAGGAAAATCAAAAGAGCATAACATTGAAGTGAAAATGTGACATCAGTGGGATGGATGTTGCAGTCCCTTCGACATTCTGTAAGGGTTCCTCATCAGAGAGGGGTGCATATCAATGAGACCAAGATGTTGGTACCCTCAACATGGTGAGGTCCTAGTGATGGTTTTTTCGTGCTTTTCTAGGTGATGCCATTAATACACAACTACTCACAAATACCAAATATCTTTCTTTTGGACTTTGAGGATGAATTTAATGCATTTTCATGACTTCCCCAGGTGATTTGGTAGTAGCCATAGTCATTCACTATTGTTGCTCATCCTCTCTAACCATTCCATGCCCTAAATCATGAATTTAATGAGGATTCTCCATGGATTTTTCTTGCAAATCTTTATGAAAATACTTATAGTATGCAATTTTGTTCTTCTCAAGGTTCCTTTGGCATGATTCTCCATGGTAGGTATGGCATCCATGGATTTTATGGGCAAGAGTTTCTTCAATAGACCTTGGGTTTTCCCTTATCTGATTGGTAACCCTATCTGGGTTATGGTTAGTTATTGTTCATCTCATTTATGCTTAAACTATAAATGCAACACTTGTATATTTTTTAAGGGTTCTTCCTCTGGCCTCTCTAGGGTTTTTCTATTACAAACACTATGCATTCCTACATTCGACTATGGTAAATATTGATTCTAAGCTTTTATATTAATCAAGTTTAGTTATCATCATTTTTATTTCTTGCATGTTGTGTAAAATGTGTTTACCTTCATGTTTGAATGTATGTTTTAACTATTTTGTTGATGTATTATGCTATCTAGAAGTAGGAAGAAACACATTTCTAATCTTGGTGCATTACCTTCCTTTCATTTCATGTTCTCCTTCTACCCCTTTTCCCTTGTGATTTGTTAGATTAGGTTAGTGATAGGGTTTTCATTGTGCTGGGTTAGACCAACATAATTGCACTTAGTTTAGAAGAGGAATTTTTCCTTATCCAGAGATTCAATCTCATTTATGCAAGGTCCCACAACCTTGATATTTTTTCCATCGTGTCATTAGAACACTGAACAATAGGCACCACAACATACCTCTTTGAAATATTCGTTATCTTCCCCTTTTTTTTAGTTTTGTCTAATTTCAAATATATATTTTAGTTTCTCTTCCAATTTTAATGAAAATTTATGTGTTTCTTCTACTATATTTAATCTAACTAGGCTAAGATCTTCTTGAATAATCCATCTCAATTCATTGGTGTATATTGTAACATTTTTCTAGCTTCATTTTTTCTAGTCCTAATAATCATCTTATGAAAGCCCTAAATATAATCCTTCACAATCCTCTTCTTCTATCTCAAATTTTACATTATTTTCAATAGTTATAACTTGTAATCAATATGTACAAATTGGTCATTTAGTTTATTCACCATGTTATCCCAATTTTTTAATCATTTATTTTGCTATTATATTTTTTTCTAATTATACTTGTTTTCACCAAACAATATCACATCCTTTCAAGTTAGTCTAATCATATATTCCCCTTTTAGGATTTATAATTTCTTCATACTTGAGATATTCTTCTTAAGCATTTACCTAATCAATCAATTTTTAAAGATTCAAACCATATGACTAAATTTTAATATCAACTTTAGGTCTTTTACCTAGTTTAGACATAAATTGAAATAGTTTTACCTAATATTTTATATATTTGATAAATAATACATTATATTTTCTTTTTTCTCTTCATAATTGTTTTCATCTTTTGTAGGCTTGTAATCTCTTCTTCTATCTTCATCCATAACATCCAACTAGATATTCATTGTTTTCATCATTTCAAACATCTCTTCCATATTTCCAACAATATTGATAACATCTTGTCCTCTTCATGGAGGAATATTTCATGCATAAGCTACCTCAACTCTATAGTATATTCATAATCACCCATTTTAATTTCTTATAAGTAATTTTTTTTTCATAGGCTTATTCATAGACTGAATTAATTTGGAAATCTAGTTACAAACAAGATTCTTTAAAATAAATCTTGCAATTTTAGTATTCCAAAAATTGTGATCTAATATATTTAATGTAGTCACTGCTATAGAGTCCAATGATCGGTTATCCAACTAGGAAACTAAATAAATAAATACACAAAAAACCTCAATGATTTTTTTTGTAATAACTATAGTATTATCTTTATTAATTCAAAACCATATAATACAAGGAAGAGGTGGAATACAAAAAAAGAAATAAAAATGATGCACCAAGACTAAGTTGGTTTTTCCCTTACAATAGCATAAAGAACCAATAAAACTTCCAAAAACCACATAGCTCTCAATTTTGTAGCTCCTACAAGTGTGTATGTGTAAGAGAGGGGGACCAACCACACCAAGGCTCTAGGTCACAGAGAGCCGAGAGCGAAGGGCTACCCTAACTTACCTCATTCTAACAGATGTTTTAGGATGAGGATCGAGAATGAAGAGAACTCTCAAGTGATTTTGTTACTCTACAAACCCAAAAATTTGGTTGAGGCTAGACAAGCTAGTTTTTGGAGTCTAAACTGCACCTTAGATAGTTCTTTGCCTGAGGATGGAAGTGCGGATTTGGGACGCCAGCACAACATGCTGTCTCTTTGGCGTGCTAACATTCATACGACCATAAAACATAAAGTATATTAAGAAAACTACCAAACACCTATTGGTAGCCTAGCTAACTAATTTTAATGAAATAAATAGAATAATAAAGTACAAAAAGTAAACACGAAAATGATAAAGTAGATGAAAATAGGGTGATGAATATCAACTCATTGAAGCACCAATTTACCAACGAGCTCCATGCACACGTTCACCTACACACAAACAAGAAGAGGGAAATTATTGAGGCTATATAGGGGTTTTCCTCAGTCAAACCCCCACTTTTGTGTTTCCACCTCCACGGATAGCCAAATAAACAATGGAGCAAAAAACTATGATAAAGAAGATAAAAGAAAATGCACTGAACACTACAAAAGATAAAGCTACTCTATCAAATCACAATGTGAAATTAAAGTGATGCTAAACCACCTCCACCCAAAGGAACTCAAGGCCAATGAAGGGAGAATGTAAGGTAACAAACTTGGAAAAGTCACCATAGCCGCAATTGTAATGAAGGGAGGTCTCGCAAGACTCCAAGTCTACAACTTTTATGGTAGGGTAGCATGTGAAAGGATGAAGTTGACGGAGTAACCAACTACTACAATGCTAAATGGAGTTGTGAAGATTCTAGTAGAATGCTTCAAGAGTATGCTCAAGAGATCCCAAAAGTGTGAAGAAAATAGAGTGAAATTGTTGCAAAGATTGATTGAATATGAAAGAGACTAAATGAATCTCTAGAATTTGGAGTGTGAAATAAATGTCTTTGAAGGCCAAAATGATCCATTTTTTGGGTTGATTGGTCGCATAGAGGTGTTACAAAGCATCCCCAATGAGGAGTGTAACATCCCTACAAACTCAAGGGTAGGAATCTATTAGGAACGACAGTGCGCTATATAGATTTATGTGTGCCGCGCTCGCATCCTTGATAAAAATTACCCCTCCGACACACTAAACACATGCCAAGTGGGTACATTTTAGATGGGTGATGTGGAATTTTTCCTTTGGATTTGATTTTCTAAGGTGGTCTGATATGCAATTTAGGGGAATTTACACAAGGGGTGCAAATTCGCTCCTATACAGTATGAAGGTTAGAGTTTAAAAATCACTAAGAGGGAAGAGAGAATCAACACATAGTTCCTACAAATAAATAGTACAAATCATATGTATCTCTTCAAAGAAGCAAAAAAAAATCATGAATGGAGGTAAGAACATTAAACACCATAGCAAGGGAAATGAATCATCCCTAATCTAGGTAAAAAATGAGATATACATAACATATAAGGATAAAGAAGAGGTGAAATAATTTTTTATTAATTCTAAGGCATCAAGCTAGTTTATAATATTATAATAACAAAAGAACTCTTCTTTTCTTTTCTTTATTCTAGAAACTAAGAAGGAACCTCTATGACATGAGGGCTACAATGCATTTATTATCCTAAAGGAAAGTGCACTAGTTCAAAGGATTTTTGCATGCTATAAAGAGTATGCTATACCATAGCCACTATATTCATCAATATTATACAAATAAGTTTCCCTTCCAAATTCGATCTAATTGACTAGGAAACATGAAGGAACATTACCTATGTTGGTTCTCAAAAATGTAAGTTACAAATCCTAAGATTATGTTAGGCTCTATTATCAGACTTGCAATGTTTTTGAACCAATGAATGGAGTTAACCTATATGGTTGATGACTCCCTACACTTCAGGCTCTAATAAACCTAGGTGGGTGGGCCTTGATAGTTGAAGCAAATTTGTATGACTTACATAAATTTATGGATCTATCCATAGTGGCATAAAGTGGAATATATGAAGGCTTGCTAACTACTCCTAATCCTAATGTAATATTTGAATATTTAGAATATGAAAGTGGATAAGTAAGATATAATGAAATGTGAAGTGGGCCAGTACTTTATTGGGTAAGCGAAGTCAATGAAGTTTTATGATAGGTGACTATTATTGGTTACAGTTCTAATTGTTTGGCACTTATATTTGTTTATACTTTGTATTTAAACATGGAAGAATGTGACTGGCAGACTCTACTTATTGATCCAATCGATCTTATTAGGCTACTGTGACTTATTTAAAAGGATTTTAATCCTTCTTTGAAGGAACCAATTAAAAGAATCACATAATGACAACAAATGTGTATTGACAAATGAATTATATCCTCAATTTGAACAACAAGATAATATTGAGTTGGAGACAATATGAAAATATTATCAATTACAGGGCTCTTCTTACTAATCCAAATGTTACTTCCATGTTATTGTAATCAATTAAAAGGATTTTAATTCTTTAATTGAAACTAATTAACTTGATTACACAATAACAACAAATGTGTCTGATGAAATTGAATATCAACTTGGATATGCAAATTCAAATAACAAAGTGTAGACACCTAAAAATGGTCTGGAGAATCTAATTAATTAAATATGACTTATTTGATTAATTTATCTTAAATTCATCTACTTAGTAAATAAATAGAAATATTTATTAATATTAAGTTCTTTATTAATTCTTCTATTTCTCTCCTAATTAAATAAATAAAATTAAAAACTTTGTTTTATTTAATTATTATCATCATATTATTTCTCTCTTAATTAAATAAACAAAATTAAAAACTTTGTTTTATTTGAATATTATCATTATTACTTCTTTTACATTTCTATCACAAATTAAATACACAACTTAAATAATTTGTGTTATTTAATTACCTCATCACATTTCTTCTTAATTAAATAAAGATATTCTAAAATATTTTATTTAATTATCATTTTCCTTTTGTTTTAATTTAATAAACAAACCCTATAGTTTGATTTATTAAATTATTCAATCATCTTTTTGCTAAATTTAAATAAATTAAAATTATTTAAATTTATGCATAAATTTTATACCACTATTCACTCACCAATAAAATTAAATTTTCAAAATTTAATTAATGGCACTATCATTCACAGGAAAAAGCTTCGAGAACAAACCTGCAAGAAATTCTCTCAACAACCTTCCACCCACCTTCCCTCTTATCTTGCCTGGTGTTTTCATAGGGAGAAACCATCCTCCATGATCAGCTCCATCTTCTCATCCCATGCCCTTCAATTCTCCAGATTGAATCACAGCCCCTTATCCTGTATCCCTGTGCAATTGTGCTGCCGTGAAAGCTATAAATACAGCTCTTGGGCTACAGGAAATTGATCCTAACTTGTGCAATCTTACTCTGTAGGTTTTCTAGACATTCAATCATTTAAGCAATCTAGTTTTAGGATCAATCTATCAAGCATCCATCAAGCTTTCTTTAGTATTTCATAGTTTACAATCATGGTTGTTTACAGTAGTTTATTTCTCATGAATTTTACTGTAGAATCATCTTAGTTGCATTATAGAATCATAATAGCTTAATTATCATTCTCTAAGTGTCATTTCAATAGTTTAATTCGCTTACAAATCTGAGAGCTAAGTAGATTAGAGAAATCTTTAGAGTTAGAGAGCAATAGGATAGATTTATGAAGATTTCTAGTTTAAATTAGTTTAAATTCTTTAACTCTTAGATGCAATGTCCTATTTAGAAGCGTAGATGCATGTTTAACTTGTTTTCCCCATTCTACTGCTTACAAATTGGCGCCCACCATGGGGCATAACCCCATATTTTGCTTAATTTTTGAAAATTGTGTCCTACAGGTATCGGTGTGAAAGTTTTCACGGAACCGTGACTTTTTGCAGCACGCCGGTGGTCTGTTTCAGTGTGCCAGGTTTCTGTTTCAGCACACCGGGTTTCTATTTCAGCGCGCTGGGTTTCTGTTTCAGCGCCCCGCTTCACTATTTCAGTGCGCCGCTTCCTTGTCCTTAAAAGCATTTTTTTATCTGGATCCGACGCGTCTGCGGCCAGACTTTGTTTTTGTCTAATTTTGGATAAAATTTACCAATCCTAGGATAGAAATGGATAAAATTTACCAATCCTAGGATAGAAATGGATAAAAATTGATCAATCCTAGGATAGAAACTTCACATTTATTTTGTGGGATTAAAAATGAACATTATGCTGTTATGGAGCAATATCTCCATATAGATTAACTAACTTATCTTTTGGGTTTTAAAAAGAACAATTTCTCTGCTGTGATTGGGTGATAGGTTTATGCTCTCCCCTTTACTGGGTGCATCAGAATACCAGACTCACTTTTATTTATGCATTTTAAAGCTTTTTAAAACCTTTAGACAGGCCTATCGTAGTGGGAAAAAGTACTCACCCTACGGGAACGACCTGAGTGGGGACAGCCAAAAGCCATGGTATTCCAACCCACTTAAAAAATTATGTGAATTTGGGGAAACCCTCTTTCAATGGAAGTGTGTAGGATAACCATCCCCAAAATATTTGTTCTAAAGATTGGGAGGTCTCTCGAGGGATTTTATCCATTTACCGCTCCGAATGAAAACCCTATCTAAGAACCTAGAACTAGAAGCACGCTTTTCAGTTTCTAAACATTGTAATACTCGGCGGTGCAAGGGCGGGGAAGAATCTACCCTCAAGCACTCACCATATAATTGCCAAGGACTGTTTGCTCAGGGGATTCGGTATCCACTTTCGTCACTTTGAGTATGCACCTAGAAAAGACAAAAACACGGGCGCCCTCTAGGGGGTGACATGGTTGTGTGAGTTGATGCAATTCCAAGCTGTGGGTCGTTCCAGTATATAACGATGACCTTTTGTCTCTAGGAGTGAGTCTATCTGAAGTGTCTTATCTGTTATAAACTAGTGAAAATAAAAAAGAATCATGCTTGATTCTTAAGAACATACACTATCTGTTTAGATTCTAGGATTTTTAAAGACAACCATTCTATTCTTGCTTGTTGTGTTTTCTCTCATTAAATTCAGATAAGATCATCACAAAAATTTTCAAAATCAAAACACTCGTGGAATTCTCATGATTCGAGATTGGGTATCCACCAAGTTTGTCAAGAAATCTCTTGTCAAACAAATCAAAAAACCAAAGAAAACACTTGCATACAAACAACTTCTGAGAAAACAACGATTTTTATATCAAAGCAGGAAAGTTCTACTCCAACATAGGACTTTTATTCATAGGTATCACGATTTCTCTAGAGGTTATATAGATGACTATGTTGTAGCTCCCTTAGATTCACAAGCATTTTATCAAAGAAGGGCCCTTAGGAAACACCACAATCACAGTCAAAGAATTCATCCAGAATACATCCCACAACCAGCCATACAATACGATACCAGACCAAGTGAGTTTCATAGAATAAGATAGTTTTCTGTCTTAACACATCAAAGTTCTATTTTAGCACGTCATTAGTCTATTTTAGCGCATTTCTTGTTTGTTTTAGTGTGTTGCTTGTCTGCTTTAGCACTTTGAGTCTCTGTTCCAGTGCTTTTGGTCTCTGTTTTAGCCCTTTGAGTCTCTGTTCCAGTGCTTTTGGTTTCTATTTTAGCGCTTTGAGTCTCTGTTCCAGTGCTTTTGGTCTCTGTTTTAGCACTTTGAGTCTCTGTTCTAGTGCTTCGGATCTCTGTTCCAGCACTTTAGGTCTCTGTTTTAGCACTTTAGGTCTCTGTTCCAGTGCGTAGGGTCTCTATTTTAGCGCTTCTGGCCTCTGTTCCAGCGCGTCATGTCTCTGTTTTAGCACTCCAGAAAGTCAAAAAAATAGAGAGTTGGTAAGACATTTAATCAATTTGCCCATATCGATAACAAGGTTTTCATCAATTCAGAACATTTTTTTTCACAATCCAAAACACTTTAGTCATGCAAAAGGAAAACTTTACCATTACACTTAGATCTTGAAACATCTTGCAAAGTGTCCTTATCACTAAATCTGAGATTTTCTATCAAAGTTTCCCTATCAAGGATTTTTATCATCCTTCCATCACGAAAATAGACAAGACTAACTCAGATTTTAAATCAAAAACCTCGACACTTGTCCAATCAACAATCCAAGATCAAAGTCTAGAGTAAAACTCTAACGTTTGTATGCCTATTTTAACACAATCAGCATATCAAAGACAACAAGAAGAAAATGAAAGAATAGCAGCCATGGTTCAAGAAAACCCTTGGGGACGATATAGCAACACTGATCCTCTCACAAAATCACATGAGAAAGAAATAACTGCAGAGGAAATCGAGAAAGTTCAACAAGACCCTCATTTCCATAAATTTATGGAAAAGATGCTAAAGCAAGATATGGAAAAGTATCTTCTATTATTAGCTGACAAAGGTGCTAAGCTTCCTAAAGACTTTGATGTTAATCAACTCAAGGAAACAACCACACCCAAGACAACTAGTGTGGAAAACCCAAATCAAATAGATGCTTTGACAAAACAAATCCAACAGTTACAATTACAGTTCCAAGATATCCAACAAGGGCCAACAAAGAGATATTCCTTGCAAGACATTTTCCATTATCCATTCGATCCAAGCATTAACATGATACCATTTCCAAGGTATTGTGAATACCCAACATACAACAAATACAATGGGAGAACCGATCCATTTGATCACGTACGGGAATTTCGAGCCATGAGCATAGAGTTCACACACAAGGACTCTTACTTACTATGATTATTTCCAAGAAGCTTAGGAAACACTTGCATGGAGTGGTTTTCTAAATTGGAACCTGGGATTCAATCCTTTGAAGAACTAATCAATAGGTTCATAACACACTTCTCATTCAACATCCAACATGGGGTAACCTTAAAAGAACTCTACAACACCAAACAAGCAAAGGGTGAAAACTTTCTTTCCTTTCTCCAACGATGGAGAAGGCTATTTGCTAAATACCCTAGATCTATTCCTGAAGAGGAGAAGATAGAGATGTTCATTGATAACTTAGTGGATGACATGAATTACAGATTGGATTTACAATGTCCATCTACATTTGAACAAGTTATCGAAAAGGGGCTCAAAATCAAAGAGGCTCTCATCAAAAGAGGAATGATCAAACACTTCATTGAAGGTTCAAACAATAACAATTCCTCTAACAACAACAACGAAAAGCCAATATTTTGGCAAAAGAACAAGAATACTGATACCATGATCGATACACACACATCTAAACCAGTATTCACCTTGATGCCAACCCCTACAAACAAACAAAACAATGGTCTTAATGTCAAACAAAGTAGTGATCAAGGGAATAATCAGAATAGTGGAGAAACAAAAACTCAATCATTCCAATGACCATCCAATAAACGAAAATTCACGCTATTAGGACAATCATTGGAATTAGTCCTCAAAGAACTTTTAGACGAAAAACTCATTCAAGTACAAGAGGCTAGAAATTGGGACCCTCAAGTCAAACCATCATGGTGGAATGACTTACATTACTGTCACTACCATCAAAATAAAGGCCACATGACTGAAAATTGTTGGCAGTTAAAACATGTGGTACAAGACCTCATAGATCAAAAGAAAGTATTTGTAGAGGGACACCAAACAAACAAAGATCATACAACATTCAAAAATACCCTACCCAATTATCAGAAGGGAGAATACTCTTCCACAAACACCGAAGGCAAGAATGTCGGTTATGTTTATGACACAACAATCCTTTGTTTTTCTACCGCCAAGGAGGATGAGGAGTTATGCAATCAAATCAATTGGAACAATGACATTATATCTACTAATTTGGTATAACATATGGGCAAATCTGAAAACCAAATTAACGTAATCACACTCAAAGGGAAAAAAGAGTACCAACCAGTTAATGCCGCAACAAGGGCACAATCCAAAGTTATATTGAAAGGAGCATCAATATCATCCCCATCTGTGGATCCTCCCTCTATCAATATAATCTCATCGATCAATTGCAGAAAATACCGTCACAAATATCCATCTTGGAACATTTAAAGATTTCCCCATCACACAAAGAGGTTCTTGAACAAGCTCTTGTATCAACCACGGTACCTAACAATTTTGATGTGTGTCAGTTCCAAGCTATGGTGGGACATCTATCTCTACCTCATTGTCTTTCATTTTCCGAATATGATGATGTATCACTCACCCATCCGCATAATTCCACCCTTCACATTGAATTCCTCATCCATAAACACCATGTAAAGCGTGTCCTAATAGATGGAGGGGCTGGTTTAAATATTTGTACCTTAAAGCTGATTCGTGCACTAGGATACTCAGAAGAAGCCATTGATACAAGAAGAAAAATCACAATCAAAGCATATCACGTGGAAGAAAGTTCCTCTAAAGGGTTGATCATATTACCCATTCAAGTGGGACCTATTGTCCAAAAAGTGGTTTACCAGGTCTTAGATAGGGAACTGACATACAACATACTGTTGGGATGCCCTTGGATACATGATATGCAAGCAGTACCTTCTACCTATCATCAATGCCTGAAATTTCCCGTCAATGGTCAGGAGGTAACAATCACAACAGACTACAATGACACCCAAGCTTGTCATACATTGAAGACATCTCAGGATATATTCATAGCTCACAATAGAGAAGTTAGCACATCAGATGGTGAGCAACAAGACAACTTCATATCAAAGTGGCTTCCAAAACAACAAAAATCACAAGAGATAAGGGTGGCACAATCTAACCCTTCAAATGTTGAAGAACAATTGGCTCCACTCTCACATCAATTCACCGAGGAAGTACAGATAAGTGATGAAGGAATAAGTGAATATGGTGTTAGACACTCATTTCATCTATCACAAATGTTACCCTCCTTACAAACGTATGGAAAACCATCTACAATCACCCAAAATTCAGAACAATCTACAACAGCATTAGATGGCAGATTTGTGAAAGCTGGGAACTTAGATGAAGAATCAGAAGATAAGGCCATACTAAATTGGATTTATAAGGATGAGGAAGCTTCCACTTCCACAAGTAATATCATAGAGACAAATCAATATGAAAAAGGAAAAACCATTTTGGAGAAGATGGAATATTCAGGACAGGGACCTCTTGGGTTAAGGAAACAAGGCATAACAGAATCCATCCAAGTCCTCACAGTTCAGCAAAATGGCAAAACTGGACTAGGATACACAGAAGAAGCAAGAACAGAAATCACCAATAAAACTGTGGAGCGTATTCTTCAAATAAGAGATAACTTTGAAACGGATTCAAATGAATATGAGTGGGACAACCTATCAGATGTTTCCTATGAAGATATTCAAATTGACATTATCAAAAAGTATACCCCCAAACGTGAGGAGGGTCAAAGCTCGAGTTTTAATCCTATTGTCTTTGCAACACAAAATTTTGATGACTCAAGTGAAGATGAACGGACATCGATTGAGATAAATGATGTGGAAGAAAATACCTTTGTAGGCCTCGACATAACCACTAACAATCTAGACGGCATTTCCGTCTGAGCTTTCACAATCGCTGACCTCAACCCATCTAATGATTCATTGCCTTTACTATATCCCGAACTTATCGAATGGGAACCCCAACACCCTATTGATCTCCCTGTTTTTGACAATGATTCCACCATCATTAATTACCTTTGCTGTGAAGAATTCAATACTTGTTCTACCAATACTTCTGATAATGATGCTTTTAGGTAGGAGGATGCCAATCCTTCCAGTTGCAAAAATATGAAATTAAAAAATGGATCTAATGGTGAAAACCATTCTATGGCAGTATTTGATCCTAAAATAGTAAAAACAAAGAACGCATCCAATGGTGAAAACCTCATTGAGGCACCAAAGGATGGAAGGCTTGACATCCTCCCACAACATTACCATGAAAGATCATCAGTATTGATAGAACCCACACAGTCTATTTATATTGGCACAACAGAGAAAGCAAGAATACTACACCTGGCAGCATCCATGACAGATACAGAAAAGCCATATTTTATCAAATTCTTTGAAGAACGATGCATCAATTTTGCTTGGTCATACTCTGACATGCCAGGCTTATACACAGATCTCATCATGCATCACTTATCCTTACTAGCTGGCACTAAACCAGTAAAACATAATTTGAGAAAAATGCATCCACATGTTGCATTATTAGTAAAAAATGATTTGAAGAAACTACTAGATGTTGGATTTATCAGGTCTATTGATTATGCAGAATGGATATCCAACATTGTACCTGTTTCAAAGCCAAATCACACCATTAGAATATGTACTGATTTCTGGGATTTAAATAAAGCATGTCCAAAGGATGATTTTCCTTTGCCAAACATAGACATGATTGTAGATTTAACAGCTGGCTATCAAATGCTATCACTCATGGATGGATTTTCAGGATACAATCAAATCAAAAATAGCTCCTGAAGACCAAGAAAAGATAGCATTTACATTTCCATGGGGCACCTTTTGCTGGAACGTCATGCCTTTTGGGTTAAAGAATGTAGGAGCTACATACCAGTGAGCTATGACAACAATCTTCCATGACATGATGCACACCTTCATGGAGGACTATGTGGATGACATTTTAGCCAAATCTTACACCAGAGAAGGACATCTAGAGATACTGGCCAAAATATTTGACAGGTTGGAAAAATTCAAAGTCAGATTAAATCCTAAGAAATGTGCCTTTGGAGTAACATCAACAAAACTCCTTGGATACATAGTTTCTACAAAAGGCATTGAAGTAGATCTAGCAAAAGTTAAAGCCATTATGGAAATGCCACCTCCTAAGAATATCAGTACATTAAGATCTCTACAAGGCCGACTACAGTCCATCAGAAGATTCATCTCTCAACTAGTAGATCGGTGTCATCCATTCAACCATCTTTTACATAAAAATGTGTCTTTTAAATGGGATGAATAGTGCGAAAGTACTTTCAATCAAATCAAGCATTATTTAATGACACCACCAATCTTGGTGCCACCCAGTGAAGACAAGCCATTGTTGCTATATATCGCAACAATGGATATTTCTTTAGGAGCCTTGCTAGCACAAGAGGATAGGGAAGGAAAGGAACAGGCAATATACTATATCAGCAGGACACTCAATGGACATGAAGTAAACTATACCTTAATTGAAAAATCATGTTTAGAAGTAGTATTTGCAACACAAAAATTGTGACACTATATGCTCACTCACACTATCAAGCTCGTTGCAAAAATTGATCCCCTCAAGTATTTACTGAGCAAAGCAGCTTTAACAGGAAGGTTGGCAAAGTGGGTCATGCTCCTCAGTGAGTTTGACATTCAGTATGTTGAAAGGCGAGCTATCAAAGGACAAGTCATCGCCAACCAATTAGCAGAAGCTCCATTATTAGACTATCATCCTATGACCATGGAATTTCCTGATGCAGATATCCTCAACATTACAACACAACCATGGCAACTCTACTTCGATGGATCCTACACACAACATGGATTAGGGGCCAGAATTTTATTTGTCACACCTTGGGCACACAATTCCACGATCCTACAGGCTTACCTTCCGTTGCACTAACAATGTGGTAGAATATGAAGCTTTGATCCTTGGAATTAAAGTGGCTATTGACTGGAAAATCACATAACTACAGGTGTATGGAGACTCCCAGTTAATCATCTATCAAGTCAACAATGATTACCAAACTAAGGATGACACACTGATTTTATATAAGAGATTGGTAGATGATCTAAGAAAATACTTCATAGAAATCAAATTTGAGCAGATACCAAGATCAGAGAACAAAGCAGCAAATGCCATGGCCACAACAGCATCTCTTCTACAAATGCCTGAAACACAAGATCGTTATCGATTTATTGTAGAACAAGTGTCAAATCCTGCATACGCAAATCCCAAATCCCAAACCATAAGTCTTTTGGATAGTATCCAATCTTCCATTTATGGAGACATTTATACTTACCTAAAAGATAATATCTTACCGCTAGATCTTTCCTGCAACCAAAAGCGTAACTTCATACGCCAATCTGCCAAACACACCATTATTGCTAACACCCTTTACCATCGAGGCCTAGATGGTACTCTTTTGCATTGTTTAGAGCATAACGAATCCGCTTCCGCTTTACATGAGGTCCATGAAGGAATTTGTGGTACACATTCAAGTGGATTATCTTTATCCAAGAAACTCCTTCATTTGGGGTATTACTAACCACATATGGAGCAAGAATCTTATAAGTTTGTCAAGAGATGTCCAAAATGCCAGATTCATGGCAATCTTATACATGCACCGGCACAAGAGCTCCATCCATTGACAACTACATGGCCTTTCTGTAAATGGGGATTAGACCTGGTAGGGAAAATTAACCCATCTTCATCTAATGGACACAAGTTCATTATCACAGCAATGGAATATTTTACAAAATGGGTGGAGGCGGTTCCCTTAACCACAATCACTGGGAAGCAAATATCATCTTTCATACTTAATTATCTCATTTGTAGATATGGGATACCCCAGTTGATCATTATAGATAATGGCAGGCCTTTCAAGAACCAAGATGTCCAAGAGTTGTGTGAAAAGTTCCACATCCAACATCGCTTTTCAACCCCGCATTACCCTCAAGGTAATGGACAGGCAGAAGCTTCAAACAAATCAATCCTAAAGATTCTCAAGAAGACTGTAAATGAAGTAGGACGTGATTGGAACATTCAACTTAACCCTGCTCTTTGGGCTTACAGGACTAGCATCATAACACCTACAGGTACGCCATATGCTCTTGTTTATGGATCAGAAGCAATATTACCTATCGAGGTAGAAATTCCATCCCTTCGAGTTTCACTAAAAGGACTCATTCTAGATGAGGATTATAGGATCTCTAGACTTCAAGAACTTGAGCTACTTGATGAACTTCGACAACAAGCTGTCAATCATTTGACAGCCTATCAACAAAGGATGTTTAGGAACTATAATCAGAGGGTTAAGCCTAGAGTCTTCCAGATCAAAGACTTGGTCTTATGGGAAAACCCTAGAAATCAAGCAGACAGGGAAAAGAAGGGAAAGTTTGAACCTAACTGGATAGGGCCTTATGTCATCATCTCAGTCTATGGATCAAGAGCATACCAGTTGTCTACACCCTAAGGAGACATGTTGGAGGAGCCCATGAACAACATCCATCTCAGGCGATTCTACACTTGCGGATACCTAGTGCACGGTCAATAAAGTTGTCTTGATGAAAACTTGGAAAACAAGCGTCATGATGACGGAAAAACAACAAATATATATATATATATAAAAGAAAAATACAAAAGAAAAGAAAGAGGACACAATAAAAACAAGTGATGAAAACCTGGCAAACAGGCGCTACTTGTGATTTTCACCAAGCTCTTCTATCTATTAGGTACAATTTTGTTACGATTGTTTCCTTTCATATCATTTCATCTATCATTTGAGATAATCACTATCACTATCCATATCATAGCAAGGATATCATGTTTTACCTTGGCTTGGGGGCAACATCCTAGTGTTATTTGGTACAATGGACTTTCAGCTTAAATAGAAAGGTAGTCAAACATGACAACACCAAGTGACGATACTTAAAAAAAAAAATTCCAAAAACATCAAAATCCATCAAAATCCAAAACATCAAAAAATCCATCAAAACCCAAAAACATCAAAAAATCCATCAAAACCCAAAAACATCAAAAAATCAAAATCCAAAAACATCAAAAAATCAAAATCCAAACACATCAGAAAAACCATCAAAATCCAAAAACATCAGAAAATCGAAAACACAAAAATAGAGTCTACATTAATTGAAAGTAGAGTTTGTGTCAGTTGAACTACGTGGTCTCTGCGTGTATAACGTAGGCAAGACTAATCTTTGATCAGTCCCCGAGACCCTTAGGATAGGTCTTTAGGTTGCATCATTTGGTCAAACATCTGGGAGTATCATGCAAGCATCAACACACACATTTCAACACTGATGGTCTAATCTGAATAATGATTTGAAAATACATTAAGTAGAATTTGAATTGTTGTTCTTTTTATTTTATCATTTGCTTATCATTTCTTTGGAGCTACTCGATGATGTATTGAACTAGAGAAACAAGGAAGGATAATTATACTTTTCTTTGTTTGTTGTTTGTGAGTTAGTCATTATTACTTTGTGAATTGTAGCGGGAAGTGCTCTACCAAGTATCATGGATGACATTCCGATTCACTTAAGAAAATGATTAATTCTTGTCTGTTTACGCAAGAAATGCTCAAGTCATCATTGGTCTATCTTATACCTTGATGCTTGTGTTCGCTTGCAATATCAAATATCATGAAAGAAATACTCAGGTCATCATTGGTCTATCTCATATCATTGATGCTTGTATTCGCTTTCAACATTTTAAAAGCTCAGTGATGATACCAAGCAAAATAAAAAGATTGTTGAAATGACACTTAGGTTTGCATTGATAAAATAGTTTTTGCATGGTAAACATATTGCATTCATAATAATACATCTGCAGATTATTGGTTGCACAAGTTACAAGGGTTCATTTGCAAAGAATGTTATTACAGATTGAGTATACTTGACACATACAATTTTCATAATGGCATGCATATAACATCAGTTCTTCATCTCATCATAAATTTCACAATAAACATTTCATTTCATGACATTGCATTTCATCCTTATATCATATATACATTTCATATACATCATTCATTTATCTATCACATATCACATATTCATTCATCACATATCACATATTCATACATTACATTTCATCCGTATATCATTTCATTCACATATCATTTCATTTACATTCACATTTCATATTATATATCATTTCATTTACATCTCATTTATATACATCATTCATTTACATTACATTTCATCCATATATCATTTCATTCACATTTCATATATCATTTCATTCACATTTCATATTTTATATCATTTCATTTACATCTCATTTATATACATCATTCATTTACATTACATTTCATCTGTATATCATTTTATTCACATTTCATATATCATTTCATTCACATTTCATATATCATTTCATTCACATTTCATATTTCATATTATTTCATTTACATTACATTTCATCCGTATATCATTTCATTCAAATTTCATATATCATTTCATTCACATTTCATATTTCATATCATTTCATTTACTTCTCATTTATATATATCATTCATACATTACATTTCATCCATATATCATTTCATTCACATTTCATATTTCATATCATTTCATTTACATCTCATTTATATACATCATTCATTTACATTACATTTCATCCATATATCATTTCATTCACATTTCATATTTCATATCATTTCATTTACATCTCATTTATATACATCATTCATTTACATTACATTTCATCCGTATATCATTCATTTACATTTCATTTCATTCATCACTCATTTACAACACATTTTATTTATCATTGCATCTCATTAAGAAAAGAAATATATCATCAATATCATATCACATCATAATTAATGCATCCATACAAGATAGTAAAATAAATCATCATAAAACATAGAAACTAAAATGCATCCATCACATCAATCATGTAGAACACATCAAAAGATCAATGCATCTATCACATAAATCATGTAAAACATATCATAGATCAATCGAACCACTGCACATATATATCTCATCAAGTGTCAAGTATACAATGAAGTCTGAAAAGGATAAAAATAACATCATGTCAAAAATGGTTGTATATATCTCCCAAAGGGTACACAACTGATATCAAGTAGTACTCGCACCAGAAGGAGTAGGTCTCGCGCCAGTATCAGGACCACCACCAGATGTCCCGGGATCTCTCAGATCTCTTGGATCCCTTGGGAGAGGCTGTGTCACACCTCTACTCACTGTCCTCGAATGAGTCCTCTCTAAGCGAGACTGAGCATAACTGACTCTCTGCTCTAGGGGGCAAAAATCATGATAGCGGCTCCTGTAAAACTCAATCTCGACACCTGCCCGCATAGCCTCTCACATGTAGTCTGCCACGGAAGTCCCATCTACCACTCTCTGCAATCTCTCTGCAGTCGCCTGTGATGTCTCTGCTATCTGTCTGACAGTATCTCGCTCTGCAGTCAAGGCTGTGATCTGTGCTTGGGCAGTGGTCAACTATGCTCGTACACCTGCTAGCTGAGCCTATGCTGTCGGTGCTACCTGTAGGGCCTCATCTCTCTCACCAATCAGAGAGGTAATCTATGTCTGTGTAGTAGCTAGCTATGCCTGCATCTAAGCCTGTGTCTATGCTAGTAACCCCTGCACCTGTGCTAGTTGTCCCTGTAAAGTCTGAACCTGCACCTATAAACCTGCAACCTCTGATCGCTCTGTCGACGAGGAAGCAACAACCTTCCTCTTACAAGGTGCACTAGTAGATGGCTTTGTGGTACTTTCTACACTTGGTCTCCCCCCATCTCCCCCATCATCGTCACTGCTATCGTCGCTGCTATCATCACTCTCATTGTCACCATCACTGCTACTCTCACTGTCATCATCTCTCCCCCATCTCTGACCAACCTGACCACCCCCTGCAAGTACTACTACTGGTGCTAGTGCTGGTGCTCGTGCTGGTGCTCGTGCTAGTATTGGCTCATCCGGAATAGTAATAAGTGGAGGAGGGTGTAGAGCCAAGTACTCTCCATACTTAGGAGTAACAGGTGCCTCGACAATGTCCCGTCGGATATCCCATGCTAATGGCTATAAAGCACGATAACCCTCAACAAGTGCCCCATAAGGAAAACTAGGACCCCAATCACTGACATCTATCTGTCATCGCCCGTAATGTGCTACTCCCTATGGCATGCACTGAACAATACCATACTGCCTGTAGACACGACAAAACAAGAATCGCTCCAAGATCCTGGGGCTCTTCCCGATCAAATACATCGAATCGGACAAGAACCCCAACTCAATATCATCATCATCCTAGTCATCACAGTCCAAATAGGGATGCCAGGTCACTGCCTCCACATCATCAATAATCTGCCTCCAATAATCTAGCTTACCCATCATATGCTGGGTAGGCCTGCCTCTATACCGAAACACATAAGGCCTCATCGCTGGTCTCGCTAACACTGGCATGGGACACGTAACAACAATATGCTCCCATGCCCATACCTGAAGAAGTGTAGCCCCTTCCGATAAACTGCTGCCTCCAAGGTACACAATCCAGTGTAAATCATGATATAACTGGGCAAGCATACACATGCCCCAAGCATATCTCGTCCTGTGGGCCACCAGACCCTCTAAAACTCGACCCCATCCGAGAGATAGACCCTTTGACCTCTTATCAGGACAAAGGAATCCACCAATAAAGCCGGCCAAAATTGAAGGAAGTGGAGCATATGACTCATAAATATCTATCCATGGAACCCACTCTCCCGCAACATGGGGATCCTAAAAGACTCTCCACATAGCCTCTACCCCACCAACCTCCTCTGAATCATGCACTACAATCTCTCCAACAAAAGGAATGTGAAGAATACGCCATACATCCTCTGGCGTCACAATCATCTCGCCAGTAGGTAAGTGGAAGGTGTTGTGGTCACTATGCCACAGCTCCGCTAAGGCTGTCAACAAACCCCTATTAAGTCTAATATGGGGCATATCCAGTAATGTCACTAAACCGCAAGCGGTAATATGCTATCTCTCATCAAGTGACAGTTGTGGTATCATATCAAAAGGCCAAGGGAACTGCTCTTGCACCTGGATAACATCTAAATGCTCCTGTTATCATACAAATGGAACATTTTAATCAAAATATCAAACATCAGGAGGTCATCAAATTTTCAAAACTTGTGCTTTACCTATCAAACTATCAATTTATCAAGGAACCCTCATCTATCAATCGGGTTCATTCCTTCAGAAAGTTTAAATTATTCCTCACCTATCATGAGGGTAATTATTATCAATCAATAGATCTCGCTCATCATGAGATCGTTTACCATATATTTTAGTCAAGATCAAATTAAAATAGATGGAATCCACAAAAAAATCGACGAAAAATCAAAATGCACAATTTTCATCAATCTATACCTCCAAGCGCTACAAAATATTATTGAAGCGCTACAAAATCAACCTAAAGCGCTAAAAAATCTGGCGCACTACAAGCACGCTAAAAATTCCGGCGCTATAAAATTCCACATACGCGTTGCAAATTTCTATGGGCGCGCTAAAAATATGGCACGCTACAACATTTCACGGATGCGCTAAACCACGTCTGCCGCACGCTAAAACACTAAAAACATGTGCAAAAAGACACAAAAAGAATGGGCACAAATCACGAGGAGGATTTGGGGTACATACCGAAGGTCCATAGTCAGCCGGACGCTAGTGACGTCGCACACGCTCGAGATGGTGGGTGTGGTAAGGGATCAGCATCCTAAAGCTCTAGCACTCTGAGGGTCTCTATCAAAAGATTATCAAAATCAAACGCACAAATGACTTGAAAATGACCTTTTGAGCTTTTATAGGTTATTTTTGTGGGATTTTCATGGAACTTATTTATTTTTTCCTTCTGGGGAATTAATTCTTATCTATCACAGGGGTATTTTTGGACAATTTTGTCGGGAGATAAACTGTTTCTTCACCAAATCATCATCAAATCACCATAAAAATTCAAATTTCTTGAAAAATCATAAAAAAATTCAACATTCATCAATTTATCTCCTGAGGGGGCATACATCACTATCATTTCAAAATTCAACATCTCGGGTAAATCAGGGGCATATTTTGAAACTTTTCGTCAATACTGGCAGTTGAGGCAAAATCATTCTTTGAAGAAATGCGTAAACACATCACTTCAAAGAGGGAAAAAATGTAGACACCTCAAAATGGTCTGGAGAATCTAATTAATTAAATACGACTTATTTGATTAATTTATCTTAAATTCATCTACTTAGTAAATAAATAGAAATATTTATTTATATTAAGTTCATTATTAATTCTTCTATTTCTCTCCTAATTAAATAAACAAAATTAAAAACTTTGTTTTATTTAATTATTATCATCATATTATTTCTCTCTTAATTAAATAAACAAAATTAAAAACTTTGTTTTATTTGAATATTATCATTATTACTTCTTTTACACTTCTATCATAAATTAAATACACAACTTAAATAATTTGTGTTATTTAATTACCTCATCACATTTCTTCTTAATTAAATAAAGATATTCTAAAATCTTTTATTTAATTATCATTTTCCTTTTGTTTTAATTTAATAAACAAACCTATAGTTTGATTTATTAAATTATTCAATCCTCTTTTTGCTAAATTTAAATAAATTTAAATAATTTAAATTTATGCATAAATTTTATACCACTATTCACTCACCAATAAAATTAAATTTTCAAAATTTAATTAATGGCACTGTCATTCATGGGAAAAGCTTCGGGGACAAACCTGCAAGAAATTCTCTCAACAACCTTCCACCCACCTTCCCTCTTATCTTGCCTGGTGTTTTCGTGGGGAGAAACCATCCTCCATAATCAGCTCCATCTTCTCATCCCATGCCCTTCAATTGTCCAGATTGAATCACAACCCCTTATCCCGTATCCCTATGCAATTGTGTTGCCGTGAAAGCTATAAATACAACTCTTGGGCTACAGGAAATGGATCCTAACTTGTGCAATCTTACTCTGTAGGTTTTCCAGACATTCAAGCATTCAAGCAATCTAGTTTTAGGATCAATCTATCAAGCATCCATCAAGCTTTCTTTAGTATTTCATAGTTTACAATCATGGCTGTTTACAGTAGTTTATTTCTCATGAATTTTACTGTAGAATCATCTTAGTTGCATTATAGAATGATTTTGTGTGCTCCTTCTTGTTTTATCACTCTTTTGGCTAATCTTGATTAGAATGGATAGCTAGATGATGGTAAATGATTGAGAATGCAAATTGGCAGCATGTAGTTATCAAATGGCTAAGTGTTCCCCAAAAATTCCCTTGAGGAGGGGGGTATTTATAGAAGAATTTGAACTCTCTAGAGAATTCAATGGTCAAGATGCATCCAACAAGGCTTAGATGAAGGGCTATGGTGGGTTGAGGACCCACAAGCCCTCACATCTTGACATGTGGAGGGTGAAGTGGACAAGGGGATATGAGGTGGAGGAAGGACAAGCACCTTGGGGAGTGAGGAGATTTCCTCAAAAAGGGATTCCTTGTCCCCAAGTGGGAGTGAAAGGGACATTTGAGGAATTTTGGAATTCCTCAAAAATCTACATGGGAAAAGGAAAGGTGGTTGGGGATATAAATGTGAATTAAAAATTCACATTCCTAGGAGGATCTAGAGGATAAAAGGTGGGCTCCAAAGGTGGGACTTGGTCACATGTGGAGATTGTGACAAGTCCAAGGTTCTAGAAGCCTTGGAAGAATGGAATGTGAATTAAAAATTCACATATAAATGAGGAGGAATCTAGGATAAATAAAAAGGAATTAAAATTCCTTGGGAAGAGTTGACCAAGGTACTAATTAGGTTTGACTAATCAGTAATTAGAGGATAATTAGGGGTTAATTAGGATTAAAAGCCAACTTGCAAAAGTTGGAGGATGTGACACATCCTAATCAAGGATTAGGCATGTGCACATCCTTAATGAAGAGATTAGGAGATGGATTAGGATTAGATGAAAATGACATGTGAGGAATTAAATAAATGTAATATTTATTTAATTCATTTGATGAAAAGAAGATTAAGGAGGGTAAGGTATTTAATTATTAATTAAATACCTTAGGGTTAATGCAGAATTAAATATATTAATTAAATAATAGTAATATTACTTAGTGCTCGGATAAGAGGATGTTTAGATGTGTGATAAATAAATTTGGATGTCTACATTTTCCCCCTTTGAGATGGTGTTACAGTAGCATCATTTCAAAGAATATTAAAATCTGATAAAGGAGATGGTTAGATTGGAAAGATGCCCCAGTCATCAAAGATGACTAGGAAGAAAGATGATGGAGGGTGAAGATGAAGAGTAGGGATTGAGGATGCCCCCTCGAGAGGACATGCGGGTTGAAGAGAACATGTGTGTGCTCTCAAATAGATGATGTGATGCAAGGGGAGATGAGGAAGATGATGCAAGGTGATGGGAAGAGAGTAAGTGATATGGAGATGGATGAACACAAATGGATGCAAGATGAGAATGATGTTGCCCCAGTCAAGGTTCAAGCCAAAAGGGTTGATGGATGGAGTGTTAAATGAAATTAAGGATCCAAAACAACAGAATAGGGATACATCCCAGGTGGTATTGATGAGGGAAGGATACATCCCAAAACACCACTAAAGGATAGGGAAGAATACCTCCCGATGATGATGATGAAAGTGTTGTTGATGAGGGAAGGATACATCCCAAAACAACACCAAAGGGATAGGGAATGACACTAATGGATGATGATGATGGGTCAAGGTTGGTAACGAGACTGGGGACAAGACCAAGGATTTCATTAGGTGATTTGAGGAGAAGATTGAAATGGGAGATGGAGAGAAGGATCTTAAGATTTGGTTTGATATCTAAAGATTTGGACTACAGATGGACTAAAGCTTAAATTAGGGGTTTGGTGAAGCTCAGATTGGGATAAGATTAAAGCTCAGATGAGGATTGGACTAAAGACCAGAATGATGGAAGGATATGATTGGATTGATTCTACACCGAGTTCCAGGTTTAAAGGGTGTAAAGTGTTGACAATCAGATTTTTCCCGATTTGGCAATTTTCAAAAATTGTCAAATTTTGCCATTTTAGGAAACTTCACGGATATACTTTTGGGAGTCCAAATATTTTCCAAGAAATACCCAATAGTGAGATAGGATGAATTTCCAACTAACATCCTAAATTTGAGATATACATTTCGAGTTATGAGTGAACAATTTTTCAAAATGTTGGAAAAAAACACTAAATTGGGATTTTGAGGGTCAAGATGAAAGTTTGAGGCCTCAAAAATGTGTCAAAACAGGTTCCAACAGTTTTCAAAAAAACCCATTGAAAATCCACTTATTATCTCGTAATGCAACTACCCGTCAAATTTCAGCTCAAACAGACACCTGAGTCAAAAGTTATGGCCTCCGGAAGTGTCAGTGTAAAAATCAAAAATCAATTTTGAAAATTTCAACACATGGGTTTTGTTCGTAGAAGAAAATTAGAAAATGGGTCAGAATTGGTTTTAAAAAAAAGTCAAAATTTAGCAGGAAATTGGGGGGAAAAAGTTGGGGCGGGGTGGTTTTGCCCTAGCAGGGGGCGGAGCCTCCCCAATTGGGGGTGGTTCCACCTCAAGACGGGGGTGGTTCCGCCCCACTGTGTCAGGGCAGTTCCGCCCCACTGCGGCAGGGCGGTTCCACGGGGTGAAGCCACCCCGACTGGGGGCAGTTCTGCCCCGCTGCGACGGGGGGAGCCAGAGGGCAGGACAAAGGAATACAAGGGGGGAGAGAAAGGGTGAAGAGATAGTAAAAATGATGGAGGGATGGGGGGATTGTGAAAAAGGATGAAGGGATGGGGGATACATGCAAGATGATGACAATGGAAAATGAAATGAAATGCTAAATGCAATTTACCATCTTCGGAGCACTGATTTTTGCTATAGCATAAGACACTAAGTGTCAGGGTATGTGGAACCAAGGCGGATTAGTGTCTAATGCATGAAACAAACACAACAGACAAGAAGGCTATCCCAACACCCCAAAGTCGCGAAGACCTTGGTCGGGCCAGGTATTGAGATAACCACAAGCACAAAAGGATGCCCCAGCATAACACAAGACCTCAGGGATCTTGGTGGGTACTACGTGGGTCAACCAAGAAGACACAATCAAACAAAAGAGCAAGATATGCCCCTATGTTGACCAATCAAAACACACCATAATATGATGGATCATGGCGGCCTTGATAAGTGATGATAGGGAGCTCAAATGATAAACAAAATCCAAAAGTATCAAAATATCACAATCAATTTCAAACGTCCTTTGCCATAGGATCAAGGGGATGGATGGGATTGATGAGATTTGTTAGGAAGGATGCATCCCGTTGAGACCAAAGATGATGGATACAAAACTAAAAGATCGTTATGATGTGGGATGTTAAAAATCGATTGGATCTCATGATACAAGTGGGTCTTGTTTGTTAAGAACCAGCTAGATAAGGGCATAGCTTGACGACACAACACAAGGGAGACAAGACATGAGATTGACACACCCTAAAGACCG
Organism: Sequoia sempervirens; assembly: GCA_007258455.2. Taxonomy (NCBI): domain Eukaryota; kingdom Viridiplantae; phylum Streptophyta; class Pinopsida; order Cupressales; family Cupressaceae; genus Sequoia; species Sequoia sempervirens. The sequence continues at coordinate 41,183,039 of VDFB02274714.1, forward strand.
AGGGGCTCGGGGGTTGATCAAAGATTAGCCTTGCCTACGTGAAAGTGCAGGGCCCTCGTAGTTCAGTGAAAGGTGGATGATTGACCAAGATGGAGACCTTGATGGATGATAAAGATAGGATGGACAAAAGGAGAAAGACTGATGATAGATGATAGGAGAGCAAAGTGGACAATGAAGATTGATGATGGAACCCCGGGGGTGGATCAAATGATCGATCTTGCCTACGTGAAAGCGCAGGGGCAACATAGTTCGACAAGACCAAAGGAAAACAATAGATAAAGGATGATAAGATGATAGGATAAGTGGATAAAAAGACGGGACCGATATGACAAGATAGGATAGACCTGTTGGATCGGATAGGATGATGATGATCACATAAAGCTCAAGGATGGGATAGTTATCCAAAGCATTAAAATGACTTGGGAGGATGATATGATAGATAGATGAGTGATGAAAAGTGATAGGAGATTGGAAAGATGTGCAAGAGAAGTAGGGGTGATGACGATGAGATAAATGGCATTGGGTTGCATGGGGGGAGGCTTATAGCCAGATACCAATGACAAGGGATTGTGAGATGGGATGAGATGGGATGAGAATAAAGATGGAAGATTGGATAAAGATATAGGGATGGGGGAGTGGAGGGATTTTTTGGATGGATGGGAATATAAGGATTGGGAGATGAAAGGGATGCTAGGATGGATGGATACGAAGATAAGGATGGTGAGATGGAAGGGATGCTGTGACAGATGGATAGGGATAGAAGGATGGGGAGATGAAAGGGATGCTAGGATAGATGGATACGAAGATAAGGATGGGGAGATGGAAGGGATGATATGATAGATGGATAGGGAGATGAAGGGATGTTATGATAGATGATGTCTCCAAGGACTATGTCACAAAGCAGATGCCCCTACTCTAGATATGTCATATATGAGGAGGTATGAGGGATAGAAGACAAGTGGATGGGAAGATAAAGGAGATAACTAGATGAGGATAGGATGGGTGACTAAGGAATGTGATAGAGCATGGATGGAGGGAATGTATACCAATAGGTGTCCAAAGCATGCATAGGTAGGTGCCCCCATTTTGATCAAGATCACAAGAAGGATGGAGGAAATGGGAGATAAATGGGATATGATGGTAGGATGTGGAAGATGGGTGGGATTGGGGGATTTATGAAGAGGATGAATAATAGGAAGATTGGAGCATAGCTGGAAGCACAGTGGATGGAGGGAATGCATATCAGGAAGTTACCCCCAAGTGCAGATGGGGATTTATGCATGATACCTGTTTGCCAGGTTTACATCATGGTACTTATCCAAGGCACTTGTTTGCCAAGTTTTCACCATTGGACGAATTATTTCTCTTTACTATTTTTTTTTATTTTTTTTTGTGGATTTTTTGAATTTTTGGATGTCATGCAGAAGGAGATGGGTAAGGATAAGGAAGTGGATAAGCAGATTTTAGAAGACATGTGATAAGGATCAAGGTGTTATGAGCCCATGTTTGAAGTGACTGTTGGATGTTGGTACAACCTTATGAGGATAAATGGATTATGCATGAGGATGAATTAGAGGGATTTGATGGGGTTGATACATAGGATAATGGATGGCATGCTAGAAAGGGTATGGATAGAATGATGGGGTGGATATGTGATGGGGAGATGTGTTCAGGACCAACATTGGCACATGTGTTGGTGGATGTGAAAAGATAATAGGATTAAGGGATGGAGAATGTGGGGATAATGGAGGAGATGTAATGGCGAATTTCAGGACATAGGAACCCAAAACGGACTTAGGAGATGAAAGGGGAGTATGATTAGCTTTTGGATTAGCGACTTTGGATGTTCTTACAGATTTTCCATGTGATGGAATTGCATCTTTTTTCTTTGGGATCCACATGGTTTTGATCTTTGCTTTGGTGGGCCTTTGGGGCCTATGGATTTGATGTATATTTAGATTTTTATTTTCTTCACCATGTATTTTGGAGGGGACATGGGGAGCCATAGATTCATGTGGATGCTTGGATTTATGCATATTGTCTTTAATAGCCAAAGTGCTTTTAATAGCAATGGGATGGGTGTGAGGAGGTGGATGATGTGGAGTGATGGAGGTAGGAGTATGGGGATTATGTGTAGATGGAGGATGTTTAGGTAAGTGCCTTTGTTGATCCTGACTATGGGGTATGTGAGAGGGATGTTTATGATGGATGAGATGGATAGGTGATGAATGGATGAAGGGATGGATAGGATGAGATGGAGGAGGTGATTTTAGGATATAGGAGCCCAAAATAGACGTAGGACCTGGAGGAAACATGGGCACGGTAGATGGAGGATTGGAGATGGTAGATGGAGGGATGTAAGGACCCAAAATGGATGGTGCGATGAAGGAGGAATATGGACGGTGGTTTTGAGGAAATACGATAAGGAGGAGGGATGGCAACATATGATTTGGTGGAGCGATGGAAAGAGCCTATATTTATTTTGGAAGAGGCTTGTTGAGGACATCTAGAGGTTGTACCAACATTTTTAGATTGCGAGTCATGAGTAGTACATCCAAGACCTTGCATATACAAATGTTCTTTAGCTTGGATGGGATCTATAATACCTTGCTCATGAAGGCCTAAACCTTTTCCTTGATAGTTCATTCTCTTGAGTATTCGATCTAGGATAGGATTTTTGTTATTCTGGAAGAATGATGCGAGTTCATTATTAGGTGGAAGAGGACAGTTGGTGTATATGCTTTGTTTTTCTTCTGCGAGGAGACCACCATGGAGGAATGTGAGAGGACCAAGGGGATATGCAAGCGGTGTGGGGATAGCATTTTTAGGCGATGATGGGGGATCATGAGAAGGAGATGATGGGATAGCAACATCAGGAGAGGGAGTAGGGCCATGATAGGATCTGGATTTGTGGTAGTAGGCTCATGCGATGGAGATGGAGATGGAGTAGTGGAAGCTTGAATGACAAGGGGATCATGGGATGGAATGGATGGGGGACTGTGATCTTGAGGTGGACTAGATGGGATGGTAGGATCTTGATCTGGAGAAGGGGATATGCTGGCATGCTTTGGATTAGACTCTTGGCATGACTCATCATGTGTGGGAGGCATGGTAATAGAGTCTTGTTGGGACTCTTCAAGTGGGGAAGATGGAGGGATGGAAGATTCATGAGGTTCATTGGAATGGGTTTTGGTGCTACTAGGAGTGGGAGGAGTGGATTGGATTTGGGTGGATCTAGGAGTAGAGGGAGTAGATTGGAATTGGGTGTCTTCGATGGATTCGGTGGTTCTTGGAGTAGGAGATGAGGGTTCAATGGATTTAGTGGTTTGAGCAGTACTAAGGGTGGTAACATCAATAATAGGTGCAGTATGGAGAAGGGTCTCATCCCTAGTGACTGTGGATGATGGATCTAGATGGCATGGTTCCATGACTTCAAGATGTGGAGTTGGGGATGGCTTCTTTGTAATGAGTCCTTAGAGAACTTCTGAAATGAGAGACTTGCATATGGTTGTCTTGGCTAGGGTGGTAGAAATGGATGAGGGATTATGGATTGGTGGACTAGGGTTAGATGGAGTAATGGGATTGAATGTAGGACCATAAGTAGATGGGGGATTAGGATTGGATGGAGGACTAGGAGTAGATGGATGAATGGGAGTGGATGGAGGACTAGGAGTAGATGGAGGACTAGGATTGGATGGAGGGTCAAGGTAAGGATATTGGAGTGGTGAATTAAGATAGGGGGACATGGATTGTGGATTAGGACAAGAGGATGTAGGGACGGATTATAATAAGGGTATTGGGATGGTGGATTAGGATGAGGATATGTGGATGTAGGATTAAGGTAAAAGGGTGTGTATGTAGGATTAGTATGGGAAGATTGGGAAAGAGGATTATGATAGGGGGACATGGATGATGAGTTGTAATAGGAATATTGTGATGGAAAATTAGGATAAGAGGATGTAGATATTGTATAAGAGGATGATGTAGATGAAGGACATGACAAATATGGGGATGAAGAAGATACTGGATATCCATTGTCAAAGGTGGCATAAGGAGCATGATTAGGCATGGATGAAGACATAACGGGATAACTGGAAGAGGTGATTGGATTGTGGAAAGTGGGTGGAGAAAGCTTACTAGTGATGATAGCATCAAGGGGATCTATGTCATATTCTTCTTGATCGACAAGACTTCCGTTATCATCGTCCACGTAATTAGGGTTTCCCTTGACTACTATTGATAGAGGATGAGGATTCATGATGATGAAAGGATAAATAGAATGGATCAAATATTTTGGACGGAGGTGGACTAAAGCTCAAATCAGGATTTAAGTTAAGCTCAAATTAGGATCAGATTAAAGCTCAGATTAGGATGATTGGATGAGATTGCTTTTGATTTTGATGGGATTTGGATTTTGATTAGATTTTGTTTGGATATATTGGATTGGATCAGATTTTGATGGGATTGGATTTGGATTGGCAAGATTGGATTTTGATTGAATTGGATTGGATTATTAAGATCAATAGGATAGCATTGGTTGAACAAATGTGATTTGATTGATTGGACAATGTGATCGAATGATTGGTTTTTGATAGATTTGGATGATTGGATGGGTATTATTGGATGATGAAAGATGTGAGAGAAACCTTAAGCTTGATTAAAGGAAGTTACCCTTAGCAACCTAGAGCTTTGATTGATTAAGAGGATGATTACGGCACTGAATCCACCTTAAGATAAGAATGGATTGATTGGGCCGAGGATGATAACTTATGACACCGAATTCACCTCAAGATGGAAGTGAATTGATCAAATTCAAGTATTATGGTCAATTTGGGTACAAGTTTAAGGCGGTTTGGTTATGAGTAGTGTTTGGTGATGTAAACGGTAAAATTATGATGTTTGCTAGGTGAGGGTATGGACTTTTGAATGGAATATGAGGAAATTAGAATGAACGGGCAGATTGAAGATGATTGTGGAGAATGAGTGGGGATTTAGAATTGTTAACAAAGATTTGGAATGATAAAATGGGGGTTTAAACGGATCAAATGGAGGTTTTGGGAAGCTTAGAGTGACAAAATGGGGGCTTAGGATGATGAAATAATGTTTGGGAACGATTAAATGATGGTTTAGAGGCTAAACGGATCCAAATGGGGCAATTTTGGGTGTTCAGGAGGGCAAATCCGCCCCTTTACAGCAAAAATCAAGGGCGTTGACAGCTTTCTGCAGCAAATCAAGGGCACTTCCACCTTTTTGCAGTAGAAACAGGGGCACTTCCGCCTTTCTACAGTAAAAACAGGGGTGCTTCCACCTTTCTACGACAAAACAGGGGCGCTTCCACCTTTCTGCAGTAGGATAGAGCTTGGTTTTGATGGTAAAGGCTATGGCAAGGATGCAAAATGATAAAGGAAGGCCAAAGTATCAAAGATTTCATAGATTTTTCATGAGAAACACTTCAAGCAAGCACAATCCTATGATTACTATTAAGGGTATGGTTGGGCAAGGTCTTAATCTAGGATGCCAAGGCCTCTAGGGAGTCCTCGATATACTCTCGGTATGTGAGGCACAACCGTGAACACTAGCCCATCACAAGCGTGAGTCAGGAACCCCAGCGAGATACTGAAAGGCTCAGACAAACTCTTCACGTCTATCTAGGTATCACCCTAGCTTCGACGCTCTGCCAATTACGACGTGAAGGGATTGGGGTACAAATTTTGTTCTCCCCCCTTTATATACCCCGCCGATACGCGTAGTTAGAATCGTCCCTTGGGGTGATGAAATCCCCAAGCAGGTCCCGCTAGAAAGAAGACACTAACTATTTCCAACTACTCCCTAGGCTCACATGAAGTGCAAGGGGAAAGCGAAAATAAATTAATGCCCCCTTAGGTAACACAAGAAAAAAAAATCACAACAAGTAATGAATTTTATTCCCCCTAATTAGACTATGTTCCAAAATAGCAAGGATAATTTTCAAAAATCTGATCAAATAGATGGCCCTGCAAACAAATGTTAGATGTCTTCTTCTTCGTCCTTGGTCAATTACACCATAATATGCTGCAAAACGTTAGCAAAAAACACCAATATCCTAGCCAAAACAATGTTAGAGGGTTACTACTTGAAAATAGCAAAAAACGGGAGCAAAAACGAAGCCAAAATGACTGTTTTACCTTCCAAACTGTGCTGTTTTGGGGCGCTTCTGCCCTTCTACAGCAAAAATAGGGGTGCTTCCACCTTTCTACAGCAAAATGGGGGTGCTTCCACCTTTCTGCAGCAAAAATGGGGGTGCTTCCGCCTTTCTGCAACAAGATTAGAGGGCGCTTCTGCCTTTCTGCAACAAGATTAGAGGGTGCTTCCGCCTTTCTGCAACAAGAGGTTAGAGGGCACTTCCGTCTTTCTATAATAAGAGGTTAGAGGGCACTTCCACCTTTCTGCAACAAGCTTTATCAGATTTTCAAGAAAAAGGAAAGTTGTGCCCCTCCCACTACAAGAAAAGTGTTAGAAAAACCTTCTAAATAGATTCCTAATTGCAGCAAGCTTGTTAAAAGAAAATAAAACTTTTGGATGTAGGGCACTTCCGCCTTTCTGTAGCAGACAAGAGGGAACTTCCGCCTTTCTACAGCCAGGCAGGGGTGCTTCTGCCTTTCTGTAGAAGGATAGAGGGTGCTTCCACCTTTCTGCGGTAAAGTAGAGGGCGCTTCCGCCTTTCTGCAACATTTTCCTACATAATTTTTAGCCAAAACAAAGGTTAAATGCAAGAACCCGTTTGCGGGTCCCACCAGGCATGCCAGAACTGTGAACCTAAGAATTTTATCCTACTCTAATGTGCAAATTAACTTAAAAATGCAAGTGATAAAAGACTAAGGACACCTCAAGATTAGCCAAAAGAGTGATAAAACAAGAAGGAAAATCGACAAAACAAGATACAAACAATTTCACCTTCCTTGCTGTTGATTTCTCCTTGATTGGCCCTTGCTTGGGATGATTTTGTGTGCTCCTTAGATGATTTCTTGAGTGACTAAATGCAAGATTGACTGTGAAAAATGATTAGAATGGATAGCTAGATGATGGTAAATGATTGAGAATGCAAATTGGCAGCATGTAGTTATCAAATGGCTAAGTGTTCCCCAAAAATGCCCTTGAGGAGGGGGGTATTTATAGAAGAATTTGAACTCTCTAGAGAATTCAATGGTCAAGATGCATCCAACAAGGCTTAGATGAAGGGCTATGGTGGGTTGAAGACCCACAAGCCCTCACATCTTGACATGTGGAGGGTGAAGTGTACAAGGGGATATGAGGTGTAAGTGAGGTGTCAAGAAGGTACATGAGGTGGAGGAAGGACAAGCACCTTGGGGAGTGAGGAGATTTCCTAAAAAGGGATTCCTTGTCCCCAAGTGGGAGTGAAAGGGACATTTGAGGAATTTTGGAATTCCTCAAAAATCTACATGGGAAAAGGAAAGGTGGTTGGGGATATAAAATTCACATTCCTAGGAGGATCTAGAGGATAAAAGGGATCTAGAGGATAAAAGGTGGGCTCCAAAAAGGTGGGACTTGGTCACATGTGGAGATTGTGACAAGTCCAAGGTTCTAGAAGCCTTGGAAGAATGGAATGTGAATTAAAAATTCACATATAAATGAGGGGAATCTAGGATAAATAAAAAAGAATTAAAAATTCCTTGGGGGGGAAGAGTTGACCAAGGTACTAATTAGGTTTGACTAATCAGTAATTAGAGGATAATTAGGGGTTAATTAGGATTAAAATCCAACTTGCAAAAGTTGGAGGATGTGACACATCCTAATCAAGGATTAGGCATGCACATCCTTAATGAAGAGATTAGAAATGGATTAGATTAGATGAAAAATGACATAGAGGAATTAAAATAAAATAATGTATTTAATTGACGATGAAAAGAGGATTGAGGGTATGCATTTTAATTATTAATTAAATACCTTAGGGATTTGAAGAATTAAAAAATATTAATTAAATAATGAAAATATTACTTAATTAACTCAGATAAGAGGATGTTTAGATGAAAAGTGATAAATTGGATAAATTAATTGTCCAAACTTGGATGTCTACAATTTTAAAAGAGCTTAACACTTCTCTGATTTATTCAATTACATTCTAGAGGTGTCAAGAATTAATTTTACCTTTCATCACCACCTAAACTATTATTGTAACATGATCATCTTTTATAATTAAAACAAGTAAGTAAAATGTCTATAATTTAATTATCATACGTAATAAATATCCATCAAAAAATCATCGAACACTTTTAATATATATAAATTGGCAAGTCAATACTAATAAGATCATCATCATATATAACTAAAACAAGTGAAATTCAAATATACCAGTACATCAAAAACATGTCAAAATGATACATGTCCAACAGTCGACATAATTTATTTTTCTGTTATATATCTGATATTACAGCATATGAGACAAAATCATAATAATATTACATCATATCAAAGTGCACTTAACCATAATAAAATTTCAAAAACGTTACAGCTAATACTGGTGAGTCGGGAGAAACTTCAACTTTCAAAAATAAAGCCAATTAGGTTGGTAGACTTGTGGATTAGGCCAACATTTGGTGCAAGAGGAAGAAAGATGACTAGAACTCTATAGGCCCAACATAATGGATTTCAGTATTCAACCATGAGAGCAGAAGAGAGTTGATATCATGCATCAAAACATTAAGCATGCATTCTTCTAGCTAGTGAAGAAGGAGATGATTACTTTGCTTCATTTTCATTTGCATGACCATATCACAACGTGGGAACCAAGAAGACCAAGGATGTCAAGTTTTATGTGGAGGTAATGGATGTGGTCCAAACTTTAGGAGGGGAAAGAAGGTCAATGTATGATCCTGATGAAATTGAGGAAGAATAGCAATAGAGGGATAGGAAAAATAAAATGAATATAGAGTTTCAAGGATTTTTCAAGTGAGTAAGAGAGCTATGGGAGCAACCTCATCTAAAATATTTTGAACTAGAGTTTGATATAACATTTAGAGAAATTGGTTTTCATGGAGTTCCTTTCAAATCCTCTACTTTTATTGTTCCTACGGTAAACTATTTGGTAGAGTTGGTGGAATTACCTTTCTTAGTAATCACTATTAGTGAGATTGAGATTGTTAACCTTGAGAGATTATGACTTGGGAAAAAGGAATTTTATATGGCTATTATTTTCAAAGACTTCAAGCTATATGTACTCTGCATGGATGCCATTCCTCAATCTTCACTTGATGGCATCAAGGAATGGTTGAACTCCATGGATATAAAGTATTATGAAAGTAGAATGAACTTGAACTTGCAACCAATTTTGAAGAATATTACTGATGATCCAAATAAATTTATTGAATATGGTGGTTGGGAATTTTTTAATATGGAAATTAGTGATTCTGATTCTGATAATTTAGAAGAGTCAGATTGAGGATATGAACCCTTTGATGTAGAAGAGGAATCATAATCATATTTCATGTAACCACCATCAAGAGTGTCACAAGCCAACAAGATGGAGGGAATTATTATATAAGGATAATTTCCAATGTTGCAAGTACCGACTTTAATGCCAACTACAATGGAAACATTGAAATTCCCTAGCAATATTTATGTTAAGGAAATTTCCTTTAGATGCAAGGATTCAAAGCACATCAACTATGCGGTACAAATGATTAAATCCCAAAGATAATCTGTAGCAATGAAAGATTTTGAAAAGGAAAAGAGAGCTACATTGGTGACTCGGGAGAAACTTCAGAGCTTTCAAAAAGAAATTCTATTAGGCTGAAGATGTGTGGATCAGGTCATCATTTAGTGGAAGAGGACAAAAGATGACTGGAACTCTGGAGGCCCACCATAATGGATTTCGGTATTCAACCATGAGAGCAAAAGAAAGCTGATATCATGTATCAAAACATTAAGCATGCATTCTTCTAGCCAGTGGACAAGGAGATGATTACTTTGCTTCATTTTCATTTGCATAACCATATCATGGTGTGGGAACCAAGAAGACAAAGGATGTCCAATTTTATGTGGAGGTAATGGATGTGGTCCAAAATTTAGGAGGGGCAAGAAGGTCAATGTATGATCTTGATGAAATTGAGGAAGAACAACAAGAGAGGGATAGGAGAAATAAAATCAATACAGAGTTTCAAGGTTTTTTCAAGTGAGTAAGAGAGCTATGGGAGCAGCCTCATCTGAAATATTTTGAACTAGAGTTTGATATACCATTTAGAGAGCTTGGTTTTCATGGAGTTCCTTTCAAAGCCTCTACTTTTATTGTTCCTACGATAAAATATTTGGTAGAGGTTGTGGAAATACCTTTCTTAGTAATCACTATTAGTGAGATTGAGATTTTTAACCTTGAGAGAGTATGACTTGGGAAAAAGGAATTTATATGGCTCTTATTTTCAAAGACTTCAAGCTAGATGTACTCTGCATTGATGCCATTCCTCAATCTTCACTTGATGGCATCAAGGAATGGCTGAACTCCATGGATATAAAGTATTATGAAAGTAGAATGAACTTGAACTTGCAGCCAATTTTGAAGAGTATTACTGATGATCCAAATAAATTTATTGAAGAAGGTGGTTGGGAATTTTTGAATATGGAAGCTAGTGATTCTGATTCTAATAATTCAGAAGAGTCAGATCAAGGATATGAACCCTCTGATCTAGAAGAGGAATCAAAATCATATTTCATGTAGCCACCATCAAGAGTGTCACAAGCCAACAAGATGGAGGAAATTCTTATATAAGGATAATTTTCAATGTTGCAAGTACTTGCTTTAATGCCAACTACAATGGAAACATTGGTATTCCCTAGCAATATTTATGTTAAGGAAATTTCCTTTAGATGAAAGGGTTCAAAACACATCAACCATGTGGTACAAATGATTAAATCCCATAGACGATCTGTCGCAATGAAAGAGTCTAAAAAGGTAGAGAGAGCTACATTGGTGACTCAGGAGAAAATTTAGCTTTCAAAAAGAAATTCTTTTAGGCTAGAAGATGTGTGGATTAGGCCAGCATTTGGTGGAAGAGGACAAAAGATGACTGGAACTCTGGAGGCCCACCATAATGGATTTTGGTATTCAACCATGAGAACAGAAGAAAGAGCTGATATCATGTATCAAAACAATAAGCATACATTCTTCTAGCCAGTGGAGAAGGAGATGATTACTTTTCTTCATTTTCATTTGCATAACCATATCACGGTGTGGGAACCAAGAAGACCGAGGATGTCCAATTTTATGTGGAGGTAATGGATGTGGTCCAAACTTTAGGAGGGGAAAGAAGGTCAATGTATGATCCTAATGAAATTGAGGAGGAACAACAAGAGAGGGACATGAAAAATAAAATCAACACAAAAGTTTCAAGGATTTTTCTGCTTAGCAAGAGAGCTATAGGAGTAGCCTCATCTAAAATATTTTTGAACTATATTTGATATACCATTGAGAGCCTTTTTCATGGAGTCTCTTTCACATCCCTCAATTTTAATTGTTCCTACAGAAAGTATGTTTGGTAGAGTTGTGGAATACCTTCTAGTAATCACTATTAGTGATTACAATTGTTAACCTGAGAGAGTATGACTTGGAAAAGGAATTGATATGGCGATGATTTCAAAGAAAGTTCAAGCTGATACCCACATTGACGCCATTCCTAATCTCCATTGATAAGTATCAAGGAATGGATGAACTCATGGATATATAAAGTATTATGAAAGCAGAATGAACTTGAACTACAGCCACTTGAAGAGTATTATTGATGATCTAGAGAAATTTATTGAAGATGGTGGTTGGGAATTTTTGAATATGGAATCTAGTGATTCTAATTCTGATAATTCAGAAGATTCAGATCAAGGATACGAACCCTCTGATGTAGAAGAGGAATAAAAATCAGATTTCATGTAGCCACCATCAAGAGTGTTACAATCCAATTAACAAGATGGAGGGAATTCTTATATAAGGATAATTTTCAGTGTTGTAGGTACCAACTTTAATGCCAACTACAATGGCAACATTGATATTCCCTAGCAGTATTTATATTGAGGAAATTTCCTTTCAATGCAAGGATTAAAAGCACATCAAAGACATGTGGTACAAATTATTAAATCCCAATGATGATCAGAGCACGAAAGATTCTGAAAAGGAAAAAGAGAGCAACATTGGAGACCTCAAGAGAAACCAACTTTCAAAAATAAAAGTCAATTGGCGATGTGTGGATCATACCAACATTTGGTGAAGAGGAAGAAATATGATCAGGAACTCTAGAGGTCACAATCGGATTTTGGTATTCAAACTGAGAGAAGAAGAGAGAGTTGATATCATGTATCAAAACATTAAGCACGCATTCTTCCAGCCAATGGATAAGGAGATGATTACTTTTCTTCATTTTCATTTGCATAACCATATCACGACGTGGGAACCATGAAGACCAAGGATGTCCAGTTTTATGTGGAGGTAATGGATGTGGTCCAAACTTTAGGAGGGGTAAGAAGGTCAATGTATGATCCCAATGAAATTGAAGAAGAACAACAAGAGAGGAACAGGAAAAATAAAATCAATACATAGTTTCAAGGATTTTTCAAGCGAGTAAGAGAGCTATGGGAGCAACCTCATCTAAAATATTTTGAACTAGAGTTTTATATACCATTTAGAGAGTTTGGTTTTCATGGAGTTCCTTTCAAATCCTCTGCTTTTATTGTTCCTATGGTAAATTTTTTGGTAGAGTTGGTGGAATTACCTCTCTTAGTAATCACTATTAGTGAGATTGAGATTGTTAACCTTGAGAGAATAGGACTTGGGAAAAAGGGATTTGATATGGCTATTGTTTTCAAATAATTAAAGCGAGATGTACTCCATATGTACGCCACTCCTAAATCTTCACTTGATGGCATCAAGGAATGGATGAACTCCATGGATATAAAGTATTATGAAAGCAAAATGAAATTAAGACAATAATTTTGAAGACTATTACCGATGATCCTATAAATTTATTGAAGATGTTGGTTGGGAATGTCGAATATGGAAGCTATGATTCACATTTGATAATTTAGAAGAGAGTCTAATCAAGGACATGAACCTGATGTAGAAGAGGAATCAAAAGAAGACTTCATGTAGTCAACACCATCAAGAGTGCACATGTCAATTAACAAGATCGAGGGAATTCTTATATAAGGATAATTTTCAATGTTGTAGGTATCAATTTTAATGACAACTACAATGGCATCATTGAAATTCCCTAGCAGTAATGATGTTAAGGAATTTTCCTTTAGATGTAAGGATTCAAAGCACATCAACCATGTGGTACAAATGATTAAATCCCATAGACGATCTATAGCAATGAAAGAGTATGAAAAGGTAGAGAGAGCTACATTGGTGACTTAGGAGAAACTTTAGCTTTCAAAAACAAAGCCAATTAGGTTGGCATACGTGTGGATCAAACTAGCATTTGGTGGAAGAGGAAGAAAGATTCTTAGAACTTTGGAGGCCCACCATACTGGATTTTGGTATTAACCATGAGAGCAAAAGAGAGAGCTGATATCAAGTATCAAAACATTAAGCATGCATTCTTCCAGCCAGTGGAGAAGGAGATGATTACTTTGCTTCATTTTCATTTGCATAACCATATCATGGCGTGGGAACCAAGAAGACCAAGGATGTCTAGTTTTATGTGGAAGTAATGGATTTGGTCCAAACTTTAGGAGTGGAAAGAAAGTAAATGTATGATCCTAATGAAATTGAGGAAAAACAACAAGAGAGGGATAGGAAAAATAAAATCAATACAGAGTTACAAGGATTTTTCAAGTGAGTAAGAGAGCTATGGGAGCAGACTTATCTAAAATATTTTGAACTAGAGTTTGGTATACCATTTAAAGAGCTTGGTTTTCATGGAGTTCCTTTCAAAGCCTCTAATTTTAGTGTTCCTATGGTAAACTGTTTGGTAGAGTTGGTGGAATCACCTTTCTTAGTAATCAATATTAGTGATATTGTGAATTGTTTACCTTGAGAGAGTAGGACTTGGGAAAAAGGAATTTGATATGGCTATTGTTTTCAAGAATTCAAGCGGTATGTACTCCGCATGTACGCCATTCCTCAATCTTTGCTTGATGACATCAAGGAATGGATGAACTCCATGGATATAAAGTATTATGAAAGCAGAATCAACTTGAACTCATGGCCAAATTTGAAGACTATTATTGATGATCCAGATAAATTTATTGAAGATGGTGGTTGGGAATTTTTGAATATGGAAGCTAGTGATTTTAATTATGATAATTCAGATGAGTCAGATCAATGATACGAACCCTCTGATGTAGAAGAGAAATCAAAAGCAGATGAGGAAGGTTCAAAAGATGAATCTCTTATAGAGTCAAAGGACAACAAAGAAGAAGAGGAAAATTCTAAAGAGGAGGAAGGTAAAACATGGGATGAATTAGAAGTCGAAGCCAAAAATGCAGATAAGGAAAAAGGAGATGAGTCTAACAGTGAAGAGGAAAGGCAACAACAAAAGGGAAAAACTACAGGGAAGTCTCGAGCACCTGATATTAGAGATTCAAGAGGAATTCCTGCTAAGAGGCATAAAGTCAGATGAATATACATCCTTCTACTATTTATTCATGCACATAAACAGTCATCTTGTAATCATAAGATTTGAGCTCTATTTACTCATCCTATGCATCAATAAAAAACTCAACACAAGATATGCAATTGACATATTAACACAACAATATCCGACTAAGTTATTGAAATTTAACTATTGATACCTCGTTCTCCATCCAGATTACAAAATCATTCAAATTTTTTTTTTGTAACATATTCTTTTCAAATTGCTTTAGATGGCGGCCATAGTTCTCCTCCTATCAAAACATGGCACATGGAATAG
>VDFB02274714.1:41198026-41305959 GCA_007258455.2 Sequoia sempervirens
CCTCCAATAATCTAGCTTACCCATCATATGCTGGGTAGGCCTGCCTCTATACCGAAACACATAAGGCCTCATCGCTGGTCTCGCTAACACTGGCATGGGACACGTAACAACAATATGCTCCCATGCCCATACCTGAAGAAGTGTAGCCCCTTCCGATAAACTGCTGCCTCCAAGGTACACAATCCAGTGTAAATCATGATATAACTGGGCAAGCATACACATGCCCCAAGCATATCTCGTCCTGTGGGCCACCAGACCCTCTAAAACTCGACCCCATCCGAGAGATAGACCCTTTGACCTCTTATCAGGACAAAGGAATCCACCAATAAAGCCGGCCAAAATTGAAGGAAGTGGAGCATATGACTCATAAATATCTATCCATGGAACCCACTCTCCCGCAACATGGGGATCCTAAAAGACTCTCCACATAGCCTCTACCCCACCAACCTCCTCTGAATCATGCACTACAATCTCTCCAACAAAAGGAATGTGAAGAATACGCCATACATCCTCTGGCGTCACAATCATCTCGCCAGTAGGTAAGTGGAAGGTGTTGTGGTCACTATGCCACAGCTCCGCTAAGGCTGTCAACAAACCCCTATTAAGTCTAATATGGGGCATATCCAGTAATGTCACTAAACCGCAAGCGGTAATATGCTATCTCTCATCAAGTGACAGTTGTGGTATCATATCAAAAGGCCAAGGGAACTGCTCTTGCACCTGGATAACATCTAAATGCTCCTGTTATCATACAAATGGAACATTTTAATCAAAATATCAAACATCAGGAGGTCATCAAATTTTCAAAACTTGTGCTTTACCTATCAAACTATCAATTTATCAAGGAACCCTCATCTATCAATCGGGTTCATTCCTTCAGAAAGTTTAAATTATTCCTCACCTATCATGAGGGTAATTATTATCAATCAATAGATCTCGCTCATCATGAGATCGTTTACCATATATTTTAGTCAAGATCAAATTAAAATAGATGGAATCCACAAAAAAATCGACGAAAAATCAAAATGCACAATTTTCATCAATCTATACCTCCAAGCGCTACAAAATATTATTGAAGCGCTACAAAATCAACCTAAAGCGCTAAAAAATCTGGCGCACTACAAGCACGCTAAAAATTCCGGCGCTATAAAATTCCACATACGCGTTGCAAATTTCTATGGGCGCGCTAAAAATATGGCACGCTACAACATTTCACGGATGCGCTAAACCACGTCTGCCGCACGCTAAAACACTAAAAACATGTGCAAAAAGACACAAAAAGAATGGGCACAAATCACGAGGAGGATTTGGGGTACATACCGAAGGTCCATAGTCAGCCGGACGCTAGTGACGTCGCACACGCTCGAGATGGTGGGTGTGGTAAGGGATCAGCATCCTAAAGCTCTAGCACTCTGAGGGTCTCTATCAAAAGATTATCAAAATCAAACGCACAAATGACTTGAAAATGACCTTTTGAGCTTTTATAGGTTATTTTTGTGGGATTTTCATGGAACTTATTTATTTTTTCCTTCTGGGGAATTAATTCTTATCTATCACAGGGGTATTTTTGGACAATTTTGTCGGGAGATAAACTGTTTCTTCACCAAATCATCATCAAATCACCATAAAAATTCAAATTTCTTGAAAAATCATAAAAAAATTCAACATTCATCAATTTATCTCCTGAGGGGGCATACATCACTATCATTTCAAAATTCAACATCTCGGGTAAATCAGGGGCATATTTTGAAACTTTTCGTCAATACTGGCAGTTGAGGCAAAATCATTCTTTGAAGAAATGCGTAAACACATCACTTCAAAGAGGGAAAAAATGTAGACACCTCAAAATGGTCTGGAGAATCTAATTAATTAAATACGACTTATTTGATTAATTTATCTTAAATTCATCTACTTAGTAAATAAATAGAAATATTTATTTATATTAAGTTCATTATTAATTCTTCTATTTCTCCTAATTAAATAAACAAAATTAAAAAACTTTGTTTTATTTAATTATTATCATCATATTATTTCTCTCTCTAATTAAATAAACAAAAAATTTAAAAACTTCCTTTGTTTTCATTTGGAATATTATCATTATTACTTCTTTTACACATCATAAATTAAATACACAACTTAAATAATCAGTTAGTTTAATTACCTCATCACATTTCTTCTTAATTAAATAAAGATATTCTAAAATCTTTTATTTAATTATCATTTTCCTTTTATTTTAATTTAATAAACAAACCCTATAGTTTGATTTATTAAATTATTCAATCCTCTTTTTGCTAAATTTAAATAAATTTAAATAATTTAAATTTATGCATAAATTTTATACCACTATTCACTCACCAATAAAATTAAATTTTCAAAATTTAATTAATGGCACTGTCATTCATGGGAAAAGCTTCGGGGACAAACCTGCAAGAAATTCTCTCAACAACCTTCCACCCACCTTCCCTCTTATCTTGCCTGGTGTTTTCGTGGGGAGAAACCATCCTCCATAATCAGCTCCATCTTCTCATCCCATGCCCTTCAATTGTCCAGATTGAATCACAACCCCTTATCCCGTATCCCTATGCAATTGTGTTGCCGTGAAAGCTATAAATACAACTCTTGGGCTACAGGAAATGGATCCTAACTTGTGCAATCTTACTCTGTAGGTTTTCCAGACATTCAAGCATTCAAGCAATCTAGTTTTAGGATCAATCTATCAAGCATCCATCAAGCTTTCTTTAGTATTTCATAGTTTACAATCATGGCTGTTTACAGTAGTTTATTTCTCATGAATTTTACTGTAGAATCATCTTAGTTGCATTATAGAATGATTTTGTGTGCTCCTTCTTGTTTTATCACTCTTTTGGCTAATCTTGATTAGAATGGATAGCTAGATGATGGTAAATGATTGAGAATGCAAATTGGCAGCATGTAGTTATCAAATGGCTAAGTGTTCCCCAAAAATTCCCTTGAGGAGGGGGGTATTTATAGAAGAATTTGAACTCTCTAGAGAATTCAATGGTCAAGATGCATCCAACAAGGCTTAGATGAAGGGCTATGGTGGGTTGAGGACCCACAAGCCCTCACATCTTGACATGTGGAGGGTGAAGTGGACAAGGGGATATGAGGTGGAGGAAGGACAAGCACCTTGGGGAGTGAGGAGATTTCCTCAAAAAGGGATTCCTTGTCCCCAAGTGGGAGTGAAAGGGACATTTGAGGAATTTTGGAATTCCTCAAAAATCTACATGGGAAAAGGAAAAGGTGGTTGGGATATAAATGTGAATTAAAAAATTCACATTCCTAGGAGGATCTAGAGGATAAAAGTGTGGGCTCCAAAAAGGTGGGACTTGGTCACATGGGAGATTAGACAAGTCCAAGGCTCCCCAGAAGCCTTGAAGAATGGAATGTGAATTCAAAAATCTCACATATAAATGAGGGAATCTAGGATAAATAAAAAAGGAATTAAAAAATTCCTTTGGGGAAGAGTTGACTCACAAGTACCAATTAGTTTCTTGACTAATCAAGCAATTAGAGGACAATTAGGGTTAATTAGATAAAAGCCAACTTTCAACAGCTGAGGATGTGACACATCCTAATCAAGGATTAGGCATGTGCACATCCCAATGAAGAGATTAGAAATGGATTAGGATTAGATGAAAATGACATGTGGAGGAATTGTGAACAAATATAATATTTATTTAATTCTATTTGATGAAAAGAAGATATGGAGGGTAAGGTATTTAATTATTAATTAAACACCTTAGGGACGGCGTAATTAAACATATTAATTAAATAACAGTAATATTAACAATTAACCCGGATAAGAGTGACGTTTAGATGAAAAGTGATAAATTTGGATGTTCACATTTTCCCTTGAGATGGTGTTACGAAGTAGCATCATTTCAAAGAATATTAAAATATAGAACCCAGAAGGAGATGGTTAGAGTGAGAAGGATGCCCCAGTCATCAAACGGATGACTAGGAAGAAAGATGATGGAGGTGAAGATGAAGAGTAGGGATTGAGGATGCCCCCTCAAGAGGACATGCGGGTTGAAGAGAACACGTGTGTGCTCTCTAAATAGATGATGTGATGCAAGGGGAGATGAGGAAGATGATGCAAAGTGATGCATAAGAGAGTAAGTGATATGGAGATGGATGAAGCACAAATGGATTTGAGGACAAAGGGTGATGTTGCCCCAGTCAAGGTACAAGCCAAAATGGGTTGATGAGGGATGGAGTGTTGTCAATGAGGGAGTGAAGGATCCCGAAACAACACGAGGATAGGGAAGGATACATCCCACTGAGTGGTATTGATGAGGGAAGGATACATCCCAAAACACCACTAAAGGATAGGGAAGAATACCTCCCGATGATGATGATGAAAGTGTTGTTGATGAGGGAAGGATACATCCCAAAACAACACCAAAGGGATAGGGAATGACACTAATGGATGATGATGATGGGTCAAGGTTGGTAACGAGACTGGGGACAAGACCAAGGATTTCATTAGGTGATTTGAGGAGAAGATTGAAATGGGAGATGGAGAGAAGGATCTTAAGATTTGGTTTGATATCTAAAGATTTGGACTACAGATGGACTAAAGCTTAAATTAGGGGTTTGGTGAAGCTCAGATTGGGATAAGATTAAAGCTCAGATGAGGATTGGACTAAAGACCAGAATGATGGAAGGATATGATTGGATTGATTCTACACCGAGTTCCAGGTTTAAAGGGTGTAAAGTGTTGACAATCAGATTTTTCCCGATTTGGCAATTTTCAAAAATTGTCAAATTTTGCCATTTTAGGAAACTTCACGGATATACTTTTGGGAGTCCAAATATTTTCCAAGAAATACCCAATAGTGAGATAGGATGAATTTCCAACTAACATCCTAAATTTGAGATATACATTTCGAGTTATGAGTGAACAATTTTTCAAAATGTTGGAAAAAAACACTAAATTGGGATTTTGAGGGTCAAGATGAAAGTTTGAGGCCTCAAAAATGTGTCAAAACAGGTTCCAACAGTTTTCAAAAAAACCCATTGAAAATCCACTTATTATCTCGTAATGCAACTACCCGTCAAATTTCAGCTCAAACAGACACCTGAGTCAAAAGTTATGGCCTCCGGAAGTGTCAGTGTAAAAATCAAAAATCAATTTTGAAAATTTCAACACATGGGTTTTGTTCGTAGAAGAAAATTAGAAAATGGGTCAGAATTGGTTTTAAAAAAAAGTCAAAATTTAGCAGGAAATTGGGGGGAAAAAGTTGGGGCGGGGTGGTTTTGCCCTAGCAGGGGGCGGAGCCTCCCCAATTGGGGGTGGTTCCACCTCAAGACGGGGGTGGTTCCGCCCCACTGTGTCAGGGCAGTTCCGCCCCACTGCGGCAGGGCGGTTCCACGGGGTGAAGCCACCCCGACTGGGGGCAGTTCTGCCCCGCTGCGACGGGGGGAGCCAGAGGGCAGGACAAAGGAATACAAGGGGGGAGAGAAAGGGTGAAGAGATAGTAAAAATGATGGAGGGATGGGGGGATTGTGAAAAAGGATGAAGGGATGGGGGATACATGCAAGATGATGACAATGGAAAATGAAATGAAATGCTAAATGCAATTTACCATCTTCGGAGCACTGATTTTTGCTATAGCATAAGACACTAAGTGTCAGGGTATGTGGAACCAAGGCGGATTAGTGTCTAATGCATGAAACAAACACAACAGACAAGAAGGCTATCCCAACACCCCAAAGTCGCGAAGACCTTGGTCGGGCCAGGTATTGAGATAACCACAAGCACAAAAGGATGCCCCAGCATAACACAAGACCTCAGGGATCTTGGTGGGTACTACGTGGGTCAACCAAGAAGACACAATCAAACAAAAGAGCAAGATATGCCCCTATGTTGACCAATCAAAACACACCATAATATGATGGATCATGGCGGCCTTGATAAGTGATGATAGGGAGCTCAAATGATAAACAAAATCCAAAAGTATCAAAATATCACAATCAATTTCAAACGTCCTTTGCCATAGGATCAAGGGGATGGATGGGATTGATGAGATTTGTTAGGAAGGATGCATCCCGTTGAGACCAAAGATGATGGATACAAAACTAAAAGATCGTTATGATGTGGGATGTTAAAAATCGATTGGATCTCATGATACAAGTGGGTCTTGTTTGTTAAGAACCAGCTAGATAAGGGCATAGCTTGACGACACAACACAAGGGAGACAAGACATGAGATTGACACACCCTAAAGACCGAGGGGCTCGGGGGTTGATCAAAGATTAGCCTTGCCTACGTGAAAGTGCAGGGCCCTCGTAGTTCAGTGAAAGGTGGATGATTGACCAAGATGGAGACCTTGATGGATGATAAAGATAGGATGGACAAAAGGAGAAAGACTG
This sequence comes from Sequoia sempervirens, assembly GCA_007258455.2. Taxonomy (NCBI): domain Eukaryota; kingdom Viridiplantae; phylum Streptophyta; class Pinopsida; order Cupressales; family Cupressaceae; genus Sequoia; species Sequoia sempervirens. The sequence continues at coordinate 41,204,422 of VDFB02274714.1, forward strand.
ATGATAGATGATAGGAGAGCAAAGTGGACAATGAAGATTGATGATGGAACCCCGGGGGTGGATCAAATGATCGATCTTGCCTACGTGAAAGCGCAGGGGCAACATAGTTCGACAAGACCAAAGGAAAACAATAGATAAAGGATGATAAGATGATAGGATAAGTGGATAAAAAGACGGGACCGATATGACAAGATAGGATAGACCTGTTGGATCGGATAGGATGATGATGATCACATAAAGCTCAAGGATGGGATAGTTATCCAAAGCATTAAAATGACTTGGGAGGATGATATGATAGATAGATGAGTGATGAAAAGTGATAGGAGATTGGAAAGATGTGCAAGAGAAGTAGGGGTGATGACGATGAGATAAATGGCATTGGGTTGCATGGGGGGAGGCTTATAGCCAGATACCAATGACAAGGGATTGTGAGATGGGATGAGATGGGATGAGAATAAAGATGGAAGATTGGATAAAGATATAGGGATGGGGGAGTGGAGGGATTTTTTGGATGGATGGGAATATAAGGATTGGGAGATGAAAGGGATGCTAGGATGGATGGATACGAAGATAAGGATGGTGAGATGGAAGGGATGCTGTGACAGATGGATAGGGATAGAAGGATGGGGAGATGAAAGGGATGCTAGGATAGATGGATACGAAGATAAGGATGGGGAGATGGAAGGGATGATATGATAGATGGATAGGGAGATGAAGGGATGTTATGATAGATGATGTCTCCAAGGACTATGTCACAAAGCAGATGCCCCTACTCTAGATATGTCATATATGAGGAGGTATGAGGGATAGAAGACAAGTGGATGGGAAGATAAAGGAGATAACTAGATGAGGATAGGATGGGTGACTAAGGAATGTGATAGAGCATGGATGGAGGGAATGTATACCAATAGGTGTCCAAAGCATGCATAGGTAGGTGCCCCCATTTTGATCAAGATCACAAGAAGGATGGAGGAAATGGGAGATAAATGGGATATGATGGTAGGATGTGGAAGATGGGTGGGATTGGGGGATTTATGAAGAGGATGAATAATAGGAAGATTGGAGCATAGCTGGAAGCACAGTGGATGGAGGGAATGCATATCAGGAAGTTACCCCCAAGTGCAGATGGGGATTTATGCATGATACCTGTTTGCCAGGTTTACATCATGGTACTTATCCAAGGCACTTGTTTGCCAAGTTTTCACCATTGGACGAATTATTTCTCTTTACTATTTTTTTTTATTTTTTTTTGTGGATTTTTTGAATTTTTGGATGTCATGCAGAAGGAGATGGGTAAGGATAAGGAAGTGGATAAGCAGATTTTAGAAGACATGTGATAAGGATCAAGGTGTTATGAGCCCATGTTTGAAGTGACTGTTGGATGTTGGTACAACCTTATGAGGATAAATGGATTATGCATGAGGATGAATTAGAGGGATTTGATGGGGTTGATACATAGGATAATGGATGGCATGCTAGAAAGGGTATGGATAGAATGATGGGGTGGATATGTGATGGGGAGATGTGTTCAGGACCAACATTGGCACATGTGTTGGTGGATGTGAAAAGATAATAGGATTAAGGGATGGAGAATGTGGGGATAATGGAGGAGATGTAATGGCGAATTTCAGGACATAGGAACCCAAAACGGACTTAGGAGATGAAAGGGGAGTATGATTAGCTTTTGGATTAGCGACTTTGGATGTTCTTACAGATTTTCCATGTGATGGAATTGCATCTTTTTTCTTTGGGATCCACATGGTTTTGATCTTTGCTTTGGTGGGCCTTTGGGGCCTATGGATTTGATGTATATTTAGATTTTTATTTTCTTCACCATGTATTTTGGAGGGGACATGGGGAGCCATAGATTCATGTGGATGCTTGGATTTATGCATATTGTCTTTAATAGCCAAAGTGCTTTTAATAGCAATGGGATGGGTGTGAGGAGGTGGATGATGTGGAGTGATGGAGGTAGGAGTATGGGGATTATGTGTAGATGGAGGATGTTTAGGTAAGTGCCTTTGTTGATCCTGACTATGGGGTATGTGAGAGGGATGTTTATGATGGATGAGATGGATAGGTGATGAATGGATGAAGGGATGGATAGGATGAGATGGAGGAGGTGATTTTGGATGAGCCCAAAATAGACGGCCTGGAGGAAACATGGGCACGGTAGATGGAGGATTGGAGATGGTAGATGGAGGGATGTAAGGACCCAAAATGGATGGCAGATGGAGGAATATGGATCGGTGGTTTTGAGGAAATATAATAAAGGAGGGGATGGCAACATATGATTTGGTGGAGCGCATGGAAGAGCCATTTATTTTGGAAGAGGCTTGTTGAGGACATCTAGAGGTTGTACCAACATTTTTGGATTGCGAGTCATGAGTAGTACATCCAAGACCTTGCAGATACAAATGTTCTTTAGCTTGGATGGGATCTATAATACCTTGCTCATGAAGGCCTAAACCTTTTCCTTGATAGTTCATTTTCTTGAGTATTCGATCTAGGATAGGATTTTTGTTATTCTGGAAGAATGATGCGAGTTCATTATTAGGTGGAAGAGGAGAGTTGGTGTATATGCTTTGTTTTTCTTCTGCGAGGAGACCACGTGGAGGAATGTGAGAGGACCAAGGGGATAAATGCAGGGTGGGGGATAGCATTTTTAGGGCTATGATGGGGGATCATGAGAAGGAGATGATGGGATAGCAACATCAGGAGAGGGAGAGGGGCCATGATAGGATCTGGATTTGTGGTAGTAGGCTCATGCATGGAGATGGTGATGGAGTAGTGGAAGCTTGAATGACAAGGGGATCATGGGATGGAATGGATGGGGACTGTGGATCTTGAGGTGGACTAGATGGGATGGAGAAGGGGGATATGTTGGCATGCTTTGGACTCTTGGCATGACTCATCATGTGTGGGAGGCATGGTAATGGTCTTGTTGGGACTCTTCAAGTGGGGAAGATGGAGGGATGGAAGATTCATGAGGTTCATGGAATGGGTTTTGGTGCTACTAGGAGTGGGAGGAGTGGATTGGATTTGGGTGGATCTAGGAGTAGAGGAGTAGATTGGAATTGGGTGTCTTCGATGGATTCGGTGGTTCTTGGAGTAGGAGATGAGGGTTCAATGGATTTAGTGGTTTGAGCAGTACTAAGGGTGGTAACATCAATAATAGGTGCAGTATGGAGAAGGGTCTCATCCCTAGTGACTGTGGATGATGGATCTAGATGGCATGGTTCCATGACTTCAAGATGTGGAGTTGGGGATGGCTTCTTTGTAATGAGTCCTTAGAGAACTTCTGAAATGAGAGACTTGCATATGGTTGTCTTGGCTAGGGTGGTAGAAATGGATGAGGGATTATGGATTGGTGGACTAGGGTTAGATGGAGTAATGGGATTGAATGTAGGACCATAAGTAGATGGGGGATTAGGATTGGATGGAGGACTAGGAGTAGATGGATGAATGGGAGTGGATGGAGGACTAGGAGTAGATGGAGGACTAGGATTGGATGGAGGGTCAAGGTAAGGATATTGGAGTGGTGAATTAAGATAGGGGGACATGGATTGTGGATTAGGACAAGAGGATGTAGGGACGGATTATAATAAGGGTATTGGGATGGTGGATTAGGATGAGGATATGTGGATGTAGGATTAAGGTAAAAGGGTGTGTATGTAGGATTAGTATGGGAAGATTGGGAAAGAGGATTATGATAGGGGGACATGGATGATGAGTTGTAATAGGAATATTGTGATGGAAAATTAGGATAAGAGGATGTAGATATTGTATAAGAGGATGATGTAGATGAAGGACATGACAAATATGGGGATGAAGAAGATACTGGATATCCATTGTCAAAGGTGGCATAAGGAGCATGATTAGGCATGGATGAAGACATAACGGGATAACTGGAAGAGGTGATTGGATTGTGGAAAGTGGGTGGAGAAAGCTTACTAGTGATGATAGCATCAAGGGGATCTATGTCATATTCTTCTTGATCGACAAGACTTCCGTTATCATCGTCCACGTAATTAGGGTTTCCCTTGACTACTATTGATAGAGGATGAGGATTCATGATGATGAAAGGATAAATAGAATGGATCAAATATTTTGGACGGAGGTGGACTAAAGCTCAAATCAGGATTTAAGTTAAGCTCAAATTAGGATCAGATTAAAGCTCAGATTAGGATGATTGGATGAGATTGCTTTTGATTTTGATGGGATTTGGATTTTGATTAGATTTTGTTTGGATATATTGGATTGGATCAGATTTTGATGGGATTGGATTTGGATTGGCAAGATTGGATTTTGATTGAATTGGATTGGATTATTAAGATCAATAGGATAGCATTGGTTGAACAAATGTGATTTGATTGATTGGACAATGTGATCGAATGATTGGTTTTTGATAGATTTGGATGATTGGATGGGTATTATTGGATGATGAAAGATGTGAGAGAAACCTTAAGCTTGATTAAAGGAAGTTACCCTTAGCAACCTAGAGCTTTGATTGATTAAGAGGATGATTACGGCACTGAATCCACCTTAAGATAAGAATGGATTGATTGGGCCGAGGATGATAACTTATGACACCGAATTCACCTCAAGATGGAAGTGAATTGATCAAATTCAAGTATTATGGTCAATTTGGGTACAAGTTTAAGGCGGTTTGGTTATGAGTAGTGTTTGGTGATGTAAACGGTAAAATTATGATGTTTGCTAGGTGAGGGTATGGACTTTTGAATGGAATATGAGGAAATTAGAATGAACGGGCAGATTGAAGATGATTGTGGAGAATGAGTGGGGATTTAGAATTGTTAACAAAGATTTGGAATGATAAAATGGGGGTTTAAACGGATCAAATGGAGGTTTTGGGAAGCTTAGAGTGACAAAATGGGGGCTTAGGATGATGAAATAATGTTTGGGAACGATTAAATGATGGTTTAGAGGCTAAACGGATCCAAATGGGGCAATTTTGGGTGTTCAGGAGGGCAAATCCGCCCCTTTACAGCAAAAATCAAGGGCGTTGACAGCTTTCTGCAGCAAATCAAGGGCACTTCCACCTTTTTGCAGTAGAAACAGGGGCACTTCCGCCTTTCTACAGTAAAAACAGGGGTGCTTCCACCTTTCTACGACAAAACAGGGGCGCTTCCACCTTTCTGCAGTAGGATAGAGCTTGGTTTTGATGGTAAAGGCTATGGCAAGGATGCAAAATGATAAAGGAAGGCCAAAGTATCAAAGATTTCATAGATTTTTCATGAGAAACACTTCAAGCAAGCACAATCCTATGATTACTATTAAGGGTATGGTTGGGCAAGGTCTTAATCTAGGATGCCAAGGCCTCTAGGGAGTCCTCGATATACTCTCGGTATGTGAGGCACAACCGTGAACACTAGCCCATCACAAGCGTGAGTCAGGAACCCCAGCGAGATACTGAAAGGCTCAGACAAACTCTTCACGTCTATCTAGGTATCACCCTAGCTTCGACGCTCTGCCAATTACGACGTGAAGGGATTGGGGTACAAATTTTGTTCTCCCCCCTTTATATACCCCGCCGATACGCGTAGTTAGAATCGTCCCTTGGGGTGATGAAATCCCCAAGCAGGTCCCGCTAGAAAGAAGACACTAACTATTTCCAACTACTCCCTAGGCTCACATGAAGTGCAAGGGGAAAGCGAAAATAAATTAATGCCCCCTTAGGTAACACAAGAAAAAAAAATCACAACAAGTAATGAATTTTATTCCCCCTAATTAGACTATGTTCCAAAATAGCAAGGATAATTTTCAAAAATCTGATCAAATAGATGGCCCTGCAAACAAATGTTAGATGTCTTCTTCTTCGTCCTTGGTCAATTACACCATAATATGCTGCAAAACGTTAGCAAAAAACACCAATATCCTAGCCAAAACAATGTTAGAGGGTTACTACTTGAAAATAGCAAAAAACGGGAGCAAAAACGAAGCCAAAATGACTGTTTTACCTTCCAAACTGTGCTGTTTTGGGGCGCTTCTGCCCTTCTACAGCAAAAATAGGGGTGCTTCCACCTTTCTACAGCAAAATGGGGGTGCTTCCACCTTTCTGCAGCAAAAATGGGGGTGCTTCCGCCTTTCTGCAACAAGATTAGAGGGCGCTTCTGCCTTTCTGCAACAAGATTAGAGGGTGCTTCCGCCTTTCTGCAACAAGAGGTTAGAGGGCACTTCCGTCTTTCTATAATAAGAGGTTAGAGGGCACTTCCACCTTTCTGCAACAAGCTTTATCAGATTTTCAAGAAAAAGGAAAGTTGTGCCCCTCCCACTACAAGAAAAGTGTTAGAAAAACCTTCTAAATAGATTCCTAATTGCAGCAAGCTTGTTAAAAGAAAATAAAACTTTTGGATGTAGGGCACTTCCGCCTTTCTGTAGCAGACAAGAGGGAACTTCCGCCTTTCTACAGCCAGGCAGGGGTGCTTCTGCCTTTCTGTAGAAGGATAGAGGGTGCTTCCACCTTTCTGCGGTAAAGTAGAGGGCGCTTCCGCCTTTCTGCAACATTTTCCTACATAATTTTTAGCCAAAACAAAGGTTAAATGCAAGAACCCGTTTGCGGGTCCCACCAGGCATGCCAGAACTGTGAACCTAAGAATTTTATCCTACTCTAATGTGCAAATTAACTTAAAAATGCAAGTGATAAAAGACTAAGGACACCTCAAGATTAGCCAAAAGAGTGATAAAACAAGAAGGAAAATCGACAAAACAAGATACAAACAATTTCACCTTCCTTGCTGTTGATTTCTCCTTGATTGGCCCTTGCTTGGGATGATTTTGTGTGCTCCTTAGATGATTTCTTGAGTGACTAAATGCAAGATTGACTGTGAAAAATGATTAGAATGGATAGCTAGATGATGGTAAATGATTGAGAATGCAAATTGGCAGCATGTAGTTATCAAATGGCTAAGTGTTCCCCAAAAATGCCCTTGAGGAGGGGGGTATTTATAGAAGAATTTGAACTCTCTAGAGAATTCAATGGTCAAGATGCATCCAACAAGGCTTAGATGAAGGGCTATGGTGGGTTGAAGACCCACAAGCCCTCACATCTTGACATGTGGAGGGTGAAGTGTACAAGGGGATATGAGGTGTAAGTGAGGTGTCAAGAAGGTACATGAGGTGGAGGAAGGACAAGCACCTTGGGGAGTGAGGAGATTTCCTAAAAAGGGATTCCTTGTCCCCAAGTGGGAGTGAAAGGGACATTTGAGGAATTTTGGAATTCCTCAAAAATCTACATGGGAAAAGGAAAGGTGGTTGGGGATATAAAATTCACATTCCTAGGAGGATCTAGAGGATAAAAGGGATCTAGAGGATAAAAGGTGGGCTCCAAAAAGGTGGGACTTGGTCACATGTGGAGATTGTGACAAGTCCAAGGTTCTAGAAGCCTTGGAAGAATGGAATGTGAATTAAAAATTCACATATAAATGAGGGGAATCTAGGATAAATAAAAAGAATTAAAAATTCCTTGGGGGGGAAGAGTTGACCAAGGTACTAATTAGGTTTGACTAATCAGTAATTAGAGGATAATTAGGGGTTAATTAGGATTAAAATCCAACTTGCAAAAGTTGGAGGATGTGACACATCCTAATCAAGGATTAGGCATGTGCACATCCTTAATGAAGAGATTAGGAAATGGATTAGGATTAGATGAAAATGACATGTGAGGAATTAAATAAATGTAATGTTTATTTAATTTATTTGATGAAAAGAGGATTAAGGAGGGTAAGGTATTTAATTATTAATTAAATACCTTAGGGATTTGGCAAAATTAAAAATATTAATTAAATAATAGTAATATTACTTAATTAACTCAGATAAGAGGATGTTTAGATGAAAAGTGATAAATTGGATAAATTAATTGTCCAAACTTGGATGTCTACAATTTTAAAAGAGCTTAACACTTCTCTGATTTATTCAATTACATTCTAGAGGTGTCAAGAATTAATTTTACCTTTCATCACCACCTAAACTATTATTGTAACATGATCATCTTTTATAATTAAAACAAGTAAGTAAAATGTCTATAATTTAATTATCATACGTAATAAATATCCATCAAAAAATCATCGAACACTTTTAATATATATAAATTGGCAAGTCAATACTAATAAGATCATCATCATATATAACTAAAACAAGTGAAATTCAAATATACCAGTACATCAAAAACATGTCAAAATGATACATGTCCAACAGTCGACATAATTTATTTTTCTGTTATATATCTGATATTACAGCATATGAGACAAAATCATAATAATATTACATCATATCAAAGTGCACTTAACCATAATAAAATTTCAAAAACGTTACAGCTAATACTGGTGAGTCGGGAGAAACTTCAACTTTCAAAAATAAAGCCAATTAGGTTGGTAGACTTGTGGATTAGGCCAACATTTGGTGCAAGAGGAAGAAAGATGACTAGAACTCTATAGGCCCAACATAATGGATTTCAGTATTCAACCATGAGAGCAGAAGAGAGTTGATATCATGCATCAAAACATTAAGCATGCATTCTTCTAGCTAGTGAAGAAGGAGATGATTACTTTGCTTCATTTTCATTTGCATGACCATATCATGAGGTGGGAACCAAGAAGACCAAGGATGTCAAGTTTTATGTGGAGGTAATGGATGTGGTCCAAACTTTAGGAGGGGAAAGAAGGTCAATGTATGATCCTGATGAAATTGAGGAAGAATAGCAATAGAGGGATAGGAAAAATAAAATGAATATAGAGTTTCAAGGATTTTTCAAGTGAGTAAGAGAGCTATGGGAGCAACCTCATCTAAAATATTTTGAACTAGAGTTTGATATAACATTTAGAGAAATTGGTTTTCATGGAGTTCCTTTCAAATCCTCTACTTTTATTGTTCCTACGGTAAACTATTTGGTAGAGTTGGTGGAATTACCTTTCTTAGTAATCACTATTAGTGAGATTGAGATTGTTAACCTTGAGAGATTATGACTTGGGAAAAAGGAATTTTATATGGCTATTATTTTCAAAGACTTCAAGCTATATGTACTCTGCATGGATGCCATTCCTCAATCTTCACTTGATGGCATCAAGGAATGGTTGAACTCCATGGATATAAAGTATTATGAAAGTAGAATGAACTTGAACTTGCAACCAATTTTGAAGAATATTACTGATGATCCAAATAAATTTATTGAATATGGTGGTTGGGAATTTTTTAATATGGAAATTAGTGATTCTGATTCTGATAATTTAGAAGAGTCAGATTGAGGATATGAACCCTTTGATGTAGAAGAGGAATCATAATCATATTTCATGTAACCACCATCAAGAGTGTCACAAGCCAACAAGATGGAGGGAATTATTATATAAGGATAATTTCCAATGTTGCAAGTACCGACTTTAATGCCAACTACAATGGAAACATTGAAATTCCCTAGCAATATTTATGTTAAGGAAATTTCCTTTAGATGCAAGGATTCAAAGCACATCAACTATGCGGTACAAATGATTAAATCCCAAAGATAATCTGTAGCAATGAAAGATTTTGAAAAGGAAAAGAGAGCTACATTGGTGACTCGGGAGAAACTTCAGAGCTTTCAAAAAGAAATTCTATTAGGCTGAAGATGTGTGGATCAGGTCATCATTTAGTGGAAGAGGACAAAAGATGACTGGAACTCTGGAGGCCCACCATAATGGATTTCGGTATTCAACCATGAGAGCAAAAGAAAGCTGATATCATGTATCAAAACATTAAGCATGCATTCTTCTAGCCAGTGGACAAGGAGATGATTACTTTGCTTCATTTTCATTTGCATAACCATATCATGGTGTGGGAACCAAGAAGACAAAGGATGTCCAATTTTATGTGGAGGTAATGGATGTGGTCCAAAATTTAGGAGGGGCAAGAAGGTCAATGTATGATCTTGATGAAATTGAGGAAGAACAACAAGAGAGGGATAGGAGAAATAAAATCAATACAGAGTTTCAAGGTTTTTTCAAGTGAGTAAGAGAGCTATGGGAGCAGCCTCATCTGAAATATTTTGAACTAGAGTTTGATATACCATTTAGAGAGCTTGGTTTTCATGGAGTTCCTTTCAAAGCCTCTACTTTTATTGTTCCTACGATAAAATATTTGGTAGAGGTTGTGGAAATACCTTTCTTAGTAATCACTATTAGTGAGATTGAGATTTTTAACCTTGAGAGAGTATGACTTGGGAAAAAGGAATTTATATGGCTCTTATTTTCAAAGACTTCAAGCTAGATGTACTCTGCATTGATGCCATTCCTCAATCTTCACTTGATGGCATCAAGGAATGGCTGAACTCCATGGATATAAAGTATTATGAAAGTAGAATGAACTTGAACTTGCAGCCAATTTTGAAGAGTATTACTGATGATCCAAATAAATTTATTGAAGAAGGTGGTTGGGAATTTTTGAATATGGAAGCTAGTGATTCTGATTCTAATAATTCAGAAGAGTCAGATCAAGGATATGAACCCTCTGATCTAGAAGAGGAATCAAAATCATATTTCATGTAGCCACCATCAAGAGTGTCACAAGCCAACAAGATGGAGGAAATTCTTATATAAGGATAATTTTCAATGTTGCAAGTACTTGCTTTAATGCCAACTACAATGGAAACATTGGTATTCCCTAGCAATATTTATGTTAAGGAAATTTCCTTTAGATGAAAGGGTTCAAAACACATCAACCATGTGGTACAAATGATTAAATCCCATAGACGATCTGTCGCAATGAAAGAGTCTAAAAAGGTAGAGAGAGCTACATTGGTGACTCAGGAGAAAATTTAGCTTTCAAAAAGAAATTCTTTTAGGCTAGAAGATGTGTGGATTAGGCCAGCATTTGGTGGAAGAGGACAAAAGATGACTGGAACTCTGGAGGCCCACCATAATGGATTTTGGTATTCAACCATGAGAACAGAAGAAAGAGCTGATATCATGTATCAAAACAATAAGCATACATTCTTCTAGCCAGTGGAGAAGGAGATGATTACTTTTCTTCATTTTCATTTGCATAACCATATCACGGTGTGGGAACCAAGAAGACCGAGGATGTCCAATTTTATGTGGAGGTAATGGATGTGGTCCAAACTTTAGGAGGGGAAAGAAGGTCAATGTATGATCCTAATGAAATTGAGGAGGAACAACAAGAGAGGGACATGAAAAATAAAATCAATACAAAGTTTCAAGGATTTTTCAAGCGAGTAAGAGAGCTATAGGAGTAGCCTCATCTAAAATATTTTGAACTAGTGTTTGATATACCATTTGGAGAGATTTTTTTTCATGGAGTTCCTTTCAAAGCCTCTACTTTTATTGTTCCTATGGTAAATTGTTTGGTAGAGTTGGTGGAATTTCCTTTCTTAGTAATCACTATTAGTGAGATTACAATTGTTAACCTTGAGAGAGTATGACTTGGGAAAAAGGAATTTGATATGGCTATTATTTTCAAAGAGTTCAAGCGAGATGTACTCCACATTGATGCCATTCCTCAATCTTCCATTGATAGCATCAATGAGTGGATGAACTCCATGGATATAAAGTATTATTGATGAAAGTAGAATGAACTTGAACTTGCAGCCAATTTTGAAGAGTATTATTGATGATCCAGAGAAGTTTATTGAAGATATTGTTTGTGAATTTTTGAATATGGAATCTAGCGATTGCAATTCTGATAATTCAGAAGATTCATATCAAGGATTCGAACCTCTGATGTAGAAGAGAAATAAAAATCAGATTTCATGTAGCCACCATCAAGAGTGTTACAATCCAATTAACAAGATGGAGGGAATTCTTATATAAGGATAATTTTCAGTGTTGTAGGTACCAACTTTAATGCCAACTACAATGGCAACATTGATATTCCCTAGCAGTATTTATGTTAAGGAAATTTCCTTTCGATATAAGGATTAAAAGCACATCAACCATGTGTTACAAATGATTAAATCCCAAAGATGATCTGTAGCAATGAAAGAGTCTGAAAAGGAAAAGAGAGCTACATTGGTGACTCAAGAGAAACTTCAACTTTCAAAAATAAAGTCAATTGGGCTGGCAGATGTGTGGATCAGACCAACATTTGGTGGAAGAGGAAGAAATATGACTAGAACTCTAGAGGCCCGCCATATTGGATTTTGGTATTCAACCATGAGAGAAGAAGAGAGAGCTTATATCATGTATCAAAACATTAAGCATGCATTCTTCCAACAAGCGGAGAAGGATATGATTACTTTGCTTCATTTTCATTTGCATAACCATATCATGGCATGGGAACCAAGAAGACCAAGGATGTCCAGTTTTATGTGGAGGTAATGGATGTGGTCCAAACTTTAGGAGGGGTAAGAAGGTCAATGTATGATCCTAATGAAATTGAAGAACAACAACAAGAGAGGGATAGGAAAAATAAAATCAATACAGAGTTTCAATGATTTTTCAAGCGAGTAAGATAGCTATGACAACAGCCTCATCTAAAATATTTTGAACTAGAGTTTGATATACCATTTAGAGAGTTTGGTTTTCATGGAGTTCCTTTCAAAGCCTCTACTTTTATTTTTCCTACAGTAAACTATTTGTTAGAGTTGGTGGAATTACCTTTTTTAGTAATCACTATTAGTGAGATTGAGATTGTTAACCTTGAGAGAGTAGGACTTGGGAAAAATGAATTTGATATGGCTATTTTTTTTAAAGAATTCAAGCAAGATGTACTCTGCATGTACGCCATTCCTAAATCTTCACTTGATGGCATCAAGGAATGTTTGAACTCTATGGATATAAATTATTATGAAAGCAAAATGAAATTAAGATGGTAGCCAATTTTGAAGACTATTACTGATGATCCAGATAAATTTATTGAAGATGGTGGTTGGGAATTTTTGAATATGGAAGCTAGTGATTCAAATTCTGATAATTTAGAAGAGTTGAATCAAGGATATGAACCCTCTCATGTAGAAGAGGAATCAAAATAAGACTTCATGTAGCCACCATCAAGAGTGTTACAAGCCAATTAACAAGATTGAGGGAATTCTTATATAAGGATAATTTTCAATGTTGTAGGTATTGGCTTTAATGACAACTACAATGGCATCATTGAAATTCCCTAGTAGTATTTATGTTAAGGAATTTTACTTTAGATGTAAGGATTCAAAGCACATCAACCATGTGGTACAAATGATTAAATCCCATAGATGATCTATAGAGTTGAAAGAGTATGAAAAGGTAGAGAGAGCTACATTGGTGACTTAGGAGAAACTTTAGCTTTCAAAAACAAAGCCAATTAGGTTGGCATACGTGTGGATCAAACTAGCATTTGGTGGAAGAGGAAGAAAGATTCTTAGAAATTTGGAGGCCTGCCATACTAGATTTTGGTATTAACCATGAGAGAAAAAGAGAGAGCTGATATCATGTATCAAAACATTAAGCATGCATTCTTCCAGCCAGTGGAGAAGGAGATGATTACTTTGCTTCATTTTCATTTGCATAACCATATCATGGTGTGGGAACCAAGAAGACCAAGGATGTCTAGTTTTATGTGGAGGCAATGGATTTGGTCCAAACTTTAGGAGTGGAAAGAAGGTCAATGTATGATCCTAATGAAATTGAGGAAAAACAACAAGAGAGGGATAGGAAAAATAAAATCAATACAGAGTTACAAGGATTTTTCAAGTGAGTAAGAGAGCTATGGGACCAGACTTATCTAAAATATTTTGAACTAGAGTTTGGTATACCATTTAGAGAGCTTGGTTTTCATGGAGTTCCTTTCAAAGCCTCTGATTTTATTGTTCCTATGGTAAACTATTTGGTAGAGTTGGTGGAATTACCTTTCTTCGTAATCAATATTAGTGAGGTTGTGAATTGTTTACCTTGAGAGAGTAGGACTTGGGAAAAAGGCATTTGATATGGCTATTGTTTTCAAAGAATTCAAGCGGTATGTACTCCGCATGTAAGCCATTCCTCAATCTTTGCTTGATGACATCAAGGAATGGATGAACTCCATGGATATAAAGTATTATGAAAGCATAATCAACTTGAACTCATGGCCAAATTTGAAGACTATTATTGATGATCCAGATAAATTTATTGAAGATGGTGGTTGGAAATTTATGAATATGGAAGCTAGTGATTTTGATTATGATAATTTAGAAGAGTCAGATCAATGATACGAACCCTCTGATGTAGAAGAGAAATCAAAATCAGATGAGGAAGGTTCAAAAGATGAATCTCTTATAGAGTCAAAGGACGACGAAGAAGAAGAGGAAGATTCTAAAGAAGAGGAAGGTAAAACATGAGATGAATTAGAAGTCAAAGCCAAAAATGCAAATAAGGAAAAAGGAGATGAGTCTAACAGTGAACAGGTAAGGCAACAACAAAAGGGAAAAACCATAGGGAAGTCTCGAGCACCTGATATTAGAGATTCAAGAGGAATTCTTGCTAAGAGGCATAAAGTTAGATGAATATACATCCTTCTACTATTTATTCATGCACATAAACAGTCATCTTGTAATCATAAGATTTGAGCTCTATTTACTCATCATATGCATCAATAAAAAACTCAACACAAGATACGCAAATTGACATATTAACACAACAATATCTGACTAAGTTATTGAAATTCAACTATTGATACCTCGTTCTCCATCCAGATTACAAAATCATTCAAATTTTTGTTTTGTAACATATTCTTTTCAAATTGCTTTGGATGGCGGCCATATTTCTCCTCCTATCAAAACATGGCACATGGAATAGTTAAACTAATTAATATGCAATCATTTACTTTTTCCAACGAAATAAAAAAAAAATATCATTTAACATATTAAATATACTTACAAATGTACAAATTAAGCCCTGCAAACCTTTCTGGCCATTGCAATGTGTGGCACAAAGTTTCTCAAGCCTAGCCTTAGAGGCCTTGTCTTGAAAAATTTACTAATTCAATTTAACTATGCACAAATAAAATTTAAATAACGTTTAATAAATTTGATATAATCTTATGAGAAAATTCAAATACTTGCGTACTCTCCTCACCAGACTTCCTCCATGCATTAGACTTCTCATATGCTTTTACAAGCTCTTACCATACTTTCACACTTACATCAATTGGCCTTCTTTTCTACCTTAGCTCAGGAGGGATTTATTTTATCTTCTTTGTTTGTTTGCACTAGAATCTCTTGCAGTTTTGAGACATTCATAGCTTTTTCTTCTTTACAGACCAACATGTGCCAAAATCAATCTCCATGTCATGGATAACTGATTTTTTTAGTTTCATGGGTATCTGTGAGAATGGGAAATGTAGATGGTATTTGAATCATTGAATGAATGATTCCTTCAACCTATTCACAAATTTTCTCCCAACATCCGTAATTCAGACTTCCCCTGAAACCACCTCGTATTCTATCTTCATATTGTAGCTACCAATGATTGATAACATGGTGTGGTGGAAGATGTATGTGTCCCAGGAGTGGAAGTCTTTTCTCCCTATTCCACATTTGTAGAGTTTAATATCACTGATTTCCTCTTAGATATTTTGCTCAATCCAGGATTGGTTGGGGAATCAATTGATTCCCTTTGACATAATTGATTTATTTGCAATGTTTGAGGGGCATTACCATTTTGTTTTTCTATGTATCTGGAAAGTGTTGTCCAGTCCACATTAACAAATTTTTTCATTGCCTCTACCCCCAATATGGAAGCCAATTCCTCTTTATCTTTGTCAGTCTTATGTCCCTATATATATATATATTTAAATTATATTTCTTCTTTTAAATTTAGAAATAAAAAACTAAAAAGTAAAATTCAAAGAAACAATGGAAACATTTACAAATCTATAAATTGACAATGAATTACCTCATTGTGGCCAGATTTTGCTGACATTTTGAGGTGACCTAGGGAAAATTATTTTCATCTAGTCAGTGGAGGAAAACGAAGTGCAAGTTGTCAAGTATGAAAATTTTCATCTAGTTTGTGGTATGAAAGTTTTGTTTTGTGGGCAACGATGTTCACTGGGTTTGCTTATGTTGAAAACCTAGAGAAAATATGTTTGCTCAATTTTCTTAGTGTTGATAACCTTATCATGAAAACTCTTTCATAATGCAATCTTGCATGAATTTTTCATGGCATCGGTGACTATGGCACGACTGGGCAAAACCAAGCGGTTTCTGCATTTATTTTCAACACTTGCTCAACAGTGAGCAACCCAATTCCTAGATTTGCCAAGCAATTCACTATTTCCTTGATACCCAAGTTAGGGAAAGAATACAAAGGGATCCTCACTTCGTGCTATAATATTTTGAGCCAAAGCTCAAATGGGTAGGGTAAATTTTTTTGTTTGTTTCTCAAAGGTTTTACAATTTATAATGATGGGACAATTTAGAGGTTGTCTGGACTAGTTAGGAAAACTAAATTGAATTTCTCATTAGTTATTGGTAGCACCCTACTCTCTTCCTTCATTCGACATTTTTCCCTTTTTTTTCATTTCCTTTCTTCCTTCACATGGGAAATTTTTAAAATTTTTATTTTGATTCATTCATTGACATTTTAGTCAGTGTTAGTTAATGCCAAATTTAGCACCAACTTTTGGCCATTAATGTAATATATTTGGGACATATAAGGCGGTGTCAAGTGCACCTATTTTAGCGCTTATCATTGTTGTATAGTGAATATTTTCATTATTGTGTATCATAGGATCCACCATGGAGAAAGGACATGGATGACGTAGAAATACTAAATTGTTGAGAGGAAAGTGCGTGGAAATAGATGAGACAACAAAATATACAAATACAATAGAGGTAAGAAGATAAAGCAACCTCAACCAAAGGAGGAAGGTGTTTATGAATTCACAAATGCTACAACATAGAGGAGATACAATCATTTTTTTGTCCATGAGCCTTTGAGGTCAAACTTACTGGTTGAAAATGCAGAGGAATGGTGATTAAATGTGATTCTATGATTAAGGGAAAAGTTTGAAAATTAGGATAGCCAAAACATGATATCAATATGTCAAATATATGACTAAAGTGAGCTTTTTTGTTGGATAGCATATTCATTGAAATGATATAATTGATGTACTAAACATTATTTACTATGTTGTATATTATAGGGGTGAGATGAGGATATGGCAACAAATTGTGTCATATCGAATGAGGACACAATAGATGAAGTGGGACATCAAGTACTCAAATTTTGACTTAGGAAAAAATGATCTTATGGAATTTTGTGATATGTCCATCTTTTTTCAGAGTATTATTGAAATTTATAATGTATTATCCAATCTTGACATAAATTAATGCATGTTGTTGTTTATTTTAGATGGAGATTGGAGCAAATGCATAGCCTAACTGTTCAACTAGCAAAAGAACAAGATATTTACGTGGACATGGACCTAAAACTGTTAAATCACGTAGATGATAGTGGGTGGAAGAGGATATGACAATGGATACTATAGACACAACAAATGATTGCACTGAAGAAGAGATAGGTCAATACTATAATACATGGGATGAATACTTTGAGAAAATTGTTGTTTGTGGATGTTTTGTATGTCATGAAAATAAACAATTCAAACGAGTGATTGTACAAAGAAATTACATATATGATGAGCTTCTAGTCAGTAGTATGCCTCTTACAATCAATTCAAATCCAATACAATTTGTGGTGAGGAATTTTCCAATTTGATATAAATAACATGTATACTATGTTTAAACATTGTTTTATATTATTTAAATAACTATTTTTTTCTTAATGGATACTTGCAGGATAAATTTCTTGGTTTAAAGTTTCCTAGATCACTAAATTCCAGCCTAGAGGGAAATGATCATTTATCAGCTGATACATCTAACAAAAATATGTGCCAATATACCAGCTCAAAAGATGAGGAATTGATGAAAACAAGTAACAAAACAAGAATCAATGTGAAGATGCATAATTTGCTTAAAGACAAGGGGAAGGTGGACTACATACCCTATGAGAATGAATGTGACGGAGATGATGAATTTCCCCTCATTTTGAGATCAATTTAAAAAGATACATTTGATCGTCAACTATATTTCTCTTGGCCTAGTGATCAACAAATACATATAGTGTACAAGGTGTTTCAATTTTGGGGATACAACTACATGATAAGACCCTCCAATATTCATGGAGTGAATCTAGGCCTCTTTATTGTCCAAAATGTACATGTGAAATCCAAACATAGAAATAATTCAAAACAAACGACTATGAGATTAATGCGAGATTACAGTCTATCATATTATAGTGGTGAATGGAGAAGGCTAGAATAATATAAGCCTAGCATGTCAGCATATGGTCTAAATTTGAATATGTATAATTATCATCTCCAATTAGAAAGTGGAAAAGAAATGAATAGAGGTCATCTTATGTATATAGATGGATGTGCATACACACACAAAATTATTATAGGAATTACAAATAGTAGTAAGGGAAGGGACCCTACTATAAGACCAAATTGTCAATTTGTTGAGGTTATAAATCATAAAGATGAAGATATGGAAAGAGAGGTTGATAGATTGATAATGGTTGAGGCTATTATGGACCTTACCTTTGGGGATGAGTTATTGATTGATTACCTCTTCTTAAAACACACTCCTGCATGGAAGAAGAGGGAAGAACAAGGTCTCCCTAAGGATGTTCTTAAGGGTAGAAAACCAAAGAATAATAAATGAGCGTGGACTAATGTTTTATAAACTATGTTGTCAAAATTGTTTTTTATAGCAATTATTGTATAAAAAAGGTAGTCTATAAAATAATGTTCCATTATTCAATTAATGTATATATGTTCATACAATTTATATAATTTCTAATATATGTATGTCGTTCATGTGTAGGTATTTTTCTATGAAGATATTTTGGACCCAAAATGGATATTTGTCATACATTATGATCCAAGATTAAGGCATGTATTTGATGATGCATTAGTGTATACTGAGCAAAAAAATGATGACCAACAAAAAGAGAGAGAGGGATTAGAGAACATTGAATAAATTGACATCCATGATGATGTTGAAGATGGTTATGTTCAGGAACAAGAAGACAACAATATGGATGGTATAAAAAATGATGATCCAAATACATCTGGTAATAATATAGATCGTCTACAGTAAAATTTCAATGATGATGAAGATGATGCAGGTCAAGATGAGGATGATGATAATATTAAATACTTGAATGAACATATGAACATTGACAATGATATACTAGATGACATTGTAGTAGACAATAATGTTAATGACCAAGACTTCTAAATTTTTAGAATTATTTGCAATCCATGTTTAAAAAATGATGATTCTTATGGCCTAAAATTTGAAATGCTTCAGTAATATCAGGTTGTACTTGGACAATTGAAAACCTATTATATTCTCCTAGCAATATTTTTTATTTTCCATTATAATTCTAGACCAAACGACATTTACAGGGATGGCCTTTTACACCAATCTTAATTTGTATGAATTTCACAAACCTATTGTCAAGCAATAAATTCCTTTCATATATAGGAAATGTAAAGGATTCATTTAAAAAAGATAAGTAGTCTCTTTCTGAGGGTAATCCACATGCAAAAAGTAAAAAGCACATAAAAAAACAATTGTACAGTAGAAAATCAGATTTAATCAATTATGTCTTATTTCAATTGCACACTTATCTGAAAGACATAGGGTATTCACCATAAATTTCCCTTGACAAATCAAACATGTGCTTTCATTTATTTTTACTGTATATCTCATAAGTGAAATTTTTGTTACATAATGATGCACTGAGAAAATAATATATACAAAAAGTGCAAAGAAAATGTTTGAAATTTAACATGGAACCTATTGTGTTGTGCTAAAAGGAATCAAGATTAATTGGGACAAGAAATAAAAATAAAATTTTGATGATTGTACTTAAAAGTGAACAGGATATGAAAAGTGTGGACAATGATGGTGCTGAAATTGAAAACCCTAATTCTAATGATATTACTATTTTATATCATTCGAGATAAAGAGCACATACAATTTTATATACATAGAAAATGAAGATTTGAAACTAGTAAACTGAAAATGTAAACAGTGTAAGATTTTTCCTTAAACAATAATTCACATACTCACTTACAAAAAAGGGTGAAGCATTTTTTATTCAAACTTTGTTTATTTAATAGACATAACAGTAAAAGAATATTTACAAGTACAATAATATATACAATGTTTCATAGAAAATAAGGAATTTTTTCATAGAATATACAAGTACAAGAATATATCATCATCATATCCTTAGTTACCTATTGCAATATCCTTAAATTGTTCAATCTTTGGTATGAATTGTTGGAAAAAAATAGGATTACTTGGATGCTTCTTCCATTCATTTTGTATCAACGTATGTTCATGAAGACACAAAAGTTAATAAAATATTAATGCTCATAACTCACAATTATTTAAATAAGCAACTTTGTTAACTTTATTATTTTTAAATAGTTTCTATTTTTATGTTGAACATGTAACAAGGAAAAATAAGCTCAAATTTTCAAAAAAATTAGTACCTCTACCAACATCCACAATAAATGATTTACTATATCAGCATATTCATTCACATAAGCACAATATTGAGGCTCACAAACTAATATTCATTCAAATATAAGAAGAAATAAGTATGAAAAACATAAGAAAAATACATAATGATAACACAGTCATGGAGAATCTTTGATAATAAGATGTTTTCCATTATATTGCTTCAATTAATATATATTAATAATAGAAGTCTTCAAAATGGAAATGATATATGGTGATGATAATTTAAAACTAGGCCTTGGTTTCCTATTTATATAGGAAGCAACAAGCTATGGGCCTTTTACAAAAAGAAACAACCTTTCATAACTACTTCTTTTACTAACAACTATTTAATTAGCATAATTAAGGAAATAACAAGACTTAAGACATTTTGACATATGGTTCCATTATTCAATGTAGAAGACCTATGATCATTGATTTGGAAAATTCTTCCTCTCCATGATGAACTTCCAAATGCTCTCACCTCAATGTCCTATTCTTTTAAAACCAAATACTTTTCCTCCCATTGATACACCGTAAAATCTGATGGCCACTTATATTCATGGATCTTTTGTAGGTTTGCAAGATGAGCTTTACATCGACTATCTAGTAATTCCTTTGTATCATTGACAAACTTTAGGTATCCAGCATCAAGAACAATCAACCATCCATGATCTGATTTAGCCTAGGAAGACTAGTATCATCATCCTCCTATATATGAGTTACACACTTATGAACAACCTGACTAAATTCTTTCTTCCACTTATCCAAGTCCTTCAACTGATCACCATCTCTCATGATTTGAAGTATATACCATTTTTTCCAGGTATGGAATAAATCCATTTATGTTACAATCTTTTTGTCAAACCCTTGTACATACTGAAATTCATCAATAATCATCTTCATAGTTTGTTCAATTGGCTTTAATGTTGTGGGTGCATCAGGACTTCTTTGTAGAACTTTGCATAACTTAGCCAAAGTGTGGTGAATAGGCTTCCACTTTTTGAACAAAGGATCTAATACAAGCATATGTGTCTTTATTTGATCCATTTCCTGCTGAAGTGTTTTATAACTATCATGCACATTCTCTAGTTTATCCATAACTGATTTTATCTAGTGCTCAATAATCTTTTCCATAACTTCACAAATTTGTCTTTTCACTTCATCCTAGGTTTGATTGTTGTCCTTCTTTACATCATTCACTTCCTTCTTTGTAGTTTTTACCTGTTCTACAGAAATGTTCTTCACAATATCCATTGGCGCAATAGGAGGAATGTATAACACCATATCCTTGCTTTGTGAGGGTCTTTCTCCTCTTAATTGTTCTTTCAATTTGACATTCTCCATGAATATTTTATTAACTTCATCATTTAGTAACCTTTGTTCTTTTTCATACTCCTTCAATCTATCTTCTAATCCCTTAACAATTGCTTGAGTGAACATGGTCAAATGCATAGTCATTGTTGTTGCCTCCAAAGGGGTGGTATCTTGTATTGTCCTTACCATCGCTGCCCCTTTTATCCCTTGAATTACTTCCAATAATTTTGGATTTTGTGTATTTTTTTTGTTTGATCCATATGGCCAGGGTTTCAATCTTTGGGTTATACCCGATTCCACTCACACCTTCATTGGAGTCAAATTCTACAACTAGCTTTGGATCTTCCTGGGCTTGCACTTGATCAAGCAGAAACATTATCTTTCATTCCAAGCCAAGGAAAATGAGCATATTTCTCTTCAAGACCATTTTTCTAGCCTTCTGGGGGCTAATGTCAATGTTGTCAACTCTTAATTCTTGGAAAGTTTGTGCTACCATTTCATTTTTCTCTGATTCTTCAATTCCTGCTTCAGTTGATTCCATCCTCTCTTGAAATTCTTTTATCTTCATCTTCATCTATAAATCCTTAAACTCATAAGTCTTAATGAATTCATCATCTTCTATGAATATCCTGGCTACAATTTCCCTTTCATCTTCATGTACCTTTGTACTTGTTTTTTCTACATCACTCATCATTTCCTCATGTTTATGGGCACTGGTCTCAAGGATGGGCTGATCAACTTCAATATCACCTTTCAATGACTTTAGTACTGTAGCCACTTCCTTAGTATTTCCCATCTCTTCAGTATCCTCCTAAGGTACTAATTGTTCAATGCTTCCTATCTTTTATCTTTTGGGAGGTAAGTGCTCCATGGGAGGCTCAAAATTTTCATCTAGGGTATGCTTTGCAGTTGAACCACTACCATGTTATTCAAGATATGCTTCCTTCTTTCTTTACAAGTCTTCAAATATAGCAATTATCAATTCTATCCTCTTGATGGGGTCCTTTTCCTCAACAAAGTATCCTAGGAAATCCTTGGACCTTCACTTCGTCCTTTCTTCAAGCTTCTTCATATATTCTTATTTTTCCCTTCTACTAAATACATCATTATAAGTAATGCAGTTCCTTATGACATCTTCTTCAAAATACACTTGGTGTGGCACTGTCATTTTGGTAAAAAGATTGTGCCTTATGTTGTTCATATGATTTTCAAGGTCAAAGGCTCTTTCTTTTCCAAATTTTAATGCATTTCTTGTCTTCAAATAATACTGTAACTCCTCTAGTGTGTCTGAGCCTACAATCCAATCTTCATACTTGGTTTTATTTGGAAGGAAAGTTCCTTTCTTCTACTAGTGCATTACATCTTTCTCCATCCACATCATTTTCCACATAAATTCAAGATATGCTAATCTGAGGGGCACAAATTTTGGTAGTATGTTTGGAGCAACATGACATCCATAAACTCTTATTATTGTAACTTCTAGGAGGAAGAACCAATCTCTAAAATTGTGTGTATGACCCTACTCTAGTCTTAAAGCCTAAGGTCTCACTAGTTGCAACATTTTGGTTGACAATATTGGTATTGCATACCTAAAAACGTGAAGGATTATGTGTACAAATTCTTCGTAGAATATAACAAAGCTTGAATTCTTGCACCAACTGTCCCAATTATAGCACCATTTTTGGATAGGTGTGGGATTCCCTTGCTCGTCTACTATAGCAAAGTCCATTATTTTAGTCCAATAGTACTTATTCTGGTACAATATCAAATGACATAGTAGGGAATAGTTTTTTAATGTAATTGATGCTCTATCCTCTATAACTTAAGAGAAGTCATCATTTAATGCCTGCTTAAGGTATGGAGAAAAGTCATATTCAATATTAATTTCATGGTTTTGAATTCTCATGGCCATCATCATTAGGCCTATTTGAATTTTATCTTGACCATCTATCCCCAACACTTGGAAAAGAGCTAAATATGTATTCACAAAGTAATACTAAAATTTTTTCACATTAAATGGTTCAATAGTGGTAGTAGAGAAGGGGAATGTTCTATTACCAATGTCTCTTTTCATATATAGGGGTACCTAATCCCTTCTATAAGTCTTTTTTAACCTAGCATAATCCTCACTTTTTTGTAGGCTTATCTTGGTTAGAGCCTTCTTGTATAAGCCAAAACACTCAATGATGGCTTTTCTGGTTACTTCTACCAATACTGTGTCATTTGGAAACCTTACTATTTTGGTAGCTAAGTGTAGAACCCTAATCCTAGCACCTACAAAACACAAGAAAAAAACAATAGTTAGATCAAATACAAGTGAGAATCAAGATTTCCCATAAAATCCATTAACAATGCTCAAAATAGGAAATGAAATTGAAGAAAACAATGAGAAATCAATGAAATCCTAATTAAGTAAGCAAACTCTTGATCCCATGGGGGAATTTGTGCCAATTTGATGTGAAAATTGGCCCTTTCCCAACTCCTATGATACAATCTTGATGAGTGATGAAGGTTGATCCACTTTGTTGAAAATTCACGTGAGCTCCATGATGAAAAATCTGCATAACCTAGCTAAGACCTTGATAAAATTGATGAAAATGACTATGCTTGAGGATAAAATTGAGTATAGTAAACTTTCTCAAATTCTGGATGATAAAATGAGGAGAGAAACCCCTTATTTATAGAAAGACACGATGGAAGAATGCCCAAAATGAAGCAATGTGGGATCATTCAATACCTAATGAGGAGGTGCCACTTGTCAAGATGTGAATGGGAAAAGGATGTGCACATTTTGATGAATGTTCCCATAAATGCAATTAGGTGGAATTTGAAAATAGTGAAATGACATGTAAGGGGCAAAAAAGAATGTCCTAAATTCCACTTGGTTCAATGCACAAGGACATGAAAGAAGGAATAAATTTCTTGTTGGAAGGACAAATCCACTTGGATGGATTTCAAATTTGGAAGAATATTCCTCAAAAGATGTCAAGTTGGGAGAAAATAGACATTTAATAAATGAATTAAATGTATTTTCATGTGCAAGTGGAAAAAGCTATAGGATGGGACATGGATTAAAATTAAATTAATTAAAAGTTAATTAATTTAATGGGGGGATTAGATGATGTGACTAATTGATTTAGATTTATGGGTTGATTTAAAATCAAAAAATGAGAGGAATGTGATTTAGAGATTAATTAAATAAATATTTTGATTTATTTAATTAAAGGGGATGAAAGCTAGATTAAATCAAATAAGGTTTAACTTATTTAATTTAATATGATGATTTTTACAAATTTAATCAAATAACATGAATTATTTAATTAAATAGAGATATAGGGTTAATTAGATCAGATTGATTGATTTAACTAGCAAGAGAGAATGAATTTAATCAGATAAATGATTATTTATTTAATTAAGGGATGAAGAGTGATGATAAGCTAAGAAGGTGATTTAGGATGAAACAGTGTTAGTAATCGGGATCAAGTGTGTAATGTAAATCGGTACATTTTACATGTCTACATTTTGCCCCTCTTTGAAGTGATGCACTTGTTGCAGTAGTTCAAAGAATAAACTATCTTGATCAAAATTCAAAAAAAAATTGATTTTCAAGATTGCCCCATTGCTGCCCTAGCAGGTGAAACATGCCAACATATAGTCCCCTCAAGAGATCAGGTGAAAATTTTGATTTTTGGGCGATCTTGTGAAAAAAGAGGACAAGGTGTCTGATAGGCCCAAAAAGTCTCTAGAACACCAAAAAATGAGACAAAACACAAAAGATAGTGCAAAATGGCCCTCGGTTGGGTGAAAACAAGACCAAGGGGCCAAAACCCTAACAAGACAACTACACAAGGTCAAAAAAACCCTAAGGGATTTTGCAATTTTGAGCTATGACACCTTTGTAAGATGGTGCAACAACAGCTTCCCCGACACATTTATGGCAGAGCATGGACACATAAGAGGCTTCTTGGCACTAGACCATCGGTTAGTTGACTTGACCTAGCTTTTATTTATTTATTTACGTGTGCATTTAATAGGCTAGGAAACTACGTTTCTAGGAGTGGTCCAATACTGCACCACTGAAAAGTTTGAAATGATGCCATGCAGCCTCAAACTACACTGCAGTCATGAGTAGCAACGTTGTGACAGTTTGGAATTAGGGTTTAAATTTTAAACCAAACCGCATATACAAAGTGCCCCACGATGATTCCTTTTGCAATTAGGGTTTCCTTTTAAACTGAGCCACCTTCTCAAACTATGACACTATAGTAGAGTTTGAGAGTTAGAAGCTCCTAGCAGTGCAGTTTGAAGTTTGCAAACTACACTGCACCCACAGACAATGATGCTTAAGTTTTTTGGGGTATGCCAAGACAAGTCAGGATCAAGATTTTTTGATGAATTTTAAGACAATGGCTTTCTTGATACAAGAGGAAGTTTCAATACTATACTCACACAAGCACAAGTCCTGAGATCTATTTGGAACTTTGCAGGGTATGCTTGAGCGACAGCAGGAGCATCTATGGGCTATCGGTCTTTGGTGCATTGCTTATGCTCTTCCCATTCAGACTCACTTGGGTATGTTGATGGCACTTGTTGAGAGATGGTAGAGCGAAAAATCTTCTTTCCACCTCTTGAAAGGTGAGGTGATAGTCACACTAGAGGACATGTGGTAGATCCACAGATTTCCCTTTCATGGAGAGCGCATGATATATGACATGGATATCAAGAGGGAGACATGTTACAATGTTATGGGTTAGGAAGAGCTTTTTTTTTTAGGTTCACATTGAGTTAGAGTGTTATAGGCTCTCTATGTCACCCTTCTACCTTGTTATTGCAACCATTATATCAGGTCTTGTTGCACCAGATCGAAGGGGTTGATATTTCAGTACTGGATGGGGGCTCGCTTGGGAGCACATGGTTTGGTGACAAACATGCTTTGCTTGGGGGCCAGTTCTTCTAGCCTCACTATACAGGGACCTTCATGAGTTTTCCTACCTCGACGATTGAGCACTTGGGGTGGGGGTTACATTGCTACACATCTAGGCTTGGGAGCACATTTTTGTGTTGCATCTAAGGGTTGTTCCTGTTACTATGGAGCTAGATGATCTGATTGTTTTGTGGTACTGTAGAGGTGTTTCGATCACACATATCAGACAACATGGGATTCATCACTAGAGGAGAGTCCTTGATGATATGTGTGTCTTCACATGGTAGCCATATCTTGGATGGACCGCATGGTACGATGATGTACAATAGTTTTTTTTTTCATCAAGGAAAATTGATGTAGGATAGGGAGGACATGATGCTCGAGATGTACTTGTCAAGTAGGGTTCAGAGGCAGTTTAGCAAGGCACAAGATAGGCCATCTGATCAGTATGTGGCCATTTTTGCATGGATGATGAGCCATAGCTCTTGAGGCCATTATATACCTACACATGAGACAGTGCAGAGTTTTATGTAGTTAGTGGCTAGGCCACAACCATATGATCAGGGGCAAGCCGATGTAGACAACACATGAATATAGAGATTGGTTTCAACTACCTCTTCGACTTATAGTACCAAGGACACCATTTCTTGACATAGAGCCAAAGGAAGGGGAGTGGGACAGGGACTAGGATCAAGGAGGTGGTGGGCTACCACCATATCAACCAATTTAGGATAGGAGGCCTCAAGATTAGCCACTCCTAGATCCATAGGTGGGTGAGTAGAGACAAAATTAAGACCTAGGATGATAGGATAGGATTCTGACACCACCTAGGGATGAGGGCCATGATCAACCACCCGTATAGCCACCTCTCTAGCCAGACCCTAGAGACAGTCAGATTTTGCAACTATAGGCCCAAGTACAGGTGCTTACAGTTGAGAGAGATCGGCTACAGGAAAAGCAAGACTAGGTGGTCTAGATAAGATAGGCTACAGAGCTGCAAGAAACAACAGAGATGGGTCGATGGTAGTAGATTGAGAGTATGTTTGTATCCTCCTCCCAAAACATGGTATCACTTCGAGCATAAAAGGAGGCTATCCAGGAGGCCAACTATTATAGGTTGCATTATTATCAAGTTCTGCCATGAGCAGCCCGAGTGCCTAAATTTTCATAGAGGATAGGCCAAAGACCTGCAAAGGATCATGGAGAGAGAGAAGGTGGCGAGGGAAACAACCAACAAGGTTAGGTCATTTTGGTTAGAGACAAGATTCATTTTGTACCCCATGGGATTGATTTGATAGCCCCACAGGCCATTGCACTCTATTGACATGCACATGTATATTGATAAGATTTTTTGTACCATGACAGTGAATTTATTTATATGAGATGATGATTTTGATCTGATATGATGTGATATGTCCTATCTTTACTTTATGCTCTTGGATGGATCTTATTTCTATATGTGTTGCAATGATGTTTTGTGTTTTGATACTATGATGATGATACTATATGATGCTTATGTGATGTGGGACTTTATGATGTGATGCAATGATTATGCGACTAACAAATCTATATCATGCCCCTAGTGGATGAAATGCAATTATCTTTTCTCATGCAATATACGATGATGCATACTATGATGATGATATGATACAATGAATGTAAATGATGTATGAATGCATTTATTTTTTTGTACCTTTTCTTATGCACTTTTTCATGATGTATGCAAGATGTTATGGTATGCAAATGCTTAGACTAATGGATCTATATTTTTATGTAATAATGGATTCTAAGATATGTGTAATTTTCTCATGTATGATATGCACTTATGATGAAATGATGTTTTATGAAATGATATATGCATGTGTTATGACATGATGTTTATGATATGCAATTGGATGCTTTTGATATATGATGTGTGATGTATATGCTATGATATGATAAATGCAAATGATGTTTTTTATATGATTTATGAATATGATGATGTAAATGTGTGCAAATGTGAAAAATGATGAAATTGCTTAGAATAACCAATCTGTATTATATATGGATGGAAATGCAATGCATATGGTGTGATTAATGTTTTCAATGTGATATGATATGCAGTATGCAATATGCTAATGGTTTATGGATGCAGGATGAATGCGATAACAATAATGATTTGTGATTAACTATCATGGTACCATGTTAGTGCGAAAGAAGATAGAAGGAAACAAGAGATTCCAACAAGACATATGATGATGATGATTTTTTGAGGAGTTGGAATTTTCAAAGGGCCAATTACCTTATGTTTGATTACACAGATAGGTACGATGCATCAATGTATAAAGAACTAGGATGGTGTTGTATCTAGTGTGATGGAATTTGACTCGACAATCAAATAGGAGTATTCTTGTTCACACCTGGTGTTAAAAACCTTATTCAAAATGCACTTCAGGTATTCCAAACATCTCAAACCAAAACATAGAAAACCAAGCCTTCCTATGTGGTCAACAAGATACTTAAAACATCCTCCCTACACCTAAACAAAGCACCTATGACCAAGGTTATATAAATCCTTCATTTGGACGTCATCGAGAGGCCCTTGAAATGAGCGCAATAATATAAATCCAAAGAGAAAGATAAAGTAAACAAACAAGTTGATGTTCTTCCTGATTTTGATGTCCATTATAGGAAGGATGCATCCTAGGATATGATGATATCAGATGATTTGATATGGGACTGATTGGATGATAGGCTATTGATAAAAAAAGTTCACCAACTTGTTTACTTACTGACCTATGGTGATACAAAAAGTTGACTACTAGCCAAGACTAAATTATGGTGATGCCTGATTTTGATGTCCATTACAGGAAGGATGCATCCTAGGATATGATGATATCAGATGATTTGATATGGGACTGATTGGATGATAGGCTATTGATACAAAAAGTTGACCAACTTGTTTACTTGCTGACCTAGACTTGAGACTTTGACATTTTGAGTTTTTACTTTCGATCTGCTAGACTTGTTTCCAATTGTTTTACCAAAGGTTAAGGATGACGATTTATTATGAGTCATGCTTATTTCAGGTGAAAGCGAGATGGGGATGGATGGATTTTTAAAAATATTTGGGTGTTTTTGATGTTTTTGAAATGTTTTGAGGTTGTTTTTGGTATTTTCAAGGTTGTGCAAATGTTTTGATCTTCAAAATTTCTAAGGTTTTCCAAGATTTTGACCAAGAGACTAACCGAAAGACCTATCCTAGGGCCTTGGGGGCTGATCAATAGACTAGATTTTCCTATGTTATACATGAAGATACCACGTAGTTCAACTGACACAGATTCAATTATTGATGAGATATGAACAAATGGATTGCCAACTTATTATGATGGACTCCTAAAGGATTGGCCTAATTGTCTTGAGGGATGATCCAAGATCAACCTTGCCTATGTTCAAGGTTCAAAGACCTGTAGTTTGACAAGATGAATCTATTTTTGACTTTTTTGAAAGACTTTTTGACCTATTTTTTAGATTTTTTGAATGTTTTGAATGTTTTTGGATTTTGTGATTTTATGATGTTTTGATTTTTTTATTTTTTTGATGTTTTTGGATTTTCTATTTTAAGGACTTAAAGAACATACAAAAATATAATCTAATGAGGAAATTCCCCCAACATGATGCAATAGAATACTCTAATAGAGGTAGGACAAACTGACCTTGAGAATGGGTTGAGTAGTACTAGGAGGGATCATGACACAAACATAGGACCAAGCTATGATGAAGATGTCAAATGGATGATGGATGGGGATATGGAATGTGATGGATATTGGAATCGTGATGGATGGATGATGCAAAACGAGTCATGATGGTCCTGGTGGATGGAAAGTGATTATTTACATAAGGTGCCTATTTTTCATGTTTTCACCAAGGTACTTGCCCAAAGTGCCACTAAAGTGGTTTTCACTTGAGGAAAATTTTTCTCTTTATTGTTTTTAATCCTTTCTCGATTTTTAATTTTTTTTTAATTTTTTTGTTGTCACCAAGATACCTATTTGCTAGGTTTTAATTAGGGTGACCATTTTTTTAGGACATTTTCTGATTTTTTGTATTTTTGCTACAAAGGTTCCCCTTCGAGTGTTTATAACTAATATTCCATTGACTTATAGCTTTCTATGATAACGAATGGTCTAGACCATTTGGGTTCAAATTTTCCTTTGTCGTTTTGGTTTGGGACGTTCTTTTGGTTCTCTTTTAGGACAAGCTCTCCTACTTGGAATGTTCGACTCCTGATCTTCTTGTTATAACTTCACTTGAGTCGGTTCTGATACACTTGCAAGTGGTTCAATGCCTCCATTTTTCATTCATCTAGCAACTCCAGCCCATTCAATCTTGATACTCGGTACTCCTCATCAGTGATGAGGTTCTACAGTGATATTCACAGTGGCGGGAGCTCGATTTCGATGGGTAATATGGCTTTTGATCCATAGACCAAGGAGAAGGGGGTGGAACCTATGGGTGTGTGGATGCTTGTTCAATAGGACTAGAGGGAGGGATTTAGCCACAAATGTCAGTCACAACCTGTGTCATTGATTGTATTTTTGAGGATTTTTAGAATGGTTTTGTTGGTGGCTTCTACTTGGAAATTACCTTGGGGATAATATGGGGTGGAAAAGCAATAATGGATTTTGAATTTTTCGCATAGGTCATGGACCTCCTAATTTTTGAATGGTGTCCCATTATTTGAGATAATGGCTTGTGGGACACTGTTGCGGCATATTAAATAGTTCAGGATGAACTTTGATATCTTCTTTCCAATTATGTATGTCATTGGTATGGCTTCCACCCAGTTTGTAAAGAACTCAGTGGCAGTAATGATAAACTTGTGGCCATTAGATGAGGTGGGGGTGATTTTTCCAACAACATCAAGCCCCCACTATGAAAAGGGTCATGGTGTGATGATGGGATGAAGCTCTTGAGTTGGTGCATGGATGAGGTCCCCATGTTGCTAACATTGTAGACACCTTCTGACATAGTCATGTGCTTCTCTTTCCATAGTAGGCCAATAATACCCCGTCCTCAACAATTTCTTGGCCAAGGTCATACTACTCAAGTGCGAACCACAAATGTCATTATGCACTTCAGTCAAGGCGGTCAGAGCCTCCTCATCATTTAGGCATCACAACAAGGTTCCTTCTATGCTCCTACAGTTAGGGTTT
Source organism: Sequoia sempervirens (assembly GCA_007258455.2). Lineage (NCBI taxonomy): Eukaryota > Viridiplantae > Streptophyta > Pinopsida > Cupressales > Cupressaceae > Sequoia > Sequoia sempervirens. The sequence continues at coordinate 41,236,397 of VDFB02274714.1, forward strand.
TTCCTAGCATGAAAAACCAGGATGCTTTCTTGAAAAAGGTTTTCTTAAGGTTTGAGGTTATGTCAACTGGGAGGACTCCTATTCTCAGATAAGTGTAGATGTCATGGTACCACGGGTTGTCGAGACCAACGATTTTGCACACAAATTTTGACTTTGGTGCCTCAAATGCAGGTACAAGAAGCTTCTCTACTAGGAATTCATGCTTTGGGACATTACAAGGGATATCCAACAAGGATCTAATTGTTTCCATGGCATCTGTTGCTCTGTTGTTTGCTTTGGGTATCTTCTCAAATGTGATCTCGATGAAGGATTCCTTAAGAGTTTCCATCAATTTCTTGTATGGAGTTAGCTTGTCATCCTTAGTCTAGTACTCACCATTCACTTGATTGATTATAAATTGTGATTCCCCATACACCTTGAGTGCCATGATATGCCACTGCACTACTATTTTGAGCCCTATGGTTAGAGCCTCATATTTTGCAATATTTTTCATGCAAGGAAATGCCAACTTATAAGATCTTGGTATGTAGTCTCCCTGGAGGGTGATGAAAAAGACTCCAACTCCCAAACCATGTTGTGTGTAGGAACCATCAAATTACAACTTCTAGTGGTCTGATATGCTCAAGTTAAAAATGAATTCATCGAGAAACTCTGAAATTAGTGGATTATCTGAATATATTGGTGCTTATACCAATTGGTCTACAATAGCTTGCCCTTGGATGGCCTTATGTTCCACGTGCTCAATGTCATATTCTAATAGGATCATGACCCACTTGGCCATCCTTCTTGTGAGTATTTCTTTGGAAAGCAATTATTTGAGTGAGTCGATCTTGGCAATGAGTTTGATTTTGTGTGCTAACATGTAATGTCTGAACTTCTGTGAGGAAAAAACCACTACTAGACAAGCTTTTTCAATGAAGGAATAATTTAGCTCATTCCCTACCATGGTTCGGCTAATGTAATAGATGGCCCTTTTTGTTCCATTTTCATCATGTTGGGCTAGGAGAGCACCAAGAGCTATTTTTTTGTTGATATGTAGAGGATTAGAGGCTTTCCTTGGATTGGTGGCATACGCATTAGAGGTGTGAAAAAATATTCTTTGATTTTGTTAAATTCTTGATCACACTTGTCATCCCATTTGTACACTACCTCCTTGTGGAGTAGGTGGGAATAGGGGATTGACTTGTCTACTAGCTGAGCTATGAACTAGAAGATCAATTGGAGTCTACCTTATAGGCCTCTTAGCTACTTCAATATCTTAGGTGCCTCCATCTCGAGGATTTCCTTTACCTTATCGAGGTCTATTTCAATCCCTCTGATGGACACAATGTATCCCAATAGCTTCCCTAATTGTATGCCAAAGACGCACTTCTTTGGATTATGATGGACCTTATATTCCTCCAGTCTATTGAAGATGACACTCAATGTTGCTATGTGGTCCCTTCTCTTTCTATATTTTTCCAATATGTCATCAACATAATCTTCCACGGTCTTATGGATCATGTCTTGAAATACTAAGGTCATGGCCCTTTGATATATTGCTCCAATTGTTTTTAGGCCAAACGACATCACGTTCAAACAATATGTCCCCTATGGACAAGTAAAAGTTGTTTTATGTTGATCTTTTTTGGCTATCATTATTTGGTTATACCTAGAGAATTTTCCCATCAGTGAAAGAATCTCATGTCCCTCAATCATATCTACTATCATATCAATGTTGGGTAGCGAGAAATTATCTTTGGGGCATTCCTTATTCAGGTCTCTAAAATTTGTGCATATACCGATGCCCCCAGCAGGCTTTGATATGGGCAATAAGTTTGATACCCACTTTAGATAGTCAATTAGGTATACAAATCCTACATCTAAGAGATTTTGTAGTTCCATATTGACTAACAAGGCAATCTGAGGATGCGTTTTCTTGATTATTTTTCTAGCGAGCTTTGCTTGAAGGTAAACTACTGGATGGTGAACCACAACTTTTGGATCAAGCCCAGGCATCTCAGCATAGGTCCCTGCAAAGCTAAATTTTCTTTCCTTTAAGAAAGTAGCTAGAAACTCTTGTTCCTTTGACCTTAAAGATTCAACATAAAATTTGATATATGAGGTCTCCTTTGTTCCCAAGTTAACTAGGTTGCACCTCTCGGCTAGAACTGTTGACTTTTCCTGATGTAGATCACTGAGGGGAAGATTGAATCCTTCATCCTTTGGTGCCTTAGAGAGGATTTCACCATTGGATATGTTACTTTTTTCTGGTCAAAGAGTGCCATGGTGTGGTTTTCACTCAAAAACCTTGAGATTATTCTCAAATTTTTTCTTTTGTGACTAAAGGATTAAATTGTCTCCCCATAGTAAGCTTGTGTGTCTAGTATGATATCAAACCCTGCCTTGTGATCCCAACATGGTACTGTGTTCCGCAATCCCATGAATTCTGAGAGAGCTTCATCATTTTTGAAGGTGACCAGAATTGGTGGTCCTCGTTGGTTGTAATTGATGATTTGGGGGTAGACTAGATTTATTCCATGGATTTGGTGGTCATTGGTTTCAAAAGACACAGTGCAAATTATGAGGAGGGAGGTATCTTCAAAAAGCATGGGTAAATTGGTTATGGGATCTTCCTCACTACCTACATCTATGACCTGATCTATGGGTATTTGACGAGTGGGTGTTGATTGCCGAGGAGGATTTCTGACATTCCTAACCGAGGCACCTTTGCTAAGTATGGTCACCCTCAGAGGGGTACATCCAAGGCCAATATTTCTCATACACATCTTAGGAATGAGAGGTATTAAAAGACCATTTCCATTTTTTCCAATCTTTTTGTTCCTGTCATAGCCCATGGCAAGCATCATTTGCAAGCCTTTACTACTATCATCCATAGGTAGGTCAACTTCTGGTCTATTGTCTTGGTATAGGAGATGGGATGGGCCCTCTTCTATCACTTCCTGACCTAGGTCTCCCCAACTTTTGAAGCTAGATGAACCTGTCGTGAAGGTTTGGGATGATGTTCCTACTAGTTGAGGTTGTCCATGAGATCTAGGAGATTGTGGTAACTCTCCTACCATGAAGGCACTTTTCTTCATTTTGTAATTCCCACATCCATCATGTTGGATAATGAATTTGATTTTAGAGATACCAGGGATGGAGGATGTCTTTGTGTAAGAAGTGGAGGCTAACACAGTTGGGTCTACATATGGAGTGGTGGGGCCTTCATCATTTTTTGGAACTTAGGGGATCTTGTAATATTTGGCTTCCAGGATTTTGCAATAGGAAAAGGGTTCTGGATCACCATAGATGGTAACCTCTTGATTTTCATATAGGAATTTGATGCATTGATGAAAGGTTGATGCCACTGCTTGCATCCCATGGATCCACAGATGCCTAAGGAGAATGTTATAAGGTAGATCAAGGCCTAGGACCTCACATGTGGTTTCCATAATGGAAAGTCCTACTTGAAGAAGAATCTGGATAGTGCCTAGGGAAACTCTTTCCTGATCATTATAAGCTCTAATTGTAATGCCCTTACCTTTTTCAATGGAATCCTCTGAGAATCCCAGATTCTTTATCAACTTTAGAGAACAAATGTTAAGACCTACCCCCATCCACCAAGACTCTCTTGACTTTATTTTTGTGAACTAGAACTTCAAGATGGAGAGTGCAATTGTAAGACTATTGAGCGGGGAATTCCTTGTCAAAGAATGTGAGAAGGCTTGGAGTGGTGATATTTCTAACCATAGCTTGGAATTGGTCTGCATCTAGATCTGAGGAGATGGTGGATGAGGCTAATACTTCTTCTAGGATTTTTCTATGGGTAGGTGATATCTTCAGCAACTCCATGATGGAATCTAAGCGAGAGTTCTCTTTATCTAGTCAGGGACATTATAGCCATGTGGGATAGATTTTGGATTTGAAGCAGATTCCCTAAGTGGTTGTGAGGGTCCAGTGATGGTGACTTTTCTGCTGTGTGTGGTGACTCCACATTTTTCACTGGCTCCCTTAATGTTAATGATGGGGACATACTCAAGTGTTTCCACAACATGCTCATACACATGGTTCACGTCCTTGTATTTTCCTTTTCCTTTATTATTGCCTACCTTGTTGTGATCAGGCATCATATTTTTGTATATCTTTAGGTCTTGGTTTCCTGTTGGTTGCTCCACATTTATTATTTTTTGATCAATGAGGTCCTAGATTAGGTTTTTCAACCTCATGCAACCATTAGTGGTGTGCCCTTTGATTTTTTGAAAGTCACAGAGCTGGTTTTTGTTGTACCAAGGTGGTTTCACTTCTAGTTCCTAGTAATTCTCATAGGTGGGGGCCTTGATGAAGTTTTCATTTATCAATTTCTTCATGACAACCTCGAGTTGTTTCCAAAAGGTAGTGTGCTTTCAATTGGTGTTATTTTTGTTTCATGAGGGTGGTCCCCCTTGATTATTTACGTTATTAACCTGATTGTTGGTTGGTTGGTGTTGTGATACTGTGTTCGTTTGGGTGTTGTTTCGATCATTGTTTTGTAGTTGTTGGTAGGTTTGGGTGTTTTTCCTCAGAGCACTAATCATGACCTTAGCATCAACCACACCATCGTTTGTGACATTTTTGTTCCTTTCCCATGTGCGAGGATTCTCATTATAGCTTTTGAATGGGCGATTGTTTTACTGTTCTAGATGTGGAGGGGTCCCTCCTTGTGTGATAAGGGCTTATTCAATGTTAAGCACCTTGGAGATTAATTCATCATAAGTGGTGATACCTTGCACCTTGAGATGAAATTTCAAGGTTCCTTCTAGATTGGAGATGATGGTTCAAACTTGTTGTTCTTCTAGCATGACCAATTTTCTCCTATTGTCCTTAGATCGCCATCATTGTAGAAACGAAGCAAATGATTCATTTTTAGCTTGTTTAAGAGCTGATAGTTCCTCTAGATTGACATCCATACCGATATTGAATATGTAATTTTTTATGAATGTTTCTACTATCTCTTGGAACTTCTTGATACTAGGAGAGAGGTGAGAGAACCACTCCATGGCATGGCCAGCCAAACTTCTAGGAAATAGCCACATCAAATATGTATCGTCATATGTGACTTCCATGCAATGAACTTGGAATTCCCTAATGTGATCTTCAAGGTTTCCCATCCCTCGGTATTTATCAAATTTGGGGATTTCAAATCCCTTTGGGAACTATTTCATTACAAGACTCTTGTCAAATGGATAAGGGCACAAGTTGTTGGGTGTCTTTGTGGTTTTCCCTGATTGAAGATCAAGCACTTGTTGTGAGAGTAACTTGATTTGTATTGTGATGTTGTTTTGTGGATTAGGGGGCGGGATGAAGGTGTTCTATGGTGGTTCATTTGTTGGAGGGATGGGTGGATTGCTTGGTGTGTTGGTGGATGATGCTTGCACATTTTTCTGTGTCAAGTATGCTTGTACTTGTTGATGTATCAACAACACTTATTGTTGGTCCTGTTGTTGTTGCACTAGTAGTGCTTGTTGCTGAGCTTGCTATTGTTGTTGCACCAACAATGCTTGTTGTTGGGATGCTAATTTGGTTGCTTCTTGCTACTCTTGGTATTGCTTCAGTGCTTGTTGGTATGCTTGTTATTGTGCAAGGTATTGTGCTTGTTGAGCTTGGTATTGGGCTTGAGCTTGCACTTGTGCATGAGCCTGGGCTTGTGCTTGTTGGGAAGCTTGTGCAATCTATTTAATTTGTGTAGCTTGATTAGCCTACATGGCTTGAGTGGCTTGTTGTTGTTGTAACATTTCTTGGGCTTGAGCAACCTTCTATGTGGCTTGAGCTATTTGAGTGGCTTCTGCTACTTGAGTGGTTTTTGCTACTTGAGTGGCCTGTTTTGTAGCTTGTCAGTTTTGGATTTGTTGAGTTCCTTTTGATAGGCATCTTGTTGAGTAGCTTGTAATGTAATGCTATATTGGCTTGATATATTTTTTTTTTGTGGTGGAGGTGGTGGTTGTGGCGATGGATTTGGTATAGTGTTTATTTTTGTGATGAGAGGCACCATTGTATTGATGAATGGGATTGTGGTGGATGGTTTGATTGATATGCTTGGTCCTTGAGAGACCATGTTTTGAGGAATTTGGGGAATAGTTAATGTCATGATTTCCTATGTTATTGGGATGTTTCCCATCTGTTGTTGTGATATTGATGGAAAGATGATCTAGAATTTGGTATGATTCTTTGATTGATGTTTGGGGGATTATTTTGAGTGAGTGACGACAATGGAGGTAACCCCAAATTGAGAATTGATGTTAATGTTGGAGGAAAGGGTGGAAGTGGTGGAAAATTGAGTGGCATACTTCCTTGGGGAAATGATGATGAAGGGTCAAAGATACCCCCTCGTCCAAATAGTCCATCTTCTCCTTGCGAGGTCAAGGGGAGAGAAGTTTGAGGTGTTGCGTGAAATGATGATGATGGGTCATTAGGATTATGAAAGGTGAGAGGGACATATGGGTGTAATGGATTTTGGGGGATGGATTGAACCAATATAGTGTTTGCGTCCAAATCTTGTTACTCACAAGGGGATGTGTTTGTAGTGCATTTAGAAATGCACTCCCTTTGTTAATAATAGGTTGAGTTGGAGCAATGGATGACGTGATTTGGGGGATGGGTTGGGTGATGCTTTGTAATGGAGGTGTGGATGAGATTGGGGGCATGGATGAAATTGGAGGAATGACCCCAAAAGGTTGTTGCACAATGGTGTTGACATCAAAATCAAAAGGGAGTTTAACCCCTTGTTTTGCTAATTCAAGCATGTATTGTGCAAGATGGAGCTTCATCATGATGTTGACAATTCTATGATTTCTGGGGTTTTGAACCATTTTGGTGATCTCATCTTGTGTCATCCTAAAGTAATTATTGGTGATATCATCTACTTGACATTCCTCTTGTTGATTTTGTCATGATGAGGGAAAGTTAGTTAGAGGATTGCTTGATCCAATGGGATTCATTTCAGTATTGGTTTGGCTTAGGTCACTTGAATTTTATGTCTCTTTGTTGGTGTCCATGTCCTTCTTGTGTTTTCATCTTGTTTGAATCATAAAATAAGGCTCAAAAAAGAGAAGATATTCATTGATTAAGGATCAAAGGTATAATGGTGAAATGTGTGAAAGGTGGATGATATGGATGATTAAACCCTTAGAAGATCTTGAGAGGGGATGCTAGACTTTTAAGACTTTTTTAAATTCTTAGATTTTGATTTTGGATTCTTGGATTTTGAGGTTCTTAGATTTGATCTTGACCTTGATTTGGTTTTGGATTGTTTTGATTTTGGATAATGAACAAATAGGTCCCAAGATGTTGGATGTTATCTATGGGATAGATTTGCTCACAAGATGATAATTTGACTAAGTGTAAGAGAAGGATGCATCTACCCACACTTAACCAAACAAGAGTGACTTGGTAATAGTTTAACTAGACATATGGAGAAGGATGCATCTACATATTCCTAGCTAAACAAGATGATTTTGATGTTTTTGATTCAAGGATTTTTGATTCATGGATTTTCCAAAAAGTCTAGCATGAAGGATGATTTCAAGATTTCAAGAGTTGTTGGTGAGATGATTTTGATTTTTTGTTTGAAAGATGGATGAAGGTTGACTTTGATCCTATGTGTATCTAAAAAGACTCTTGTTTACAAGACCTCAGTTTCTAAGAATATGCTTTACTCTTAAAAAGGTGTTCAAATTCTCAAAAAATATTTGGATTTTGACAATAATAGAACAAGTACAAACCGAGATTATTTCTTGAAGCTCTTATGTAAAAGTTGAAAATCAATCCTTGTCTAAATTCGTAGAGTGTTGAGAGATGTTTTTGATGATCTTTCGGATTAAGAGCTTTTGACATTGGTTTCTAAATTTTGATTTAGCGTGAAATCATTTGAGACACATGTGTGGGGTTCAATTGTTCTTAGTTTTTCTTAGTGACTTCTTTTTACCACAAACAATTCTTGATTAAATTTTTTTGAGCTAGATTTCTAATGTCTTAACTTCTTATCATCCCACAAAGTATATTATGTGGAATTTCAAACAAATCAAGGAAAAAGTTACCTATTGTTGACTTTAGTGAAAAAATTGAGATATAAATCCAAATTTTTAGAAACCTCTAAGGATAGAATCCCTAGGGAAAGCAATAACACTTGAATTTTTTCAATGGTATTTGCTTCCTAAAGGGTTTGAAATTTGATGACAAATGTTGAATGTTTTTTTTCCCCAATGTTTATGAACAAGCAAAGTGTTTTTTTTCCGAGAACATGTACAACCCTATGGCTATGGAAGACTGTTTTTGTTGAATTCCCACTTGGACAAGTCTAGCTACACCTACTTTTATCGAATGGTTAGATGCTTGACCACATAGGCTCCCGCTTACAGTGTACTTGCTTCTCGGGTTAGCCAAGCATCAATACCCATGAAACTCCCATGGCATACTTTCCATTTCTACTAAAAGCCTTAAAAGTGTGGGGCAGCTTCAAAATGACCATTCTTGCACCAACAAATAGATCAAGGATTTTGGCCTTTTCTAAACAAGGGTTTTAATGCGGGTATTTTGTTCATGGGGACCATCCATGTAGTGAGAGACCATTGCTACCCTTCTTGTCAAAATAATCCTTGTGATACTTTCCTTTCCTCAAGTACCCACACTTATATACCGGTTGGAAGTTGCTTGGCTTTAGCGTGTTCCTAGTTGGGTCGTTCCCTTGAGTGATTACTTTTTACCACAAGGTAGGCCCTCTAAGATAAAAAAAATGAGTGAATAAATTTGTAGTTCAATCAATCCTCATTTAGAAACAAGGAGAGAACACACGCGATATATTCCACTCACACTCGCAAGATTTGTTCAATTTTAAAATCCAAATTGAAGTGTTTGGGTAATTACTTACGTAACTTATTGTCACAAAAAGGCCTTTTGATTCTCAAGATTTTCGTGAGGCATGAGAGAAGTGCATACGTCCATTTAATGATATTACTTTGAGTAAGTAATTATAAGACAAAGAAGCACTTACTCATTTTAAACACACAAAGCAATGATTTGATTCTTTTTAAAGTACCAAAATGAAATATGGAGATTGCCTTGTTTAATTGTTAATTCTTAAACCAAATTTATTGAGTTTGTCCTAAAGTTCTTTTTAAGCCCTTTGTAGAAAAAAATGAAAGTTTTGGTGGAGTTCTTTTTAGAGACCAAAAGAAAATTAGTATATCCTAAGCACATGAAAGATAACAAATTCTTAAGAGAGATTATGAGTTCTCTAAAAGTGTTAAACAACACTAGAAAGTGTTCAAAAACACTTAATGTAATGAGAAAATGGTGTCATAATGCCTCTTTCAACCTCATTTTTCTTCTTCACCTTGATTAGAAAACCCTACCAAAAACCAGTTAGAACTGTAAAACAAAGGTCAAGAAAGCAATTAATAACCCAGATGATCAAAAATTAAAAAAAAAACATGTTATTAAAAATTGAAATGTCACTTTGTACTTCACTCTAGCGGTGGAGTCTGCATAGGTGGTGTAGTTTGAGGAACTCAACGATGTTGTATAGCACCACTAATTCTGCATGCGTCACTTTGCAACAAAATAGAGAGTGTGATTGTGTCAGAGTTTTTCCTAGTAGTGTCATTTGAAGTTTGAGAATTTCAGCGCATGAGAATTGAACTAGCAGTGGAGTTAAGAATTTTGAATTATGGGCAGGAAAGACAGACCAATGTAGTTTGCAGTTTGTAGCATTGTTGTATGGCATTGTTGGACTGATAGTGGTGTTGTATGGTGTCGTTGAACTGATAGCGGTGCAGTTTCTTGTAGAAACAAAAATCAAAGAAAAAGCACAAATTTTTTGTTAAAAAATGTGATTTAAACTTGAGATTTTCCCTCCTTCTAGCGCCAAATGTAGAACCCCAATCCTAGCACCTACAAAACACAAGAAACAAACACATAGTTAGATCAAATGCAAGTGAGAATCAAGATTCCCCATGAAATCCATTAACAATGCTCAAAATAGGAAATGAAATTGAAGAACACAATGAGAAAGCAATGAAATCCTAATTAAGCAAGAAAACTCTTGATCCCATGGGGGAATTGGTGCCAATTTGATGTGAAAATTGGTCCTTTCCCAACTCCTATGATGAAATCTTGATGAGTGATGAAGGTTGATCCACTTTGTTGAAGATTCACTTGAGCTCCATAATGAAAAATTTGCATAACCTAGCTAAGACCTTGATAAAATTGATGAAAATAGTTATGCTTGAGGATAAATTTAAATATAGTAAACTTGCTCAAATTGTGGATGATCAAATGAGGAGAGCAACCTCTTATTTATAGAAAGACAAGATGGAAGAATTCCCAAAATGAATCAATGTGGGATCATTCAATACCCAATGAGGAGGTGCCACTTGTCAAGATGTGAATGGGCAAAGGATGTGCACATTTTGATGGTTGTGCCCATAAATGAAATTAGGTGGAATTTTAAAATAGTGAAATGACATGTAAGAGGTAAAAAATAATGTCCTAAATTCCACTTGGCTCAATGCACAAGGACATGAAAGAAGGAATAAATTTCTTGTTGGAAGGACAAATCCACTTGGATAGATTTCAAATTTGCAAGAATATTCCTCAAAAGATGTCAAGTTGGGAGAAAATAGACATTTAATAAATGAATTAAATGTATTTTCATGTGCAAGTGGCAAAAGCTAGAGGATGGGACATGGATCAGAATTAAATTAATCAAGGGTTAATTAATTTAATGGGGGGGTTAGATGATGTGATTAATTGATTTAGATTTATGAGTTGATTTAAATCAAAAAATGAGAGGAATGTGATTTAGAGATTAATTAAATAAAATTATTAATTTATTTAATTAAAGGGGATGAAAGCTAGATTAAATCAAATAAGGTTTAATTTATTTAATTTAATAAGATGACTTTTAGAGAATTAATCAAATAACATGAATTATTTAATTAAATAGAGATATAGGGTTAATTAGATCAAACTGATTGATTTAATTAACAAGAGAGAATGAATTTAATCAGATAAATGATTATTTATTTAATTAAGGGATGAAGAGTGATGATAAGTTGAGAAGGTGATTCAGGATGAAACGGTGTTAGAAATCAAGATCAAGTGTGTATTTCTAATCAGTACATTTTATGTGTCTACACTGAGTGATAGTGTTTGGCTAGCAGTCTAATAAATTTTACATCAACAAACACATTTGGGACAATCAACCTTGCTATATCCAACATCCAAGTGTTTGACACTAGAATCTTCTCATTTCTCTTACTATAAAAATACCAAAATAGGTCCCATCCAGATTTGGAAATGAGGGCATCCCTACAACTTTGTGCAGTGTCCATGGGAAACTTCTTATTACCCTCTTTAGTAGACCCTGTAAGTATATCTAATATGGAATGATGGAGTGGTCTATTCTTTACTTTAGGTTCTTCATCTTTAATTTAAGGTTGACTTTCTTTTACTTCTGATTGTTTTGTTTTAGGATGGAGTGCTTTCTTCTTTACTTTAGGTTCTTCATCTTTAATTTTAGGTCGAATTTATTTTTCTTTTGATCTTTTTCTTTTAGGAGGCATGTTTCAATTTTCTCTACTATGGCTTCAAATGACAAAAACTTGAAATATTTTTTATACTAACAGAGCTCTTTCAGAGAGTTTTCATGCACCTACTCGAGTATTTCACACTTGTAGGACTTCTTCTTCTCGTATCCTTAGCTCCTTCTATAGTAGTGCACTACAATTGAGTGCAATATTGGGAAAACTCACTTATCTTTAGATGGCACGGTATTCAGCCATATTAGTTTTGGCAACTCTTAATAAATTAATACCATTTAATTTTGGCAACTGATGTGTAAATTGTAATGATGCCTCAATTATCGTACTACCACTATCTCTTATTATACCCGTTGTGATATGGTCTTTTTCCCTTCTCTTCTATTTTTTACCACACTACTACCTTGCTCAAGGCTTCTTTCTATGGGGTTGCGGTGTATACCGCTCTACCGCATATGTTGCTCAACTTCCCGGCAGTATAGCGGTGTATTCTTTTGATCATTAGTTGAAGAGTGTCGATGAGGAAATCTTATTTGTCTTATCAATATCTCAATGTCTCATCGACATTAGATATTATGTTCCTCTAATGTTGGTTGCCAGTGTCAATTAGACAAGTTAATATCTCTTGCCGATATGCCATTGTCTCATCGATATTTTCCTTCGGCGGTATTTCTTTATATATCAGCTAACTCTGCCATGTCAGGGAGACTTGTGATTATCACTGTAGTATAGTGGTGTTTTTCCCTTCCCTTCTACTATTTACCACACTACCACCTTGCTCAAGGCTTCTTGTTGCGGGGTTGTGGTGTATACCGCTCTACCACATGTTGGTCACCTTCCTGGTGGTATAACAATTTATGCTTTTGATCATTACTTAAAGAGTGTTGATGAGACAATCTTATTTGTCTTAACGATATTTCAATGTATCATTGACATTAGATCTTATGTTCCTCTGATGTTGGTTGTCGGTGTTGATGAGACAAGTTAATATCTCATGCCGATATGCCACTATCTCGTTGATATTTTACTTCGGCAGTATTACTTTATATATCAGTGTAACCCTACCATGTCAAGGAGACTTGTGATTATCGTTGTGGTATAGTGGTGTTTTCCCCTTCCCTTCTACTATTTACTACACTACCACCTTGCTCAAGGCTTCTTGTTGTGGGGTTGTGATGTATATCGCTCTATCCCATATGTTACTCACCTTCTTGGCGGTATAGCGGTGTATGCTTTTGATAATTACTTGAAGAGTGTCAATGAGAAAATCTTATTTGTCTTATTGATATCTCAATGTCTCATCGACATTATATCTTATGTCCCTCTAATGTTGGTAACCGGTGTCGATGAGACAAGTTAATATATCTTGCTAATATGCCATTATCTCATTGATATTTTCCTTTAGTGGTATTTCTTTATATATCAATGTAACTTTGCCATGTCAGGGAGACTTGTTATTATCATTGTAGTATAGCAGTGTTTTACCCTTCCCTTCTATTATTTATCACACTACCACCTTGCTCAAGGCTTCTTGTCACAGGGTTGCGGTGTATACCACTCTACTGCATATGTTGCTCACCTTCCCAATGGTATAGTGGTGTATGCTTTTGATCATTACTTGAAGAGTATCGATGAGACAATCTTATTTTCTTTACTAATATCTCAATGTCTCATTGACATTACTTTGTTATATCCAAGAGTTGTGTTTTACCGAGAACTTGTAGATATACCTTGTCGATGTGACATAAGTGATTATCTCCTTGATATGCATGTATCTTGTTGACATTTCACTATTTTAAATCATTGATGAGACATATAAATAAGTCTCTTTGACATAGGGGTGTCTAAACTGGCACTAAACCCAAAGCTAAATTTAGAGCTAAAAGCGGCACAAAACTCAAAGCTAAACTCAAAGCTAAAGGTAGAGCTCAAGGCGGCACTACACTTGAAGGTAATATCAATGCTAAAGGCGACATTACTTTAGGCACTAACTAGCACCTAAATTAGTGTTGACTTGTACTAATCAACACAATCAATGCCAAAAATTGTGCCATCTTGATAGATACCGCTAACGTTTTCAAAAAAAATCCAAAAAAAAAAATTAAATAGTGGGTGGAAGCAAAAAAAGGAGAAAAAATGGACCAAATCACAAGGATTTTTTGTAGTGAGGCATAAATTCAAAGAACTTTGTTCCCATTATTTGACCCACTAAGAAGTAAGTATGTTTTAAATAGGACTTGAACAAGTCAACATGAAAGGGAGGTCCATCACCATCCTCAAGTGGTACGAGGTCTCCATATTTTCTAGGCATGTGTAATGGTAACCTCCATCCTTTGTAGGTGTAGACACCTAAATTTGGACATTAATTTATCCAAGTTTATCACTTTTTATCTAAACATCCTCTCATCCAAGTTAATTAAGTAATATTACTATTATTTAATTAATACCCTTAATTCTGCCAAATCCCTAAGGTATTTAATTAATAATTAAATACTTTATTCTCTTTAATCCTCCTTTCATCAAATAAATTAAATAAATAATACATTTATTTAATTCCTCACATGTCATTTTCATCTAATCCTAATCCATCTCCTAATCTCTTCATTAGGGATGTGCACATGCCTAATCCTTGATTAGGATATGTCACATCCTCCAACTTTTGCAAGTTGGCTTTTAATCCTCATTTGTCTTCTAATTACTAATTAATTAAGCCTAATCAGTACCTTGGTCAATTCTCCCCATCCCCCAAGGAATTTTTAATTCCTTTTTATTCCTCCTAGAATCCCCTTTTCCCATGCATCTTCTAGAATCTTTGACTTGTCACATCAAGTCACATGTGACAAACTCCCACCTTTTGGGAACATTGTCTTATCCACTAGATTCTTCCAATCATTGTGAATTTAAAATTCACTTTTATTCACCCAAGATTCTTCCCATCTCCCAATGTACTTGGAAGGTACTTGTCCTTCCTCCACCTCATGTACCTTTTAGCCACCTCACTTACACTTCATCTCCTCTTAGCCACTTCACCATCCACATGTGAAGATGTGAGGGCTTGTGAGTTCTCAACCCACCATAGCCCTTCATCTTGACCTTGTTGGATTAATCTCAACCATTGAATTCTCTAGAGAATTCAAATTCTCCTATAAATACCCCCTCCTCAAGGGCATTTTAAAACACTTTCATTTTGAGCAACCTTATGCTGCCAATTTGCATTCTCAAGTATTTGCTATCATTTAGCCAACCATTTAGTCATTTTGCATTATCAATATTGCATCTAGTAACATCAAAAGCCATCTAAGGAGCACACAAATTCATCTAAATCAAGGGCCAACCAAGGAGTCTTCAACAGCAAGGAAGGTATAATCGATTTACGTTTGTATTTCATCTATTTTCCTTGTTTTATCACTCTTTAGGCTAATTATTGAAGTGTTATTAGTGTTTTTCCACTTGCATTTTTAGTTATTTTGCACATTAGAATAGGGTAAAATTCCAAGGTACACAGTAGGTAGTATCCATCCTCTAGTATTCCTTTTCTAAATCCTCATGAAAGTTATAGGTTGATCACATGTATCATCTAGGCTAAAAACTTCACAATGTGTCATTTTGGATATATCTATGAAAGGTTCTCCTTGTGGGTTGCAAATAGATTTAAGGTCTGGGTTGTAATGATTAGCCAAAAGTTTTATGAGGTCTATATTCACAAAGACATTGGGAACAACTAGTTTTCCCAAATTGAAATTCCAAGGGTTACAGATTGGTTCAAATCTACTTCTCTAACAATGGTGAAACATAAACAATTTATATCCCCTAATGGGAGTCTACACATCACCTACATGTTTGCATTTATCCTCTAATATTTCTACATCAAACCTCAATTGTGCAAATCTTCTAGATTTTGGCCCTAAACCAAGCAATTGATTAATGAGGTATTGGTTTAGTTTCTATTCTTTTATTTTCGATTCCTGCCCCATTTCATTTTTTTGATTCTTACTTTTAGGCTGACTACTTTCGCTTTGTTGCTTCTTGTTTTTTGTTTTTGTAGAACTTGAAATTTCCATATTATTTCTCTACAAGGTGGAAAAATTGAATTACAATTTGCAAGGATATTTTGTATGCTTACTTGCATGTCTTTGGGTGCATTGAATTCCTTGACTTTCACTCAATCTCTCGTCCTTTTGCAACTTCTGAAAATTCCTTTGTTTCAATCACTTTTCAATCAAAAATATTCATATGAGGTTTGTTCGTGTGGCCATTAATGTCTTCCACTGGCAATTAATGTAATAGGTTTTTGAATTTCAAAATGTCAAAGCGATACAAGAAGATTACATCAGTGGAACCCCTCTATTCTTAGGCTGATCTATTTACTTTATTTGGTGTCATCTTTGTTTATACGTTCATAATTGATTTCCAAGATATAACTGAATGTCCCTTTGATATGAAGTGTCCTTTTGGTTCTCATATTTAGTCAAAAAGACCACTTAATATTCTCACTAATATTGTACAACTACCCTTTCTCTTGTTTTTCAACTCCTATTATTTCGGGGAGATCATTATAAAGTTTACCTGATATCAAGGTGGTATGGACCATTAGAAATCATGTTAATCATCACCCGGTGTCTTTCTAAAAAATTATGGTAATTCCATGTTACCATTGGCCTGACATGTACCATTGCTAAGAGAATAAAATTCCTTTATGATGTACTTGGTCTCCTTGATATATTTCCTCTACCACTTTGTTCATTGGGATAAGTTGGTGAGACTTTCCCTGAAAACTTCTCTCATTGGTATAACCCACATAGTCAGAGAGATCTGAGGGACTTAATCCGATCATACATGTCTCTCTGATACAATTTTCTCCTATTTTATCAAAAAAAGTGTATACATTTCTACCCGATAAGGTCTCCATTGGTGTGACATGCAAGCTTGATATGATTTGAAAATATCCCTTCGACTGGCTTACTTTCACCAATAAGTTTTCCATCTGTGAAACATTATGCATTTTCTTCCCGATTATGCACACTTATTATCTTCGGGGTCTTTGATTGCTATGACTTTATTCACCTCTTCCTGACATGCAAAAAATATTCAAATAAAGGGCTATGACTTTTTTATCGGAAAGACATGCACATGATCTTCCCGATAAGGATCAATAGCTCTTATAGTTTTTTCTCAAATATGATCAGGGAGATGCTTATATGCCAAAGGCCATACTCATGGGATCATGGGTTATTAAATGGATCTAGTCATATGAATTTCTGCACTTTATGAAATCAAATGCAGAAAATAGTGAATAGGATTTTCAGTCCTAACAACCTATACCCTTTCCATACCTTTGCATTAATAATTCATAGGATCGAGTGGAAAATCAAGAAAATCACTTTTAAAATCTTCAGTTCAATCATGACCTAGGAATGACATATTTGACTTCATTTTTGAAAATAATAAATGAGGTATATGAGCACCAATTTTCTCCTTTGAATCCATACAAATTTGAATTTAGAAAATTTTATGGCTTCCATCAAATTGAATTTGGTAGTTGCAATCATTGAAAATGCATTAATAAAATTGAAAGAGCACCAACACCAAATTGTAGATGCTTAGGTTTTGTTGTCACATAAAACTGCACCCTACTGAACAAGAATTTAGTGTTCTAATGACACAATGGAAATGGCCTCAAGGTGTGGGACCTTGTAAATTGAGCTCAATTCTCTAGAGAAGGTCGACTTCCTCTTCTAACTAAGTGCAAATGTGTTGGTCTAACCCAACATGTGGAAACCATATCACTACCCTAATCTAGCAAATCACAAAGGAAAAGGGATAGAAAGATAACATAAAATGGAAAGAAGGTGATGCACCAAGATAGAAATGTGTTTCTTCTTTGCCTCAAATTGCACAAAATATCAACAAATCAACTAAAACAAGCATTCAGACATGAAGGTAAGAGATTTTTACTCGAACATGCAAGAAGTGCCTATGATAATAGCAATATTTTATGTATATTAGGCATAAAAGCTAGAATTTACAATGATAGAATGCAAGATGCAAGGTTTGCAAAAGAGAATTGTGAGAGGAGCCCAAAAGAAGAACCCCTTCAAAATTTACAAGTGTTGCCTTTATAGTTTAGGCATAACTAAGAGGAATAGTAACTAACCCTAACCCAACTAGGGTTAAAAATCAAAGAGTTTTGATCAAGAAATAACTCCTAAAATTTGCACCAACAAGAGCCATGAATGCCATACTTGCTATAAAAAAATGTACTAAGGGCCTGGACAAAGCAAAACCAACACACCATCCCCTTGTCATGAAGATTTGCAGGAAAATCTATGAAGATCCTCCATGAAATCCATGATTTAGGGCATGGAATGGTCAAAAGGGACAAGCAGGAACAATAAATGAGCATGGAATCCATGAAAATCACTTGGAGAAATCGTAGGAAGCATTAAACATTGTCCTTGAACCCTAAAAAGCACGCCTAGGTAGTTGAGGAGTTTGAGCATTGATGGAGATGTCTAACAAAAACATTCCCAAATGTGGAACATCAGGGTGTCAGGCCCAAAAATTTTCCTTCTGTAAGATATTGCAATCCTACGAGACACCACAATCATGTCGAGTCATTCTTGAACTATAGTGGGGTTGCACTAAACTTTACCACTCTTTCGGTTACTATCATACTGCACAATACCGCTCCAGCGTAGACCTTCCAACAAACCATTGTGGTGTCATGACTAATAACCTGAAGAACCTCACCAGCAACCTGCCAGCCCCCACCATGCCATAAACCCTCTAACTAACCATTGTGGTGTTGTGGCTACCACTAAACTACAACTTACCGTCTACCAAAGAAAGAAGGAAACTAGTGAGTGCAAAGAAGGAAGGAAGCAATCGAGGTTCATGATAATGGGATACCTCTTACCGAAGAAGGGTAAGAGGTAAAGGGGAAGGCCAAAGGATGAAATCTGAAATCTGAAACCCTGACACTTAGTCAATTTTGGAAGAAAAGAGAAGTGAGAAGGAGAAGGAGAATAAATTAAAAGGCTCAAAGAAGAGAGAGATTTCAGAGGTTGGACCTTGTATTGTCAGAGGTCAAAGGTTGGATCAAAGGCTTACACTTTGCAAATGAAAGTAGTAAGAGGAAAGAGGGAAGACTAAAGGTTGAAAGGAAAAAATGGAAAAGGAGAGGAAGGATGCGGAAGGATGGAAGAGGGAATCGAGAAAACTGACCCCTGAAGCTCAAAAATTTGACACTTAGACAAATTTTGAGAAAATTCAAGGTGATCTTCAATGGTCGAAGGTAAGACCTAAGGTTTACCTTAAGAGATCGATAGAAGGTAATAGGGAAGAGTGAAGTCCAAAGGTTGATGGAAGAAAAGGGAAGGAAGGGGAGAAGGAGAAAGAAATCATGAAGGTAAGTAGGTAAGGAACAATTTGAAAACCCAAAATTTTGGGACTTAGTCAATTTTAGGAACCCCCAAGGAAAAATCAGGCAAGATGGCCCATGTAGTATCACTCATATGGGATATCAATGATGGATCATCTAAGGGTGGCATGAAATTTCAACAAGTTCCTTTGCGATATTTGAAGG
The DNA here is from genome assembly GCA_007258455.2 of Sequoia sempervirens. Lineage (NCBI taxonomy): Eukaryota > Viridiplantae > Streptophyta > Pinopsida > Cupressales > Cupressaceae > Sequoia > Sequoia sempervirens. Next base: position 41,255,537 of record VDFB02274714.1, read on the forward strand.
TACAATTGAACCTCTTGTAGGAGTCTCTATTTTAACTACACTTGCAAAATATTCCATCTAAACTAGTCCTATGGAGAAATCCATCAAAATTGAACCTGCCAACTTCACTTTTTTCAATGTTTGGTTTAGCTAGAAATTTATGATAGTGTTGATATCAACAAAGGATAAGGTGACGTTAAAATGATGTTAGTTTGATGGTAGTAGGGTGGAATGATGTCAACAAAGTGGGTTCTTGAGATCATGCCACTAGACTAGATATGCTAGGAAGTCCAACTGAATTTGTTAAGAGTGTAACTTTAAAAATTTTGATTTAGATGGCCATTGAAATTTCACAAATAGATGATGATGTAAGAGTAGTGTAATAATGATGTAAGCATGGGGTGACTTGCAAGGAATTGTAACTATATTAGATAATAAAATAAAATTTGAAAGGTTTGGTTCAATTGGGCTAGAAATTTTTGAAAAAAGGGATGACATGATCAATGAAAGCCTAGTGGGAAAATGTAACTAAATTAGATAAGAATACAACTTTAGGAAGGTTTGGTTTAGTTGGATAAAGAAAATTTGAAGATGGTATTATTTTGGCATCAACAAGGTGGTATATGATTTTTTCTAAGTGATCTAGAAAATTTGCAAGGTTAACCATCAAGTTAGATAGACCCCTGACTTTTGCAATATTTAAATTAGCATTATAAAAGGTTATGTGTAGAAAATACAAAGTGAAGGAAATTGGATTTGTGAGAAAATACAACTAAATTAGAAACTTCATTTTGAAAGGGGAAGTTTAGATGGAGATTGGATTCCCACAAGCTTTGGGTTTCCACAAACATTAAAATTTGGCTCATGAGCTATTGGGTATGGGGAAATTCAATTGAACTAGCATTGAAACCTTTCAATAAGTGTATTTTAGATGGGGCCTAATTTCCCATAAACAAAAATCCTTTGAGGAAAAGTGAAATGAACTCTAAGATCTATTGGGGACAACAAAGTGAACTATATTTTCAATTTTGTTGGGGGAAAACCCAAAAGTGATATTCTCCTTTTGCCTTAGCAAATTTTTGGAAACTATCTAAAGGACCAAGGCATAATTTTGGACACTCTACCCAATTGTGATGAAATTTTAGCACAAGGACACTAAAATTTAACACCTTCACTAAAAGTAAGAGGTGTGACAAGTTCCCATGTTGGGATTCTTAGTCCTACTATTTCACTCTCTTTATTTTGATGGATTTCTTTTATCTCTCTACTTTGGGGAATATTCTCTTCTTTTTTGGGGGGCCTTCTTTTGTATAAGGGGATCTCCTTATAGATAAGAATCATAACCTAATTGAGATTCATTGTTGGCACCCATGTTTTCACCCACAGGTGTTCTTAGGTTAATAATGTGAGTATAATTAGGTGAGTTATTTTTTGAGGTGTCATCATCTGCCAAGGGAGTTAAATTTTATATTCTTAGATTTCTTTGTTGTTACTCCTTATTTGCTAGAATTTTCATCTTTGTTGTCTCCTCAAATCTATTTATGCCCATTATGTAGATTGTATTTGATTGATTTGAAAATTTCTATTTTTTTATCTCTTTATGTAGAGTTTTCATCTTGATATATTTCATATCTCTCATAATATTTGTTGTATTTTTTCTTAATTTATAATTTTTTAGGTTATTTCTCTTATAAAAATTTGTTGGGTTATTCATTTCTTTTTATATTTCTAATAAAATATTATGATTTTTATTCTACCATTTAAAGAAGATATGGATGAGGAGAAGATTTTCTAATCATTGGTGCAATTGGAGGTATAATTGAGAATACATTCTTGTACCTTGAGTATAATTTTCCTTTGTTAGAATAAGATTATAAAAGAAAACTTTAACTTGGTTTGAGAGTCTCTTTTATTCTATGGAACTAAAAAAATAAGATTCACTTAGTTCATAGGATAAATATAACTAGTTACATAATATTTAATTTATCCTATTTATGATAAAGAGGAAATATATATAAAATAGAATTTAAATATAACGATGAAAATTGGGTAAATATATGCAGGAGGAGGAGGTCTTAATCAAATAAGAAAGATTCATTGATATTCATATTTATTGTCTTGCATTATTTCTAAATTGGTGGACATAGATAAGACTTGATAGGTAGGAGGTATTTTCTACAGCGTGTCAAATTGTGATATTGCTATTGGGATTCAACAGTGTATTTTAAGAAATCAAACTCATTGACCCATGTTTCATGAGTAGTTGTTCGTAATAACCCATCTCTCATGGTAATGAATTTTTCACTTAGCACTCATTGCATCTAGGTGATTCTCATAGAGGTGAAGCATTGGGCCTTCTCAAGAGGTCACCCATCCCAATGCTAATCTATCTCATGCATGCTTAACCATGGATTTTTCCCTAAGTTTAAGCCCACTTATCATGCAACCCCATTTGCAAAACCTTCAACATGTGTTGTTCCTTATGAACCATTCATTATAAAGCCCATTTATCTCATCAATTGATAAGTAGGAGGTATTTTTCACATGTGAAATTGTGATATTGTTACTAGAATTCAATTATGTAGTTTTACAAGTTAGACTCATTGACCTATGTTTCATGAGTAATGGTTCACAAGAATCCATCTCTCATGATAATGAATGGTCCACTTAGCACTTGTTGCATCTAGGTGATCAATGCTCATATAGGTGAAGCACTAGGCCTTCCTAGGAGGTTACCATACTAGTATTGTTGCAGCTCAAGTGCACTTAAGCATGGAGCTTTCCCCAAGGTTAAGCCCACTTATCTTGAAACCCCATTTACAAAAAATTCAGCAAGTTTTGTGCCTTATCGACACTTTTTAAATGGTATTCCTAACTCATGAAGTATGAAATGGTTTTGGAGATTGGGCTATGGGGTTTCATCTTTTCATTTTCATGTTTTACTTAGGTATTACTTAAAACAAAATCCCCATGCATGAGGCCCAATTCACATTTTGTTGATCTAACTTAATTTTTTTTGAAAGGGAATCAATGAAGGATTACTTGGAAATTTTATCATGATGAGAAAATCCTTCATGATGGCAAACATTGGAGGTTGGGGGTTTTTCATACCTCCCACCTCTATAAGGAAATGAACAAATGAGATCCCAACATCTGATATCTAAAAGAATAAAATGAAGACAAGGATTTTAGCTAAGTGTGATGTTATGCAAAATATTGAGGATTAGAGGTTGAGGATCCTTAATACCATTTGCACCTCTATAACAATAGGAAATAAGGATCTTTGAAGTATGATGTCTGAATGTCATTTATCAAATTAGGTAAGTAAAAGGTAAGGTTGTTGGTTGGGGATCAGGGTTTTCCCTTATCCCTTGCAAATGTTTTGTGTAAGAAATAAAGGAAAAGTGTGAATTTTGAAACCCAAAAATGAGTTTTAAGTCTTTGAAAAGCTTAGGCTAGAATCCAAGTTAAAACCCAAGGATATCATACACTTGTGGAGAGGGAAATTTTGGAGGGCTACATGCCTTAACCTATTGTTTAAATTTCCAGTCATATATTAGAAGTTGGGCATACCCCTTACTACTTCCACCTCTATAAGGAATGTGTTAAAGGATATCCAAAAAGGGAAAAATCCAAAGGTGTTTAAAAGGTTTCCTCTAAGGCATGATTGAGGGTTAGTGATCGAAGTTTCACTATACCTTATGTAATTTTTTTAGTATAAAGGGAAAGTGAAATTTTCGATGCTCGCAGTCTAACATGTGTTTCAAATTTCAATAAAGTTGAGACACAAAAGGGAGATGAACCTTGGTAATCCTGAGGCCTACTATCTGAAAGGGTGAAAGATAAAAAGACACCAAGCATCGAGTAAGGAGTCGAGGATCGAGTATGATCAATATGGTATACGATGATTAGGAATCTTGATTTCTTGAGGCCCAACAAGGTACTTAGAAGGAAGAAAATAGAAAAAGGAAAAGAAAAGAGAAAAAGGAAAAGGAAAAGAGAGAAGAGAAAAAAGGAAAATGATGTCAAAAAAAATAAAAAAGAGGGGGGTTCCCATTTTTTCAAAAGTAAAAATGAGGCATGAGTGAGAAGGCACAAAAAATTGCAACCAATGAAAAAAATGCTTGAAAAGCATTTCTATCTTAAAAAAAATCAAACAGGCTTAAATTTTTTTTTGTTCATAAACGCTTTTGAGTAGAGCTATGAACCAATGAGGCCACAAATGGGGACCTCATCCTAGCATGGATGCACAACCACCACCACTCCCACAAGCATGGTATCCCAGCAACAACACAAAGCCTGTGAGCACACCATCCCAACAAGGGAGTGGGATCCAAACACTAGTGTCTAGTACAAGGTGAGAATCCCACACACCAGTCGCCAACCATAGAAACAATGCTACGATTCAAATTTGAATACTTGAACCCTAGTGGCCACAACACCAAAACCACCACTCATCCAATGCACCATGAGCTCTTGCCCAAAACATGTTTAAACTTAAAGACATTATTAACCTTTGATTAAGCAAGATAGCCCATAATAATCTAAGCCTTTCAACCAATTCACCAATCATAATAGAATACCAAAGTCTCATTTTGTGTGCACTATGATTAATTCCTTCAAAACATGGTTTAAAACAATATAATGACCTTTGAATCAAGATAATTTGTTTGATCTTTTCTTTCCCCCAGCTATTTTTATTCATATGCATATTCCTTTCTTTGTTTCATTTTGAGATTCAACTGGTGTGACCTAGGCATAGCTCTATTGTCAACCAAGTGTCCATAGCCCCAATAGAGGTTATTTGAATCACCCATTTTCATATTTTTTATTTCATTCTTTTTTCCTTTTTCTCCAAGCTATCACCTAGTGTTGGGTTGGGAATCACTATGGTCACTAAGAAGGGAAAATCCTTTAAATTCACCTAAGTCTCAAATTCATTACTATCTGTCATAAATCCCTATCCTGATTTGCTTAATTTGCAAGTGGTAAGACCCAGGAAACTACCTTCATAGGATTATTAACTTCACTCTAAGACTCTAAAGTTTAATAATAGACTAATAGACCATGAGTTTAAATAAGGAAACGGTTTGAAAAAATAAATACCACAAGTATCATATTCATGGTTGAAATTTGGACCTAGAACATTCATGAAAACCCACAAACAAAGAAGGGAAGAACAAGAAAGACTAAAAAAAAAAATAGAAAAGGGAGTAAGACAACAAAAACAAGAAACAAAAATAAAAAACCACAAAATGCAAACAACACAAAGAAGAACAAAAGAAAGAAACACAAAAAAAGAGAAACCAACAAGAAACACCAAAGAAAAAGAAAATCCAACTAATCTAAACCAAAACCTAACTACGCTAATCCTAAACCAACTCCAAGTTGAGATCAAAAACATAAAAATACAAAAATTTGAACTTCCATTTGACTGATTTTGTAATATATGCAAGAGTGTTAACTTACTAGGTAAAGTTATAAGCCTAGAAAACTCATCTTTATACTTGAAAAAGTAAAGTTCAAGTAGAATAAGTTCATTCCTAGAATACGAATCTTGAAAACTATAAGTTGTGAATTTTATCCTTTGTTATGATTGATCCACAAAAACATCTTATTTCCCCCTATGTTATAATCAAACTGAAAATCATCAAAATACAAAGAATAATGAAAATATGCCACTTGATTTAGAAGATTTCTTGTTGCAAAGATATGCTCATGTTGCACAATTTTATCTTCCTGAGGTCTCATCTCATGATACACCACTCCATTATGCTTCGGTACTTGTACTTCAAAATAAACAATGCCCATTAATGATGGACCACGACCATTCAAGTTATCAAAAAAAGGTTCAAAAATTTTATGCACATCCCTACCATTATCAACATGAGTCTCAAGTAGTAAACCAATGTGCTTGATTTCAATGGGACCATCAACTTCAATCATATTTTTTTAAGTGTAGATATCATTAGTTAAATCATTACCTTTCTACACATTTAAAGTAATTTGTTCAACTTTCGCCTTACCTACCATTGTGATCTCCTAGGATAACAAGAAATTAGAAATTACCTCAAAATGTGAACAAAAAGGATGAATTCTACAAGAATCACATAAAGAAAGGTTTTTTATGAAGTCAAAATACCCATGGGCCAACATTGTTGCATTCAACTCATATACGATATCGAAGATCTTTTCGATCTCTTTTGGATGAACTAAGTTACAAATCATCTTGATTTTTAATTTGTGAAGTCTACAAAACTTCTCCCTCCTAAGGTAAAGCATTGTTTGTATTGTTCCCCTGCATATCATCAATAAGAATGTGATAATCAACATCCAACTCATTACCACTAAGGTTAGAATTACTAATTTTTAATAAACAAGACTTTCCTTCGAACAACTCATTCAAATGCAAAGAATCAAAATTAGGAAGATACTCCCCTATTTTATTTCCCTTTCCATGCTAAAGTGATTTGATTCCTGGTGCATCCTCTTGATGGTTCATCTTATATTCTTTTGCTTCATTCATTTGAATCCCATCATAAATTCCTTGCTACAATAAAACACAAATTTCATCCATGTCAATATTTTTGTTAACATTAAAATCAAATCCATTCCCTTGATAGGTGTAAGTCTTATCTAATTGACTATCAAGTAGCACTTGACTAATCTATGCATCCATTTGACCTTCTTCTGCATTGAGTGGATGACTATTCCAATGATCTTCTATTGGAATGAGTACCTCTTCAATAGTGATCACTTGCTTCAAACATAAATCCATCCTTACAAGGTAAACATAGCAATCTATCTCATAATGTTGATCTATCCAATGTATCCTACATCCATCCAGATGTCATTGTGAGTTCTGACAGTCTTGGAGCTCCTAATTCCTCCAATTTATTATTTAATTGATTTTGCATACGTGGAATATTTTCCTCAAATAAATCATGACCTATTGTACCTTCATCACATTGATTTACATCTTGCTTAGAAGAATCATTCAAAGCACTTGTTGGAAGATAACTTCATATTCACTGATTCCTCATGGAAAAAAATATTGTTTTAATGCTTCACCTCTTTAAATTTTTTCATTAGTATTAAAATCTTCAATAAATTATACTCTAGTTTCATCTTTTTATTATGCTCAGATCTCAAATCTATTTGATACTCTTTTTCAAACAAACCATCAAAGTAATATAACTATTCATCTAGTTCTTGTCTTATAATTTCACCATGATTTAATGCATCATATGTTGGATTATGACTAAAAGTAGAGGGTAATGCCATAAAAAATTCATTAGAGAGTGAAACAATTACCTTTATGGCTGTCTTTTGTAAATCCTAACTCCAAAATTGGTCTTGTATGGGGTAGGCCTAATATAGAGTTTTAGAGAATGGGATGCTTAGAATGTTGTGGCTACTCAGTGGAAATGATTGCATTTGGGTAGGTAAAATGGGTAAATCGATATAAGGATGCAAAGGTTAGCAACTCACAAGCACAAGAGCATTATAATTCTCATTTTGGTGACTCGTGTTTCTAACAACATAATGTCCATATTGTGCCAATAAGAGAGCTTCATTAAATACATCATGTAGGGTGGTAACCTCACCAAAAAATCCAATCTTCTTTGCCAATAAAGCATCTAAACACCAATAATAATGTTCTCTTAACATAAAATCATTAATAACCAAATTCAAAGCTTGAACTCATTGATACATAAACATGAACCTATGATTGAGTTGATAAATTAATTCATGTGGTGTTCTTTTCATAGTTGAAAATTGAAATGAAGATTCTTGTGCACCCACATAAGGATCAAATTGAACCAAGAATAAAATTTCTAATTATGCCTGTGAGCAGATAGAATTTGATGGAAGATTAGCATACCATTACCATGTTGTACCTTCAAACATCATGATGAACAAATGAAAAAAAGTATCCATGCTCAATCTTGAGAAAAATCAATAAATATTTACAAATCCTAACATGATCTGAAGTAATTTCTCCACTACGAAAAAATATAGGAAGCCTATATTATGTGTGTGATAAGGGATTTCATGAAGAATCCCAAGTATACACAAAGGGTTGTCCATTAGAGCTAATTTTTCCTAAGATTTAACTCACTCTAGTGGCACATTTAACCAAGAATGTTTCCAAGCCCTCCTTCTAGTGCCAATTATGTTGATGGTGATTTTAGTCACACACAACATGCTAGGAAATAAGGGTTTATTGCCTATCATGAAAATTAGTGAGAACTACTCCAAGTTTCCTTTGTAGTTAGGTCTTAACTACATTGGATAGCACAATTGTAAGATCAATATAGTTTCACAAGGAGACCTAGATTTTAACTTCTTGGAAATAACACGCAACTTAAAATAATAGATCTAACAATTTAATAAATGTATTGCATGTTCAAATCTATAACATGTTTATAATAATTCAATGCTCTTTCAATAATTCCAAACTTGATCTCAAATAAAATTCAAAAGATAGAAAGGGTAACAAGAAGTAATGTAAATGCAATTTAAACTAATTGGATTATGACAAGAAATATTTCATTCATCATTTTTGTGTTTAAGCAAGATTTCAAAATCACCATTACAACAAATAGTATTTCACACATTTACCAATAATAGCAATGTAATATTCAAAGTAAGGCACCACATAATATTTTTAGATTTCATACAATCATAACATAGTCAAGCACACAAAAATTTGAGAAAAAACCCTACTTAAGTCCACAATTACAAATTAAATCTTTCTAATATGATAATTCAGATTGAAATAAAATAATCATACCATCGCCATAATACCAAATCAAGATGCATGCAACAGGTGTAACCCTTTGATTGAATCAATAATTCACAAAGTCAGTAGGAAATTCCACATTAAGATTGTACTGTTTAATTACAAAAAATTATATCGAAATTGGATCCTTAGAAATGATCTAGAATAAAAAAATATATAGAAAAATAAATTCCTAAAACTATGGATCTGATTAAAAAAACTAATAGAAGTACTTCCGGCACTTGAGTTTTTAACTAAAATAAAATTGAAAATTAAAAAAAATCACAACTGGGTGCTCGATTGGAGTTGATTTTTTTGCTAATTTTAAGGAAAGCATGAAATAACTAGAAATAAAACTAAAGTGAACTAAAAGCCATGAGTATTTCTTCAATTCCATTTCCATTTTCCTTTAGCGCATTATTTATTCCTCATCGTAATTATCATGTATATCTTTGACATCTTCTAATTTAGCATTGAAGTGGAAAAAATAACTTGTTACCTTCAGGAGCGGTGCCCAAAATATTTTAAACACCCACAATCTAGCATTGGAAGTAGCACTAATAAAAAAAATATGGGTAGATATCAACAACAATCTCCACCTATCTACAATTATTTGGAAAAGTGATCAAACTAGGTTGGCACAATTTGATTCATCCTTTCCATGAAAGGCTTGTTCCAGAACTAGAACTTAATCTTTTGATCCTTTGTTTAAATTCATCTATGTTAACATGTCTCAAGTCTATGTCACCAATATAATTATAAGTAGAAAACATCTTAGAAGCTAGGTGGTAACCCTTGTATTGGTACTTCATTTCTTCATAATCCTTTAGAGGAATATCTCTTGCAAAAACCAATACCATGTATTATCATTTTCCAACACCAAGAAGAGAAAAATTGTAAAACAAGCCATGTTAGACCATATCCATCCTTATCTCATAGTTATAATTTTTCAACCCAAAGTTATACAACAACTTCAAAGATCATCCTCTAGGCTTCCCCCTTACTCTTTACTATTAGCATATGCACTTAAGCTTTCATCTTTTCATTAATAAAACCTTCAAGTATCGGGGATCGGGAATCCCTATACCTAATACCTATGAAATAAATTTACTCTTTTGGATATTTTACTCATTGGGTATCAAAAATTGGGTGTCTCATGTATCCTTTACTTGTCAATGAAAACTCTCCCAAGGGATATTAGTGCTTCATCGGGTATCAGGGATCACTTTTACCCTTTTTGTTGTTGTTATCGGCACTATGTAAATGGTATTACCAACTTGAGAAGTTTGAAATGGATTTGGAGATTAGGTTGCTATGTTTCATTTTTTATTTTTATGTTTTACTTAGGTATTACTTAAAAAAAAATCCCAAGGCCTGAGGCTTGATTCACATTTTGTTGATCTAACTTAATTAGTTTTGAAAGGGACTCAATGAAGGCTTAGTTGGAAATTTTACCATGATGAAAAAAATCCTTCATAATGGTGGACATCGAAGTTCGGGGTTTTTCATACCTCCTACCTCTATAAGGAAATGAACAAATGAGATCCCCAATGTTTGATATTTGAAAGAATAAATTTAGACAAGGATTTTAGCTAAGTGTAATGTTATGCATAAAATCAAGGATTGGAGGTCAAGGATCCTAAATATCCTTTGCACCTCTATAAGCAACAAGCAAGAAGAATCTTTGAAGTCCAATGTCTAAAAAATCATTTATCAAATTGGAAAAGTAAAAGGTAAGGTTGCTAGTTAGGGATCCGGGTTTCCCCTTACCCCTTGCAAATGTTTTGTGTGAGCAACAAAGAAAAAGTGTGAAGTCCAAAACCCGAAAATTTGTTTTAAGTCTTTGAAAATCTAAGGCAAGAATCCAAGTTAAAACTCAAGGAAACCATACACATGTGTGGGGAGGGTGATTTTGGAGACCTACATGCCTTAACCTATTGTTTAAATGTTTGGTCAAATATTAGAGGTCGGGAATACCCCTTATCACTTCCACCTCTATAAGGATATCCTCGAAGACCAAAATTTGGAGGTGTTTAAAAGGTTTCCTCTAAGGCATGATTGAGGGTTGGTGATTGGTACAAATAGAATAATTAACATAAATACATGTCAAATAGAATAGTATGGAGGATCACATTACACACATACAATCACACAAAGGATGTGAAAACAAAATAAAGAAAAGATGAGTAAGGCACATGAGATTCAACCTATAATAGGTCATCTACATCCCAATCTTGTTCATCATATGTAGAAGGTGGGAAACTATCCAAAGATAAAATGTCAAGTGCCAAACTAGGACAAGGCTATGTAACCTCCTTCCTGCACTAAGAGCAAGAAAAGGATGAGCTAAGATAAGTGGTGAGAATGAGCTCCTTGTAATATAGAAAATGATTTTCAATTAATGTAAAACATGTAATAGTGAGTATACTATGATCCTACAACTATCACATGGAAACGATCAAAGTGCATGCATGCTTTAAGGGATTATCTTTATGAATTCATATTCATCAAGAATCCTCTTTAAAGCATGAAACTCATTAGTAAGATGTCAAAGAGTTCTATGACATGCACAATAATTCATGTTTGTACTCTTACCTTTTTTGTTTCTTTGAATAGGTGGTAATTGAATCCATCCTAGATGGAGGAGTTCCATTTTTTGTTTAATTTTTGTTTTAGTATGTAGGAATGGAAATTCTTTGACTTTATAAGGTTTCAATTTCTTACTTGTTTGAGCAGCTTGCTAAGGTCAATTCAGAGGAGGAGGACCAAAAATGACCCTATCATCCCTGTGAGGGATTTGTTCATTATGCAAGATGAAATTTGTTTCCTTAGAATATATGGAGGGAGGAGGATATTGATATCCTAGTCCTTTAGTATCTTCAATTGGGACTTTTTCTAGCAACTTATGAATTTCATGTTCATTTGTTGTGTGACATCCTTGCTTGGTTAGGATCCTAAATCCTTGGCCATAAGTCTCTTCTAGGTTGATGGGTGTGTTGGTGACTTTATTAGCTTAGGATATATGAGTATGCACTTGGTTAGGGAGAATAGGTTCACTCATGGTTGGAGGTTTAAGCTTGGTTTGTGATTCAATCTCAAGATGTAAAAGAGAAAACATCTCTAGTGGTGGAATAATAGGAGGTGTTGGTTGTTGCATGGAGTTTTCAAGGTAATTACTTATGAATTTTCATGCATGTTATTATCATCTTCACCGAATATGTCAACTTTATGAGGACATTCATTAAGGGTTGATTGAGCATGATTAGGTTCTATTGCATTAGGATCATTACCAAACACACAACTTGAGACATCAACAAAAGATGTTAAGGACTTCCATATATTACCAATACACCTATCCATTATGCAAGAATGAATTGTAATGCAAAGAGATTACATATTTTCAGATTTGAAGCATGATAGTTTACTGATTATTCTATGCAAAAACCTAAAAATGTTGTTTTTGAATGCAAATTTGAATTCCAAAAATGCACTGAATTTGAAAAATTAACCTTAATACGAATGATTTCAGAAAAAATAAATTCTGGAAACCAAAATAGCATACTGAATGTAGGAATACAAAATGCAAAAATAGTGGTTTTGATGCTCAAAAATGTAGAAAAGGCCTTGATCAAGGACTCATTCACTCATGGGCGAATGGGTCTCACTTTAGGGTTTTTAAAAATTAATTTACATATTTCTAAGTTGATTTTTATGCCTTTTAGATTTTGTTTTCAAATAGGTGGTTATAGTTTTAGATTTTAGAAAATCAGATCTAAATGGAGGTGCAAAATGGTGTTAAATGAAAAGAAAAAAGATCTAATTTGAGATACAATTTTGATTCAATTTTTTGATGTAAATGACTAATCATGTAATGTTATGTAAACACTATGCCAAATTATTAAGCTTTTTGAATTTTCCATATTTTAAAGAATGCAAAAATGCAAACCTAAAACCCTAAATCAGATGCAAACTAATGCAAGAAAACAAACCTAAATGAGAGTTAAATCAATGCAATGCAATGCAAAGTAATGCAAATCCTAGATCTAGGGTTGAAATGGATTCCAAAATCAGAAATTTATGATACTCAAAAGTCAGGTTCACCAAAATGAAACAACAAACAAACAAGTTAGGGGAAGAAAGGAGTTCCCCAATTTGGAATGCAGATGTAAATGGACCTATTTTCCTTATTTCATTTGGAAATGATATCCCCATAAATAATTGACTAACAACCCTTAGGTGAATCAACTCAATGTAAGAATCTTCAAATTTCCTTATGCTTTGAGGATGGGGATAAAGTTCAAACAACACTTTTGGGAGAAAAACTAAAAAATAGAAAATCTACCTAGTTATGCCATTTCAAACTTGAAACATCAATATAAAGCTCAATAATGATAGAAACATGACAATTATTGCAGATCTGAGAAGTGCAAAATGATGTTTACTAGTCACCAAAAATCACTTTCAGGAGGTTGTCAAGGACTCATTCGCCCATGGGTGAATGGGTCTTTTGTCAGGGTTTTCAAGAAACTCTTGGGAGCCTCTGATGTTGATTTGTAGCTTTTGATTAGTCCACGTTTTGTTGAAAAATGAGGTGTTTTCTTAGCTTAATACTCTATAAAACTTTAATATTGTTGATCTAAATAAGCTTTTCCTTTGTTACATATATTCTTTGTGGGTGATTATCTTGATTAATCCATTTTATTGTTGTAGAATGTAGACAGAAGTTGATAGAAGAACTAGATAGGATATTAGAAAGATTACACAAGATGTACCATGGAGAAACTCTTTCAGGAAAAAACTTCACCAAGAATTATGCTATTATTCAATCTCTGAATTACAATAGCATCAATTCTTGCTTGAATGCTTCCTTTTCCTTAGCCAATCTTCTTCATAACCTACAATAACCATTATCAAAACTCTCTTCAAGTTGAATGAGATATAGAGGCAATAAGTAACCTTATAGTCTCCAAAAGGTGACAATTACAATGCTCAAGCCCAAGCCCTAGAAAAGGTACGCCGTTTTACTTCAAGTTGAGTTTTACTATGAAAACCAAAGCTTAGACATGTGCTTCATCCATTTGGGCATCCCAAACTGAAGCTACAACTCATTCTTCACATCGGCGATAATTCCAAAGCTCCTCCTCAAAGATGGTGCCCACAAGAGGTCACACTTAACCGAGCCTTTAGAAATATCTTATCATGCAAGGGAGTTAATTACAAGAAGCCAACTTGGGTGCCTTTTGATGGTCAATTTCGCACAACATTTAAACAAAATATCTCTATTCTATTTCTCCTAAAAAAAGAAAGATAACACATGGTAATCTAACTCCCAAGGTCCTGGTAGTTGGTTCTCAACTGTGTTGATCTTGCTCAATGGTCAATGTAATTGTAATGTTCAAGGGGCCTGCTAGTTATTGAGCTTTTTGATTGTTGTAAGATCGATTTCTTATCTAAACCTACTCTAACAAGGGGGTATAAAAAAAAGGAAAAAGATAGATCTAATTAACTAGACCTATTGCTTTCCAAGGAATTCATAAAATAGAACTGCAAAAAAAATCAACTTGTAATCCATGCATAGCCATTCATTCACAGTGAAAATATTAATATCATATTTCAAACCATAATTTGAACAAAAGAAAAAACAAAACTCCATTCCTTAAAAGCTTTACAAATCAAATAATTAATAAAATAAACATCATTCCAAAGTATAACCTAAAGTACATTTAAATCTAGCTGCTTCTACTATCAATTAAATAGATAAACAACATTTACAAATTTGGCAAGATCACCAATGCATAGAAACCCATGTCTTCAAATTACCTCCATCTAAACTAAGAAAATCAAAAAATTTCATCACCTATCCTACTGTAAAACTCTAATCAACTAAGCTATAAAAACTTCTAACTATTTTCCCTCAGTGTCTAACCCCCTACAATAAGCTTAATTTGATAATTAATAGCTCATAATTCCATAATTCCCTCCAGAACTGAAACATCAAAAATTTGTAGCATTTGTGCATACAATTAAATCAAAAAGATAACTTTCAGTTTCATCTCATGTTTTTCCTCAGCTAATTTTAGTTTTCTCTTAATTAGTTTCAGTTCGAGACTCCACTCTCCAATCTAGCTTCAGTTAACAACAACATCCTCTAGCTTGAATCTTGCTTTGAATACTTTGACTTGATCTTTGAAACCTACATCACACTGTTAGCTCAAAAAACATGCATAATGCAAGAAGACTTTGACATGATGCTTGGATCTTGAATGCTGCAATAAATCTCTGATAATTCTTCTCTTAAAAGCTCTTGATTATCAAATTTTCTCTTGTGAATTTTTTTCTTCAAAATTCTCTTAAGATATATTGAAAATGCTAGGTGAAACTTAGAAAATAATCTTGTATTTATAGGTATACATATCATTAATTTCTTGAAATTCAAATATTTCAAGCCGACATTGAAATATGGATTCAGGGAATTTAAAATACCACCAAAAACATATTTTATATTTAGGTTCAAAGGCCTAGGGAGGACCCATTCATCCATGGGAAAATGGGTCCCAAGGCCCTATTCCTAGAACACATGTATTGCTTAAGATAAAGTGTTATGTATTGGCATTAATTATTGTTGGGTTTCCCCTTTAGAAAATGTAATTTATTAGCCTTTTAATTGAATATTAGTGATTATTAATGGAATAATTAAGTCTAATTTAATTAGGTGTTCCCAAACAAAGTGTGAAAATGTAAAAGGGATACATTTTTCTACACCACATCCCCTATTTATCATCATCCTTAATCCACATCCTTTACTATCATCCTTAGTCTTCATCCTTCATCATCATCTTAATCTAATCACATTATCAACCTAGTCCAATTCTAACCAAATCCTAATCTAATTCATCTATCCCTCACCCAAAATCCAATCATCCATTATCCATCTATCTATCTCAACCATACATCCAATCCCTAATTCTTAATAAAAAATCATCATTTGAACATCAAAATTTTTTTAAGGACTTAATCTCCTTATTAACCCCTATCCTCTCATCATCATCCAAATATTTCATCTAAGGATCATATCTCTAATCAACTATCATCCATTTGAAATCTATTTTCCCAATCAAAAATTAAGACCTTAAGTTGATTTCATCTTTAATCAAAACTTGCTTAAGAACATTAGTCTATCTTAAGTGTATAGTCATCAAATAAAATCAATACTTAATAAATTTTCCTATCTTAAGTAAAAATCAAATCCAATCAACTCTTATTTAAGAATTTTAGTATATCTTAAGTATAGGGAATCATCCTTAATCAAATTAAATCATTTTAAGGTCTTGACATTTTATCTCCAAAACTAATATCATCCTCCTTCTTCATCCTTGGCTCCTATTCTTCTAAATCCCCAATCTACTCTTAATCCATCATCTGATTTCCACCATCCAAAATCAATCCAAAAATTTCATCTTCCAATCAATATTTTGCAATGTATAACCATATAGTACATTGTACATCCAACTTAATCTATTCTAATCCCCCCTCATTCATTCCAACCCAACCCAACATCATGAACCCATATCCTAATCCAACTAAGCCAAACATCAAACTCAAGGTCAACCCAAATTACATTGATGATGATGATGAGGATAGCCTTGTTGACCAACTATAAAATGATCCCTACAATGATAATGAGATTCTTGTGGACCAATATGAGCTCTCCCTACCAACCACCTCCTTGAATATATACAAGACTTTACCTATCCATTTTCTAATCACCAAGCCTTCACAATTTTTCACGCACCTATCACTTTAGTAATGATAAAGAAGTCATGCTTAGATACCTCCTTAGTATTGGTGCAAAAGTTCCATCATCTCTAACTCTAAATTATAATCCATCTCCTATTACCCATGCTACACCTTCTTTTGATAAGGGAAACTAAACCCCCATTTGAATTTCTCATCAAGTCTTGTCCACCATTATTGATTTCATACTCACTCACCACTTTAACAGTGAAAAAGATTACATGATTTAGTTCTTCCTTACTATTTATGAAAAACTTCCATTATCTCCACCTCCACCAAATCCTAATCCATCACATATTTATTATCCTACCCCTTCCTTTGAAAAGGGAAACCAAACCACCATCCAACATTCTTTTCAAATTCCACAAACATACTTACAATTTACATCACACAAATCCTATAAAATCACTCCATCCCATGGCTTCCATGATTCCCTCCAAGAATTATTTGTAAAGGATCTTAACCACCCAAGCACCAATAAATTTTTGCAATGTTCCCATGACATGCATCCACCTCAATCTACCATCCCTCCACCCACCCAAGTTGAAGAATCTATCCAATCTTCCTCCCTTACCAAACCATCCACGCAAATTCAAACATGCCAAGAAATTGATCCAAAGCATGCCCATATGTACCATGGCTTAAATCAAGATAATTTCCATGAGCATAAAATATTAGATCAAACATCACCATCCACCCCATCCATAAATTTTGATATCCATGATAACCCTATTTTTTATCATGATATCCTTGATAATCCAATATTTGATCATGATATTATTTTTGTTGAGGGCATCCAAGATAATCCTCCTTCATTATATGATCCCCTTCTATCTCATGATCCATCTCCAAATCAAGAACACCATATCCCTTCTATCCCATCCAATGATACTTTTCCATCTCAAGAGCAAGATATCTCTTTGGTACGCCCTTAATATTGGTGTACATTGGGTTATGAATAGTCATCTTGTGGATATCGTAATTCCTAATTAAGTCATGTTATCATTATTATATTATTATTTAGTTGGTTGGGTTGGCATAGGTGATATCCTAGGCATAAATAGGTATATATAGGAGGTTGTGAGTCTTATTTGATCATCATATTGTGAAGTGTGTTCTCATTAGAGATATTTGGAAGTTTTCCCCCTCGAAGTGGCTTGTTATTCTCAATTATTATCAAGTATTTTTTTTAAAAATATTTCATATCGTATTCTTCTATTGTGTAAGTTATTTCATAACAAGTGGTATTAGAGCATGATCTTGGCAACATAGAGGCAAGGTTTTTTCTCAATATTGGAGGCGATTTTGGAAAGAGCATATCTTTCACATTTTGGTGATTTTTTTTCTTATTTTTAATTTTTTTTTAAGAACATATTAAAGAGGCTAAAATCTATATTTTATAAGAATTGGAGTAGAATTGAGAGAATTATTGCAAAATTAGGGTTTCTACACAATTTATTTGGAATATGTATATCTCTCACATCTTGTTGAATTGGAGCCTGATTTTTATTGGGTTTTTGAAGACATAATAAAGGAGCTTACAATAAAAAATTAGAATAATTAGAGTAGAAATAAGCAAGTTATTGAAAAATTAAGGTTTTCACAAATATCACTCTCAAGGCTACAAATCTGCTTATTTCTTAGAAATTTTTCTAGGTGAGTTATTTTGGCCCTAGTAAGTTATAGTAAATTTTTTAGGGAATTTAAGTTTAATTGTGTGATTTATTTCAAAATTATTGGTTCCCATCATGACGGGGCCTGCAACACAAGGCAAAAAGAATGTTGTCACTCCAGGGAAGACTCTTGATAATGATGGGATAACAATAGAGGATATTATTACTAATGAGGAAATCAGTAAGGTCAAGGAAGAAATTTCCTCAATGAAGATGGATATGTGTGACCTAAGAGGAGATATATCAAATTTACAAAACATGTTAAGCACCTATATGACTGAACCAAGAAAGGAGTTCTCAAGCAAGCAAGGTGAAAATTCCAAGTCAGCTAACATTGACACAAGTTTTAATACTCCTATGGGATCTAGGAATTTATTTCCAAAGGTGGATATACGCAAGTTCGATGGAAAGGATCCTCTAACATGGATAAACCAAATGGAGATTTTTTTTTAAGTACACCAAATCCCAAATGGACAAAAGGTCACGATGGCTTCCCTATATCTAGAACCAGATCAATTCATTTAGTATCATTGGCTTTGCACTCATCAAAGGAAAAAGGGTCTCACCGTCTCATGGTCAAATTTTATGGAGGAGCTCCAAGCATAATATAGCAATAGCGTGATAGACAACTTCTTTAGCTAGCTTGCTAAACTTCAACAAACAGGATCAATTAAGGATTATATTCAATAATTCATAAATCTATCCTTAAGAATGGATACAATTATAGAGGATAACTTGAATGATTTATTCTTGGGGGCCTCAAGGATCACATTCAACATGAGGTATGCATTTTTATCCCTAGCTCTATAAATGAGTTTTTTATCTTAGCACGGAGGGTAGAGGAGAAGTATTTGAATCCTAAGTGGCAATGGGCTAATGTGATAAGAGAGAAAGGATATTCAACACAACCTACTAGGCTGACTCCACAACAAATTGAAGAGAAAAGAGCAAAAGGTTTTTGTTTCAATTGTTATAGAAAATACATTCAAGGACATAAATGCAGTGAAAAGAAATTGTTCTATATTGAAGTTCCAAGTGAGGAAGAAGAGGAGGAACCCATACTAGAGGATGAAAGGGAGTCAAATGAGGAATCACATTATTCTCAACCAATCATTTCTTGTCATGCACTCTCAGCTTTCAATTCTCCACAAACTCTCAAGGTGGTGGGGTTCTTAAAGAAGCTGAAGGTAACATTGTTGATCGACTCAAGTAGTACTCATAATTTCATCAACAAAAAGTTAGCTACTCGTCTAAATTGTTTTATATATCCAACTCTAGAGTTTCAGGTTTTGATTGCAAATGGTGGTACAATTAGTTGTTCAAGGATTTTTCATAGCATTAAATTATCTATGGGAGATTATCAACTTGATACCCCAATGTGTGTGATATCCATGGGTACAACAAATATTGTTTTGGGAGTACAATGGCTTACTACTTTGGGAACGATTGAGATGAACTTCCAAGAACTATTAATGAGATTTAAATTAGAAGGAAGGGTAGTAGATCTAAGGGGATTGAAGGAAAAATCCCCACAAATGGTAAGCTCTCATAAAATGAAAAAGTTGCTTACAAAAGGAGTGGATGGATTTGTGGCCCAACTATGTTCATTAGAAGTCTCTCAATTTAATGCTCCTACTCATCTAGACTTACAAGCTATAATTGATCAAAACTCAATCGTTCTTGGAGATATACCTAAAGGACTTCCTCCTAAGAGTGATCATGATCATTCCATACAATTAATTCCAAGGAGCCAACCACTAAACATTCAACCTTATAGGTATCCACACATACAAAAGAGTGAGATAGAAAAAATTGTTGATGAGATGCTAGAGGTAGGAATTATCAGGCATAGCCAAAGTGCTTACTCCTCGCCTATGGTGATGGTGCATAAGAAGGATAACACTTGGTGCATGTGTCTAGATTATAGAGTGCTCAATATGTACACCATTAAAGATAAGTTTCATATTCCATTCATTGATGATTTACTAGATGAATTGAATGGAGCTATGTGTTTTACCAAGTTAGATCTTAGATCTAGTTATCACCAAATTCAAATTAAGGAGGAAGATATTTGTAAGAAAACATTTCAGACTCATGAGGGTCATTATGAATTTTTGGTGATGCCATTTAGTCTTACCAATGCACCATCTACATTCCAAAGTCTAATGAATTCTATTTTTAAGAAGTTCTTGAGAAAGTTTGTGTTAGTATTCTTTGATGATATAATGATTTATAGCAATACTTAGGAAGAAAATTTGCAACATATGGATCGAGCATTACAAATACTTGAAGATCATCAACTCTATGCTAAGCCATCCAAGTGTGCTTTTGGTCTTAAGGAGGTGGAGTATTTGGGACACAGTTTCACATGGAGTAAAGGTGGACCCTAACAAAATTAAGGCTATCATGGAATGAGCTATTCCAAAAATCATTAAGAAACTGAGGGGTTTCTTGGGATTGAAAAGGTACTATAGAATATTTGTGAAGAATTATGGTTGTATAGCAGCACTCCTCACCACTCTATTGAAGAAGGATTCTTTTCATTGGAATGAGTATGCTAATACAACATTTGAGAGATTGAAGGAGGCTATGTGTACAACTCCAGTGCTTGACACTCCTAACTTCACTAAGGAATTCATTGTGGAATGTGATTCTTCTGGAAATGGGATAGGATCAATTCTCATGCAAGAAGGTCAACCAATTGCTTTTGAGATTCGTCAATTAAAGGGTAAGAATCAACTAAAACCTATTTATGAGAAGGAAATGCTAGAAATACTTCATGCAGTTAAAAAATGGAGGGCTTATCTAATGGGTAGACACTTCAAGGTTAAGACAAATCATGATTGCCTAAAATATTGTTTGGAACAAAGACTATCTTCTGAAGAGCAACAAAAATGGGTAACTAAGATTTTAGAATATGACTTTGAGATTGTATATAAGAAAGGGAAGGAAAATATTGTAGCAGATTCACTTTCAACGAAGGATGAGAAAGATGAAGCCTTATTGTGGGCCCTTTCAATATTACAAGCAAATTGGGTGGAGGAAGCCAAAACAAAGTGGCAAAATGATGTTGCGACAAGTAATCTCATCCAACAATTAAAAAGTGATTGTAGTAGTTTATATAAGTTTTTTTCGAAGAGAGATACTCTTTGGTATAAAGAGAACTTGTATCTCTACAAGAATTCCACTCTTATACACAATATTCTCACAGAGATACATGAGTCTCCACTTGGTGGTCATTTATGATTTTTTAAGACATATCATTGAGTCAAGCAATATTTTTTTTGGGAAGGGCTAAAAGGTGATGTTCAAAAATTTGTGGTTGAATGTTTGTTTTGTAAAAGGAATAAAGGGGAGACAATTAAGACACTAGGTCTCTTGCAGCCCTTATCTATTACTAGCTAGCATTAGGAAGAAGTATCCATGGACTTCATCACGAGGCTTCCCAAATCTAAAGGTCATAATGTCATCATGGTAGTAGTTGATCGCCTCACTAAATATGCACATTTCATTGCATTATCACATCCTTTTACAACAAGTGCAATGACAAAATATTTTTTGGAGAATATCCAAAAGCTACATGGTACACCTAAGGTTATTGTTAGTGATCATGATCCTATCTTCACTAGTCACTTTTGGAAATATTTATTCTCATGTTTGGGTACTCAATTGGCTCATAGCTCTTCATACCACCCTCAATCAGATGGGAAAACTAAGGTTGTTAATAAGTGTTTGGAAGGATATCTACATTGTTTCACTTCAGAGAAATAGTCTCAATGGGTAGATTGGCTACCACTTGTAGAATGGTGGTATAACACTTCTTTTCATAACTCATAAAAAATGTCTCCATTTTTGGCACTTTATGGATACCATCCTCCTTCCATCACATCATCAATAAAGGTGTCACCAAGGGTTCAGACAGTAGAGGACCACTTGCTTCATCAACAACAGGTACTTTTAGGACTCGAGAAGAATTTAGCCATGGAATAAAATCGAATGAAACAATAGGCATACCAACATCATAGTGAAAAAGGTTTTGAAGTTGGGGATTGGGTCTTCTTGAGATTGTAACCTTATAACCAAATCTCATTGAAGCAACAAAAAAAGAATAATAAGTTGTCTCCAAAGTATTATGGGCCATACCAAATCATGCAAAAGATTGATAGTGTTGCCTACAAGCTAGATTTACCACCAACAACAAAGATACATCTAGTTTTTCATGTATCTTGTTTGAAGAAGGTAATTGGGCATAATATTCCAACTCCGAAAACACTACCAGAGCTCGATGAAGAAGGGAGAATCATTTTGGAACCAAAGTGCATTCGTCAAACATGCACAAAGAAGTTGAGGAATAGAAATCTCACTAAACTTATCTCATCCAATGGAAGAATTTACCAATTGAAGATGTCACATGGGAGGATGAGGAGTTCATTCAAAAGAATCCAAACTTGATTAGCATTGAGGAAAATGCTTCTTTGAAGAAGGGGGGCATGCTACACCCTTAATATTGGTGTACATCGAGTTATGAATAGTCAAATTGTAGCTATCTTAACTCCTAATTAAGTAATGTTATCATTATTATATTATTATTTAGTTGGTTGGGTCAGCCTAGGTCTTATATAGGGGTGTCTAAGTCAACATAGATGATATCCTAGGCATAAATAGGTATATATAGGAGGTTGCGAGTCTTATTTAATCATCATATTGTGAAGTGTGTTCTCATTAGAGATATTTGGAGGTTTTCCCCCTCGAAGTGGCTTGTTATTCTCAATTATTATCAAGTATTTGCAGTGTATTTCATATCATATTCTTCTATTATGAAAGTTTTTTAATAACACCCTTCATCCCCCTCTTATGATCCCCTCTCCCCACTTCATCTAATGGAATCCTTCCATGCCAAGATCAAAGTACCTCTTCCACTCCTTTGCATGATCCCTCTCTAAATCAAGAACAAAGTACACCTTCCACCCCATCTAATGATCCTCTCCCCTCTCTTGATCAAGACACTCCTCCCACTCCATGTGATGATTCCCTTCCATCCCATAACCAAGAGCACACTATACCATCCACTCCATCCCATTTTCCTACCCCAATTCAAGATCAAAGAATCCCTTTATCTCCATATCATGATCTTAATCCTCCATAAGATCCCATCACCCCTATCCAAGCTATCCATGAATCCCACACTTATCAAATGGGTTCCTCCACTTTCATCCAAGTTGGTTTACTCCAAGAGCCTATAATTCCTTCCATGTCATATCCCCCTCAAAATTGACTCACATCTTGCTTCCAAAATAACAAGAATCCCATTAGAAAAAGGATTTGTCAAAATATGCATTATCAAGGAAAATGATTAGGCCTCGATGAGTAAGGCATATTATACTCCAAGAAAATCCTAATGTTCATAGCCTTGTTAATCAATCTCAAGATGTTGGTACATATTCTACCCATTGAAAAATCCCAAATTCCTCCATATAAATATAAATATCTGCATTCCCCATCCTTTAAATCCATCTTGGTCCCTTATGTTCCAAAGAAAAAGCCTCCATCCCTTCCCTCTATTTTGGGTCCTTATGTCTCAAAACCAAGTCCTTCATCCCTTCCATCCATCTTGGGTCCTTATATCCCTCCATCGATCATCCCCATCACTCTTATTCCAATATCCCTTTATCATATTTATTTGTCATGAATCTCAAATCCAAAATCAAGAACAACCAAGGCACACATATTTGAAATACTTCCAACATCCTACCTACACCAACCATCCATAATACATCAAAATAATTCCTCTCCATCCACCAATCCCATTGATCTTGGAAATAATTTGGATGGCCAATATAAAATGCATGAAGCCAAAAATCTACAAAATTCCAAGGATCAACAAGTCCTCTCCAAAATATATTCTAAAACAAAGAAAAACATGATCCAAAATAAAAAAGATAAATCCGTGAGGCCACATAGGCCTATCAAGAAAAAATAAAATTCATGTGGATCCCAAAGCTACTCATAGAAGCCATGCATCAAAATTTCTTATCTAAAAGATTCATCAAATACTAAGTCCTTCACCCCATCTAATAATCCTTCAACACCTCCACCAATTTTGGGTCCTTATGTCCCAAAATATACATCCACTCCTCTATCTAAATCTCCAAATTCAAAATCCACTTCACTTCCACAATTCTAGCACCCTTCAAGGTGTGTTCCAATATTGATCTTTCCAACATTTCCATCTACTCATCCACAAGTCTTCTATCAACCCATCTATTATCCAACATCCATTTTCTATCCTTTTATCCCTCTCATCCAAGACTTTTCATAAATCCATATCCCTCTTCATCTTCCAATCCATTTTATCCACCTTACTATCATTTTAACAATGTCTATGATCATAGCTTCAATTGTCATGGTCAATTGTAGTGCATCTTCAAGGGATATCATCCATGGAACTAGATGCTTGAGTCCCTCCATCTCCCTATCATCCATCCATTAGCTTCCAAATCCATCTATCCACATCCTTATCCTCTTACACTCTACACTTGGAGGAAAGATTCATCCATACCACATCTTATCCACATCCTCCACTATCTCTCACCCACTTATTTGTCATCCTATCTAAATCCATCCTTCCTTTTCCCTCCTTTGATCTTGACAAGACTACAGATCTTCATAATCACCATGTATCCTATCCTATCCATATCATCCATCCCATATCCCTCATTCTATCCAACTTCATCATCCCTTACCATCTTTGATCTCGATGAAGAGCCTAGGGGTAAAATATCCATGCATCCAAATCTTATCCACTTGATCTTGATCATCCTATCTATATACTTCATCCCACATCCCTCATCCTACCCCATCCATATTATTTCCATTCATCCTCTCTTGTCACACTTGACCTTGATAGAGAGCTAGGAAAAAAATATATGATTCTTTAGATAATGAACAACTTATTTCCTCTGTACTTCCATATCCTTTATGCACTATCCTTCCATCTCATACATTACTTATCATCTTTCATCCTTATTGAACTACCTCTAGTGTGGGGCATCTTGTTAATTTATAACATAGTCCTTGGAGCTCCATCCTCCTATCCCCCATCCACCATCCTCTTATCTCCCATCACCATCCATCATCCAAAGCCCTCTCTCCTATCCATAGAATTCCTCCACCCTTCCATCCTGTACCATGCCTTGATTTTCCCTTGCCATTGGTTCCTATATCCTTACCATCATATCCTTCTAAGAATCATATTGTCCTATCCTATCCAATCCATTTATCCTCTATCCTCCATCCAAACAATCCCTCTATCCTCCCATCCTTTTCCTGAGGCTTGATTCTCCCTTGTCATTGGATCCCATTCATTTCTCTATCCTAATCATCCTATCCTCCATCCAATATTATTAATCTATTTACCATCCATATATCCTTTCAATCCAACCAACCTAATCCATTCCATCCAAATGCAATAAATCCTAATCCATACAATCCAATCTTTCAATCTACCCAACCATCCATAAGCAAATCCATAATCTTATTCCAAATCAATTGAAATTTATTGATCCACCATCAAATTATCATCATAGGTATCTATCCTTCCCAATCCAAGTGCTTTTCTTATCATTAAGAACACAATCCTTGGGGTGCATATCGTTCTTATTATTAACTTTGTCATCCTCATCATCATCAATTAACCAATCAATCAATAAAAAAAAAATCAGCTTGACTTGGAGCATATTTCGTGCTTGGTTTTGGTTTGTTGTGCATGCTTGCTTATGTGTGATTATCATTGTTTGCATTTATCATTGACTTTTGCACTCTATTTCCATAGGGGCATCATCGTCTTCCATATCATAGTGTTATAATGTAATGTTTACTCTTGGCCTTTTGATCATGTACTTGGCACATTCTCATCCTGGTTCCTTATACCTTGGTGCATAATGTCAAGGACAATATCAAATCTAGGTTTCTTATACCATTGTAGCATGTGATGATTTCCCATCCTCCCTCTCCATCCATCATTTTCCTCTATCTTCTTATCCTTCATCCTCTAGTCCTCTCATCCATTTCAAGAGCACACATGTATTTTTTAAACTCGCGTGTCCTTTCGAAAGGGCATACAACTACCCCCTCATCATCCTTCCTCATCCTTACTAATGACTAGGGCATCATGCTACTAGTCCTTATCCCTTGCCTATCCACTATGTTTCATTATTCTTTGAAATGATATTACTTCTCTTAATCACAACATCATCTCAAAGATAGGAAAAATGTAGACATCTAAAATGTGACCTTAACCTAACCACTCTCGACTTTACCTATCCTAATATTTAATTAATAAAATATTTATTATTTATTTAATTAATTTATCCATTACCCTCATGCACCACCTTTAATTAAATAAATATTTATTATTTATTTTTAAAATTAATTTATCCATTACCCTCATTCATTTATTTAATTAATTATATCCTTATCCCAAAATTCTCCAACTAGATTAACTACTATTACCTTTTCCTCCATTATTTAATTTCACCTCACCATCAATCCTTGTCTAGTCAATCCTAGCCCTTCAATCCTTCTACATGGATCAAGATATGAACTTGTCACTAGGTGACAAGTGTCCTAACCTACCTATCCTACCCCTTTCTCACACATGTGTGGCTACCCTACCTCTTACACATGTCATAGACATGTATCTTTCATATTCTTTCCAATGTGTGCTCACATATGTGTGAGCACACCTTGATCTTGCACATCCTTTCCTCATGCGACACTTGTCACAAGGCTAAACCTCCATTTAGTCAATGTATCTTAGCCATTGATTTCACCAATCAAAAAATTATAAATTTAGAAATTTGCTCTCACTTTGATGAATCTATAATCATCATACCTTTATGCTGCAAAAATCATGAACAACCACATCAAAGTCATCAATCTATCAACATACTGTTGATGGCGATTTTGGCACCACAACAATGCTAAACAGAAAATTGCTTCTCTGTTTCTCCTGAAAGAGAAAGATGATCACATGGATACCTTAGCTCCCAAGGTCTTGGTAGTTGGGTCTCAACTGCGCTGATGTTGCTCAGTGGCCAATGCAACAGTAATATTCAAGGGGCCTACTGGTTTTGGGCTTCTGGATTGCTCCAAGATCAAACATGAAATAAATCCTATACTAACCAGGGGTTTTAAAGAAATATAAAAAGTTGGATTAAGGTGTTGAAATAGAAATGAACAATAATTCATTCAACCTTAACCAGAATTTTCTAACTTCAAGGAATTTTGCAAACCTAAAACTGAAGAACAAAATTAACTAGTGATCAACATATAGTTGCATTCATTGACAGTGTTGATTTTAACAACTGATTATAAACTACCATTTAAATAAAAGATAAAAATGAAATTTCATTCCTTGAAAGCTTTCAAAATCAAATGATTAATTTTAGATAAATACCATTCTGGAACACAATATGAAGTAGATTCGAATCTGGTTGCTTCTACTGTGGGTTAGACAAATAAGCAACATTTACAAATCTGGCAGAATCGCCAGTGTACAGAAAACCTGTATCTCCAGACTGCTTCCTTCTACACTAGAACTTTGGAAATACATTACCACCTATACTAAAACCTAATTTCTAACCAAGAAGACAAGAGGAGCTCTCATTACTGAGAATCAAGATGCAACTTGATCTCCTTCTGCTAGCTGACTAACTCCTAACAGTTCTAACTCTAAACAGTTCTCTCTAAACCTAGAGATTTTCGGACCCTCTAGAAAAAGGAAAGCATGCCATATATATATCTTCTCAAGAAGATAAAGTTGGCTCCTGCATTTAGGGTTTACAAAATATTGGGTGGTGTCAGGAAGTCGGTGCCCAGATCTTTGAAGGGAGTTAGTTCTATATTCAATGTGCCCTCCTTGCCATCTCTACTGGTAAAGATTGTCTCTGGAAAGATCCGCAGATCTTTTGCACCTATCACCATAACTTCTACGCCTCTGTGTCCACCTCGAAACTCCAGCAGAGCTTCTTTGGGTACCCCAAAATATTTCCATTAATGCCGAGCTACCTCCTCACTAGCAGTGGTCACAACTGTCCATTTGACTCACGAATTTATCCTCTACCTTTGGCTCTCTGCTCGCTTTGTACGTTGAACACTTCCATGGAAGCAAAGCGTCGAGCTTCTATTTTTTCTTTGGCATAACCTTCTTCCCTTGCCAAGACCTTTTGGCGAAGGCCTTACCTCTTTGTCGAGCTCCCTTGCCTATTGGGAAGACTCATTTTCTTCGCTGGGGCCCTATACCGACATCACAATCTTTCATCGATCCTTGACATCAGCGTAACCCTGGGTAATCAGTGAGACCTCCCACCGCATTCATTTTCTTTCATTGAATTTCGGTGTTGCCAAGACCCTTTTGAGTCAGTGAGACTTTCTCCGGTTGACAAGACCTCCTTTCGCATGTCCATAGCTACCCTAAAGCCACCTCCATCGCCAGCCGGCAAGACCCTTTCAATCTCAGGGAGACCTTATAGCGGAATTTTGCTTTCTTGGCAAGGAGCTCATTCCGCTTCGGTGTAGCTTTCCGTGGTTTCCCAGACCCTATGGCGAAAGTCTAAATCTTCCCCAAAAATCCTTGGGGAACCTTTGTCGACAAGACTTATGGCGACTCCCCTTGCATATCGTCGAGACTCTTGTGTATCAATAGGACCTTTTGCCAATTTATTTCACTCTCGTCAAGCTTCCTCCTTGTCGTTGTAACCTTACCTCAGTTAGTGAGACATTATGCCATGCTGAACATGTTACACCAAAGGCACAAAATATGTCAGTGGGACCCAATTGGGTCGGCAAGACCCTAATCCTTCGGCCAGAGTTCATGTCTAACTTAGATCCTTTGGTGAAAACTCCCCTAAGGGATATCTTCATATAAATAAACCTGATCCTGCAAAACATATTCCTCCATTAGTTCCCAAAGGCAAGTAAGGTGTATCATTATTTATCATGCCTCCAATCTTATCAAAAAGAAATATAAAACCGGCGGAGGTGGGGTCAAAACCGAAATGGGATGAGAGGGTAAGACTGGAAAAATCCCGGTAAAACCAGGATTGGGACAAAACACGACCCTCAAACAACATCCCTCACCCCAAATACTGGCTAGGGCGGAGCCAAAAGAAAACATAAATCAGGGTAGGAACGAGCCAGGCGGAACTAAGGTCAGAACAAAATTTGAACCAGAAACTTTTCCAAGTTTCAGGTTCATATTCCATTCTGAACCTGCCTTCGACGCCATCCAAAGGAGGAAGAAAGAAACAGAAAAGGGGAAGGAAAATTCCATGACAAAGAAAAAAGAAAGTAAAAGAACAAGACAAAGTGGAATCGGGACCGAAACCAAATCTGAACCAGAAAGTTTTCCAAGTTTGAAGGGTTCGGAGTTCGTTCTGGTTCTGAGTTTGGTGGAACAACAAAAAAAGATACACAAGGGAGAAAAAGACAAAAGTGGTGGAACTAGGGCCAAGGAAGGAACAAAAATGAAGCTTGGAAAAGAGTTCCAAGTTTAGAATCTGTTCTGGTCTCAGGTCCGCCAAAACAAACAACCAAAACAAAGGGAAAAAAAATGCCAAAGGCTGCAAAAGTAAACACCTAAGGCAAAGGACACAAAAGGACCAAGACTAACAAAGAGGAAAGAAAAGGGCGGGGTCGTAGCCGGGATGGAACCAAAATGAGGGACTTTAAGAAAGTTCAACATTCCAAACCCAGACCCAGACCTAACTCTGACAAAGAACAAAGGAAGAAGGCAAAGAAAGTCAGAACTGGAACCTGGGATGAAACAAGACCAAAACTTAGAAGGAATTTCCAAGTCTGGTATTGGTCCTGGTTCCGCCTCTGGTAGAACTTTGAAAGAAAAACACTTAAGGTAGAAAACCAAAGGAAAAAAAAGGAAAAGACAAAAGGGGGACCCATTTTGATCCAGATCAAAGTGGGGTGGTTATGCAAGGCATAACAAATGGCGACTCGGCTGGGAAAATGGTTTAACCATTTTCATGAGTCTGAAGGATTCAGCTACCTAGAACTCTTGGTTCATGAGCAGGACAACTCCAATTGGGTCAATTATAACAAGCAAGGTAGAGCTAGAATCTCAAATGTAAGTCAATCAATGACAACCCCCTGAATCTATGTGTGTGCTTGATTGTGCATCACTCTCTTATGAAGTTTTCCTCATTTCAGAGAGCAATGTGCAAGATTTGAGATACATGAGTTGATTTCCCTTTGTGCAATGATATCTCAGGCATTGCTCCGCTGCTAGTCAGGCGTCCATAGCCCCGATGGAGATACCTCTAGTTCTCTCACAGCATTGATCTACTTCAAGTCAGGCATCCATAGCCCCGGTAGAGATACTGGAATCACCCATTCATATTGACTCCTCTTCTTTTGATAATTCTTTTCTTTCCTTTTGGAGTTTCATATTTTTTCATTTAATTCTCTTTTTCCTTTCAATATGCCAGATGTTTAACATATGATCTGGGTTGAAAACTACCATGGACCTCATAACAGCACTTGGGAGATCATATTTTTCACTCAAATCTTACAACACCATAGTCCCAGGACAAATATACCCTTATAAGAGGAGATGATCTTGATAACTTGTGATAGATTCAGGGGAGTTGATGAAAGCTACCTACTTGGCACCTTGTTTTAAAACTCTCCACTACCTCATTGAGAACAAGCATGAAACAATGAGTTAGGACAAAATCTTCCAATCAAAAAATCTAAAAATATCTAAACCACTTCTCTCCTAATGACCATAGTATGCTTCAGATAACAACCACCATTCCAAAATGGAAAGAAACAGATCGACCCCAAAGAACAAAACCCAAAAAAAAAACAAAAAAAACAAAGGAAACAGAAAGAAAGAATGGGAAGAAAAGGAACCAAACAAAAAACTATTTACAAACAAGAGCCACCTTATTTACACAACGAACGGTAGATTATACACAAAGATTATTTACAAGCAAAAATTATATATATAAATACTCTACCTATCCAAACCAAATGCCAACCTCATGATTCAAAATAGTGCTTAAGAAACTGTCCATTAATAGGTAAGGGGACATGTTCTCTGGTTAAACTACTCAATTGGAAAGCCTTTTCTCCTAAGATCTCAGCAATTTGATAAGGACCCAACCAAAGTTTGTCAAATTTTTGATGACTGCCTTTCTTTTCATTGGCTTTGTCCCATAGGAGCACTAGGTTTGATATCCTAAAAGCTTTTATCTTGGCTCTTCTGTCAAACCAGCATTTGACAATAGCCTGATGCCTAAAGAATTGCTATAATGCAACATCTCTTTGTTCTTCTAATTTCAACAAAGCAGCTAATCTTACTTCTATCCTATTGTCACTGGAGTAAAACTTCTGCATGAACTCAAGGATAGGTATTTGAATATGAATGGGAAAGACAGACTCTTGGCCATATACCAGCTTGAATGGTGAGGAGTTCAAGGCAGCCTTAATCTGAGTCCTATCTGCCCATAGTGCGAATCTCAGCTGGGTATGCCAGTCTCTAGGGTTATGTTCTAACAATTTCCTAATCGCCCCTAAGAGATTCTTATTGGTAGACTCTGTAACTTCGTTACCTTGCGGGTAATAATTTGATGAATACTTCAAGACAATCTTGTGATTGTAGGCCCAAGAAATAAACTCTGTAGAGGAGAAAGCAGAACCATTGTCACATACCAAAGTGAAGGGTACCCAAACCTTGTAGTGATGCACTCGGTGAGAAACTTGATCACTACCTCCGTTGTGTTGTTTTTGCAAGGTATGGCCTCTGTCCACCTCATGTAGTAGTCAATAGTAGTCAAGATGAATTTATGCCTTGCAGTAGAGTTTGGGTTGATAACCCCAATAAAATCCAATGCCCATTGGGCAAAGGGCCTCACCTCGTAAACAGACTATAATGGCATGGCTGCATGGTGTTCCCTTGGTGCAGCAATTTGACATGTGTGGCATGTTCTCACATGCTGATGGGTGTCCTTGAATACACAGGGCCAGTAGTAACCAGATCGGAGGATCTGGTGTGCTAATGAATCTGCAGACCCATGACCTATGCCATGTTTCCCATGAAACTCAGAAATCACATGTTTAGCCTCTTGATGATCAAGGCATCTTAAGTACACTCCTTCAAAATTCCTTCTATATAGGAGCCCTCTTTTAAACATATCGTGTGAGATTTTCAGTCTTAGGGCTCTCCTCTGAGTGGCATTCATTCCCTCCAGACACCAGTTATTGAGCATGAAAGAAATGAGATCAGCATACCATGGGTCATTTGAGAAGGACTGGGTATTATATTGTTGACAAATAACATTGTTACCAGCATCAACCATGGACTGAGATAAACATGTACCCATGACTAATTTCATGGGACGTATCTCCAAATCAAACTCTTGTAAGATGGCCATCCACTTCCCTCTTCTTTTTCCTAGTTCGCTCTACATCAGTAGAGACTTGACAATAGCATCAGGGACAACAACAATGATCTGACTTTGGAGGATGTAGTGCCTGAATTTTTTAACAATGCAAAAGCTTGCTTCTCAAGAAGTGGGTATTTAATTTCAGCATTTTTGAAGGGAGAACTCATGAAAGCAATCGGCCTCTCCTTTAACTCTTCTCCTCGTTGAGTTAATACAGCCACACACGAATGTTTGGAGGCAAAAGAGTAGATGTAAAACGGCCTCAAATAATCAGGACTAGTGAGGGCTGGAGCTTCTAATATGGATTGCTTGACTTGAGTAAATGCCGCCTTTGCCTCATCACTCCACTCTATTCTGGCATCCTTCTTCATCATCTCGTTCAAGGGCTTCACAATTTTTGCAAACCCTGTGATGAACTTCCTCGCGAAGTTGATCTTTCCAAAGAAGGATCTCATCTCCTTCTTGCTCCCTGGCATGGCTATGTTGAGAATGGACTCAACGCACATTGGGTCAATGGATATTCCCTTTTCTGAAATTATGTGTCCCAAGAGCTTCCCTTCGAAAACTCCGAACACACACTTTTTAGGATTTAAGGAGACTCCATACTGGATGCACCTTTCAAGAACTTTGGCTAAGTCCGCAGCATGATTCAATCTATCCTTGGAGAATATTGTCAAATCATCAATGTAAACAATAATGCATTTGTCAATCAAATCCTTGAAAGCTATATCCATGGCACACTGGAAAGTTGCTCTAGCATTTATCAGACCGAAGGGCATCCTCCTGTATGCAAACATCCCCCACTTGGTAGTGAAAGCCATCTTCATCCTATCTTCAAAGTCGATCATAACCTGATTATATCCAGAGTAACTACCCAAGAATGACATCATCTGTGCTCTGTTGACAGTCTACAGAACCTCATCAAGAGAAGGAAGTGGATAATTATCCTTCTCTAAGGCTTTATTCAAATTTCTAAATTCAAAGCATAGTCTGATCTCCCCACTTTTCTTACAAATTGGGACTAAGTTAGCCACCCATGTTGAATGGCGCACATGGAAGATTATCCTTGCTGACTACAATTTCTGAACCTCTTTATAGATCAATGGTTCAATCAAAGCATTAACAAGGCGTTGCTTTTGTCTGAAAGGTTTAGCTTTGGGCTTTAAGGGAATAGTGTGAGTCACAACCGAAGCATCAAATGTCTGGAGGTCCTCATATCCCCAAGCTATAGCAACAATATCTTTCTTAAGTTCCCTCAATATTTTTTCCCTGATTGCTTCAAGGCAGGCCTTCCCTATGTAGACATTCCTTTCAGGACCCGAGTCAATTAGGTTAACTGTCTCATATTCACCTCCCTTTTCTTTAGTTGATGCCTTCTCTCGAGCCCTTGGGTCTGAATCAAAAATTCTCTCTAGAGCAACCATTCCCTTGGTAATGTTATTACTCTTCAGATTAAGCACCCCTTCTATATCACATTCTTAAGGGTTCCAATCCCCTTGATCTCTGTTAGACTCATCAATAATTTTCCCCTCAAAGACATCTGAGCTGGCTAAGAAATCCAGGATGTGCCGATCATCCTCAAAGACCTGAAAGTTCCTGATATTGTCAGGAACAGTTGGGGTGGACATAGTTCAACTGAAAATCTTTTAAACTTGGAGCCTTGCATAGGTTCCAAGGTGCTTGCAGTGACTGCTAATGAATCAGCCACCTGATTTTCTTCTCTAGGGATTAAACTAATCCCAAAGGCATCAAAGTCTTCAATCAGATTCCATACCCTATTTCTATATGCTTCCATCCTTTTATTGTGGCAGGTGTACTAGTTGTGCACTTGCTTAACAACCACTTCTGAATCTCCCTTCACCATCAGGGCTATGAGTTTCTTCTTGTGTACAAACATTAATCCCCATGCCAGAGCTTCATATTCGGCTACATTATTAGTGCATCGGAATTGCAACCTGTAAGAAGCAAATAAAACTTTCTTTTTCGGGCTGGTTAGCACAATTCCAACACCACAACGGATCTTAGACTTGGATCCATCAAAGGTAAGGGTCCACAACTAATCACAAGCAAGGGTTGATTCTTTTGAATTAAACACAGGGGATGGTTGTTTAGTAGGTTCCTCAAGAATACTTCCCAATTCCCTTTCAGATGCATCATGTGGCCCAAGTTTGTCCTTTTGATATTTATTTGACACTTGGGTTAACCCCTTAGGTTTTGGTATATCTGTGAGTCCAGGGGTGTCGAGCAAATCTTGGGACTGCTCCTCATCAGTATGCTGATTTGGGTGTGTGTCTGGGGTATGTTCAATTTGAAGAGGGATTTCTTTTACAAATGTTATATCCCTGGTTAACATGGTCGCTTCCTTGGCCTCAATTAGGAAGCAGTCTAGAATGGTCTTAGGGAAACTTGTGCCAGCTTCCTCGGCTTGGGAAACATGTTTTAAAATGTCAATGTAGGGTTGACAAGTTATTTTAGAGTGGTTTTGATAGTGTAGCCTGCACCAATTGGGGAGCAGGAGACTTTGTAAATCTACATTTTCCCCCAAGACCAACTGATCTTGCTGTAGTTTTCTGATCAAAGCTTGTTGGTTCTCATTAATTATAAGGTCATGGGGTTTTTGTATAGGCAATTCTTTAGGATCCAAAATAGAAAAGGTTAAGGCTTCTTCTTTTTTATACACGCCTATCCCAGTTTCAAAATAGGCTACCTCATGGTGGCAATCATATTCAGTAATGATATGCTTGAGGTGAGGCTCACTCTCAATCCTAATCTGATTAGGGATTCCTCTCCATGGTAGCCACATATGTGAAAAGTAAAGGGAAAGGTATCCTCCTAGGCTCTTCATCAGATCTCTGCTTAGCAGCATACCATAGGTTTCGGGAATGTCTGCCACTTAGATGTCTATGTTTGTTAGGATCCTAGGATCTGATCCTACTTGAATGTGTATGTCTCTTAATTCGCCCACCACATTGACCTCTATTTTGTCCAGTTGAATGACCTTCTTATTTGTCTGAATGGGGTCCAATCCCAACTTCTTACACACAAAAAATGGCATGACATTTCCTAAAGCTCCTGAATCCAATAAACAGTTGTGTAGATTCTTCCTAGAAATTCTTAAACTTAAAAGGAAGGGAAGAGTACCTACTTTGCTTTTGTATAAGGTTGCATTCACATCCCCAGTAGGTGTCATCCTATTCTTTCCTTTCAACTTTTTGGCTTGCTATAAGGCTTTTAGCACTATTTCCCTTTGGGCAGGGCACCACTTCAAAATGTCAAAGAATAACAAAGAAGTTTTCTGTCTCTGCATCTCAGCAATAATATCAAATTCTAGGTTAGAACTGGCAGTACCTTTGGAAATACCAAAGGAATCACCCTTGCCGTGGAAATCAGGTGGGCCTTTTGGTGGGGGAGGATTGTTATCAGCACCTTGATTTGGGGGTACCATGTGGTTAGGAGGTGCTGATGTAGTGAATGGCCCCTTACTTTGATTTCTCAGGAAGTGTCCTCCCTTTATCTAAAAAGCCTGGGCATCATATGAATCCTCCTCTTGTTCATTCTCCTCTTGCCTTGGAAATGAGGGATCCTCCTTGAAGAGCTCATAAGTCATTGCAGTATCCGCTGAGTTGCTTCCTTTGTGTGAATTCCCCTGAAATGTGTGGGCATCTTCGTGTGCCATTTTGACCATCTTCTCCAGTTCAGGGCAGTTCACTTCAAAATGAGTCATTGTATTATGCATCCTGCACCAATTGGTCATGAAATTGAGGTCGGCCACGTTTGTAGTATGTGACCTCTCCTCATTTGCTTGATAGTTGTGAGGGACTCTACCATTATTGGCCATGTATTCCATTGCCTATTATTATTCGGCCTCTAGTTGTACCCTCTATTTTGATTTTGATAACCTCTTTGGTTGTAGTTATTGTTATTCTGGTAGGTACCCTGGTTGTTGCTGTTCTAATTAGGGTAGTTCCCTTGGTTTTGAGAGGGATTCAAATGGAGCTGAGCCATATCATTAGTGACTTGGGATAGCATTTTCTTCAAGGTTTCTACTTCATTAGTAAGCTGAGTAGTCTTTTCACTTTCAACAACCTTAGCAATAAGTGGCTGATCAACATGGCTTATGGTTCCAACTTGGTTATGAAGACCGTGAGAACTTGAAGGAACCTGCTGTTGTTGAAAGAAATCAGAAGTTCTAGTAGCAAAGAATGTGACAGAAGGTTGAGTCTGCAATTCAGACCTAGGCCCATAGTGGGAAGGAGACACTCCTGGAACGGTATTGAATAAAGGGGGTGTACTAGGCGTCTAATACCCGATTAAAGGCAAACCTCCCCCCCAACCTGGTTGAGAGTTAGTCTATTGCTACAACTTAATGGCTAAATGATAATCCTTGGACAAGGTATCAATATCCGCTAGCAGGTAAGTTCTTTGTAAGAACAATCCCAGCAAAGGGTCTATAACCCTAAAGTATGCTTCAATGGCACTGTCCTCGGTAACTAGATAGGGATCCTACAGCCTCCTATACATTCTTTGGAACCTAGTATTGAATAAAGGTAAAGATTCACCTGGTTCCTTTCTTATGGTAGCGAATTAGTGATATAGAAGAGTTGGGTCCACATAGACTCTAAACTGATTGATAAAAGCATTTTCCAAATCTGTCCAGGACAAAATAGAGCCTTGAGGAAGATTAAGATACCAGTTATATGCCATGTCTCCCAAGGAATAAGGGAATAGCCTACAAACCACATCATGATGAACTATTTGAGCTCAGGTACACGCATCCTTGAAAGCATGTATGTGTTCTTCAGCACTCCTTGATTCACCATAAAAATACTTAGGGTAGAATTTCTCAGGGTTCTTGGGCAGGTCATGAAAACCTCCAAGAATAGTCCCCAATGGAGAGGGATTATTCTAGAAAAATGCCATTGGTGGCGGTGGTGGTGGTTGAGCCAACTGTTGTATGGGTTAAACTAGTTGTAATGACAATTGAGATGAATTGGCAGGTGGATTAATGGGTATCCATTGAGGTATGGGTGAAAATCTTGGTGGAGTGAGCGAAGCTGATAAGGGTGGAATAATGGTTGCCCCGGTCCTATGATGTTTATGTCTTGTTGGGGTCTTGAGTTCTATGAAAGATGATGGATTCCCAGTTGATTGAAGAACTCTATGGGGTCTTTCTGAAGAGGATGATCTAGTTTTATCTAGCTTTCCCTTCTAGGCCCTCCTTCTAGCGCCAGTTTTCCTATTGATGGCGATTTTGGCACCACAACAATGCTAAATAGAAAATTGCTTCTCTGTTTCTCTTGAAAGAGAAAAATGATCACATAGATACCTTAGCTCCCAAGCTCTTGGTAGTTTGGTGTCAACTGCATTGATGTTGCTCAGTGGCCAATGCAATAGTAATATTCAAGGGCCCTGCTGGTTTTGGGCTTCTGGATTGCTCCAAGATCAAACATGAAATAAATCCTATACTAACCAGGGGTTTTAAAGAAATATAAAAAGATGGATTAGGGTGTTGAAATAGAAATGAACAATAATTCATTCAACCTTAACCAGACTTTGCTAACCTAAAACTGAAGAACGAAATTAACTAGTGATCAACACATAGTTGCATTCATTGACAGTGTTGATTTTAACAACTGATTATAAACTACCATTTAAATAAAAGATAAAAATGAAATTTCATTCCTTGAAAGCTTTCAAAATCAAATGATTAATTTTAGATAAATACCATTTTGGAACACAATATGAAGTAGATTCGAATCTGGTTGCTTCTACTGTGGGTTAGAAAAATAAGCAACATTTACAAATCTGGCAGAATCGCCAGTGTATAGAAAACATGTATCTCCAGACTGCTTCCATCTACACTAGAACTTTGGAAATACATTACCACCTGTACTAAAACCTAATTTCTAACCAAGAAGACAAGAGGAGCTCTCATTACTGAGAATCAAGATGCAACTCGATCTCCTTCTGCTAGCTGACTAACTCCTAACAGTTCTACCTCTAAATAGTTCTCTCTACACCTAGAGATTTTTGGACCCTCTAGAAAAAGGAAAGCATGCCATATATATCTTCTCAAGAAGAGAAAGTCGGCACCCACTTTTAGGGTTTACAAAATATCGCATGGTGTTAGGCAGTCGATGCCTAGATCTTTGAAGGGAGTCAGTTCTGTATTCAATGCGCCCTCCTTGTCGTCTCTGCTGGTAAAGATTGTCTCTGGAAAGATCCGTAGATCTTTTGCACCTATCGCCATAACTTCTATGCCTTCGTGTCCACCTCGAAACTCCAGCAGAGCTGCTTTGGGTACCCCAAAATATCGCCATTAATGCCAAGCTACCTCCTCACTAGCAGTGGTCACAGCTGTCCATTTGACTCACAAATTTATCCTCTACCTTTGGCTCTCTACTCGCTTTGTACGTTGACCGCTTCCATGGAAGCAAAGCATCGAGCTTTTGTTTTTGCTTCTGCATAACCTTCTTCCCTCGCCAAGACCTTTTGACGAAGGCTTTACCTCTTCGCCGAGCTCCCTTTCCTATCGGGAAGACTCATTTTCTTCACTGGGGCCCTATACCAACATCAGAATCTTTCATCGATCCTTGACATCAGCGTAACCCTGGGTCATCAGCGAGACCTCTCGCCACATTCATTTCCTTTCGCCAAATTTCAGTGTCGCCAAGACCCTTTTGAGTTGGTGAGACTTTCTCCGATCAGCGAGACCTCTTGTCACATGTCCATAGCTACCCCGAAGCCACCTCCGTCGTCGGTCGGCAAGACCCTTTCAATCTCAGGGAGACCTTATAGCAGCATTTTGCTTTCTTGGTGAGGAGCTGATTCCGCTTCAGTGTAGCTTTTCGTGGTCACCCAGACCCTATGGAAAAAGTCTAAATCTTACCCGAAAATCCCTGGGGAACCTTTGTCGACAAGACTTATGGCGACTCCCCTTGCATGTCGCCGAGACTCTTGTGTATCGGCAGGACCTTTCGCCAATTTCTTTCACTCTCGCCGAGCTTCCTCCTTGTCACTATAACCTTACCTCGGTCGGTGAGATGTTATGTCGTGTTTAACATGTTAAACCAAAGGCACAAAATATGTCGATGGGACCCAATTGGGTTGGCAAGACCCCAATCCTTCGGCCAGAGTTCATGTCTAACTTAGATCGTTTGGCGAAAACTCCCCTAAGGGATATCTTCAGATAAATAAACCTGATCTTGCAAAACAGATTCCTCCATTAGTTCCCAAAGGCAATTAAGGTGTATCATTATTTATCATGCCTCCAATCTTATCAAAAAGAAATATAAAACCGGCGGAGGCGGGGTCAAAACCAAAATGGGATGAGAGGGTAAGACTGGATGAATCCTGGCGGAACCGGGATAGGGACAAAACACGACCCTCAAACAACATCCCTCGCCCCAAAAACTGGCGAGGGCAGAGCCAAAAGAAAACCAGACTCGGGACCGGAGTCAAGGCAGGAATGAGCCAGGGGGAACTGAGGTCGGAACCAAGTCCGAACTAAAACTTTTCCAAGTTTCGGGTTCGGATTCGTTCTGAACCCGCCTCTGATGCCATCCAAAGGAGGAAGAAAGAAACAGAAAGAAAGAGAAAAGGAGGAAAAACGACAGAAACAGAAAGAGTAAAAGAATGGAATAAAGCGGGATTGGGACCGGAACCAAACAAAAACCAAAAAATTTTCCAAGTTTGAAGGGTTCGAAGTTCATTCCGATTCCGAGTCCAGCGGAACAACAGAAAAAGATACACAAGGCAGAAAAGACCAAAGCGGCGGAACCGGGGCAAGGGAAGGAACAAAAACGGAGGTTGGAAAAAAGTTCCAAGTTTGGAATCCGTTCCGATCCTAGGTCCGCCAAAACAAACAACCAAAACAAAGGGAAGCAAAATGCCAAAGGCCGCAAAAGTAAACACCTAAGGCAAAGGACACCAAAAGACCAAGATTAATAAAGAGGAAAGAAAAGGGTGGGGTCGGAGCTGGGATGGAACCAAAATGAGGGACTTTAAGAAAGTTCAACATTCCAAACCCGGACCCGAACCCGACTCTGACAAAGAACGAAGGAAGAAGGCAAAGAAAGTCGGAACTGAAACTCGAGACGAAACAAGACTAAAACTTAGAAGGAATTTCCAAGTCCAGTATTGGTCCCGGTTCCGCCTTTGGTAGAACTTTGAAAGAAAAACACCAAAGACAAAAAACCAAAGGCAAAAAAAGGAAAAGACAAAAGGGGGACCCATTCTAATCTAGATCAAAGTGGGGCGGTTATGCAAGGCATAACACATACTACATTTAATCATTTTGAAGTTTGCATGTATTTGGTTTGACTTAGGCTAGATTATATGCATATTTCATTTATATATCATTTACATGCAATACACAATGAAAATAAATAACACTTTTATAATAAGGGTAACTTAGAACTTGAGTAAAACTTAAAGAGCTATGATGCTAGTCCCAAACCTAGGGTTTTGAAACAAAGAAGTGATGTAATTAAATATCTAATGTAGAATGATGTTAGGACAAAGGCAATAGTGATTTTGTGAGGCAACAATACTAGAAGTGTGTGATTTTAAAAGACGAGTGATAGTGAGTGATTCTTTGTGATGGATAATGACTTAGGAGTGATTTCTTTTTATACCTGATGTAGACACATACTTCAAAAAAAATAACATAAGACTTTGCATGTAACGACTAATTTAAAATTTAACAACATTATCTTAAATCAAAGATAAATTTTAAATTGTCAACATTAATCAAATTTACTAAAACCAACTTAAATCATTTTTATTCTAAGAATTCAATCTAAAAATAAAAACTAATAATCTTAAAATTATAAGCCTGTACGGGTTGCAAAGTTGGCTTGGGCAGTGGGTTTGCTCCCCATTGGTCTTGGGTTCAACTCCGCTCTCGGATTTAAGAGGTGGGACTTCTTGCCAGCGGAAGATCTCACCCACAGGAACTAAAAATTCATATACTAAAATCATATAATCAAATATTATACTATAGAAAAATAGTTTACACTTTCAGCCCTTAAAATTTATAAATCAATTTTATTTAATAATAATAATTCCTCTCCTTATCTCTCTTCCTAAACCATCTCTAACCTGCCCTCTTTTGTCTTTTTCCCTGAGACATTTTCTTGTGGGGCTTTTTCTCTGTAATGGAAGTATTCAAATAGAACTAAAACTCCCTTCATACCTAGTACAATACCTAAAATAGGCTTCTACCCCCAAATCGCGTGCTTGCACTGTTGTCCTCGGGCTGTTTTTTACTTGTATATAAATTTAATGATCTTACCACCGTACCATCAACTCGGGGACCACCGTTAATCGTAACAGCTTTGGCTTAATCTATCCATCCGACGTGTCAATGACTCGAAAAGCTTCAGTCGATAACGTAGCTATCATGACAGCACGCTTACAACGCTCCAATTACAGATGGAACTGATTTATAGCATATGAACGGATTTAGGATTTCGATTATATCCTATAAATCGACCTAGGGTTTCACCAAAGTAAATTGAATATACCCACAACCCATTATTTATCCCTGTTGATTTTTTTCTCCCCAAGAAAATGGCAGATTGTGAGCTTTCAGTGAGGTTGGATCGTGCAAGGCCATTTCTGAGAGGGGAATATGATAAGATCGATCCATTACTGCCCAAATTTAGATCTGTACTGTTAGAAATGGGAGCCTCGGAGTGCTGGCACAAGCATGGCAATTTCTTTGAACATCTCGTGGATGTTTATAGAATTCTGAAGCTATGGAATGCTCCTGATTCTATTGCCAGGTGTGGTTTATTTCATTCTGCTTATTCTAATTCTTATGTTAATCTTGCAATTTTTCAGCCCAATGTTGATAGGCAGAAAGTGAGGGACCTTATTGGGGATGAAGCAGAAGAGCTTGTGCACATGTTCTGTATTGTACCCAGGCAGCCTCTTATTCATGATAATTTGTTATTTCAATTTTCTGATGAGGACTTAGTTTCGGCACTGAAGGAATCAGAGAAAACAATGCAAGAGGCCGAGGCAGAGGATCTGAAGCTGCAGAAATTGGAATTGGAGGAAAGAAATGAGAATTGGATTGACAAAATCCATGACAAATATGAGATTATTAAGACCCAACTGGAGGAAGAGTTGGATGGAATTTTTCTTCCTGATTGGAGGAGGAAAATTCAGAAAATATTACCCCCTGAGGGTGTTACAGTGAAGCACATTAGAACAGGGGAGGATGTTCAAGTGCCCAGGAGATTGGTTGCAATCTTTTTATTCATGACCATGGCAGATTTTATAGACCAGCTGTTTAGTTTCCAGGATAATTTGTTTGATAATAGTAATGGGAAGCTTGAGTGGTCAGGAAACAATTGGACTGCTCTGTGGCCAGGAGATGGAAAGCCAGGGCTATGGATGAATTCTATTTCCAGAATGGGTGCTCTTTATAATTTGATTGTAAGGGAGGAGAAGCTCTTTCAAAGAGAAGAGAAGAGAAAGAATGGTAAGGTCAATGGAGAGAAGCTTAGCAACAGGGGTTTTGAAGAAATAGAGCTTGTGATCCCCCCTGTGTTTGATCACTGCAGGGCTGTGTTATCTCCAACAGATCAAATCACTGCAAGAGAATTGTATTGGGAAGGGGTTTGTATGTCTCCTCCAGAAAAAGCCCATGAAAAAGCCCAACCAATTCTTGCAAAATCTTGTAAGCTTAATCCCTTTGCAGGAGAACCCCATGTTGTTCTAGCTCACACTTATCTTTCCCAAGGTAAGTATGAGGAGGCAGAGGAAGAGGCAGAGAATGCATTAAAGCTCATGTTAGAGTGGGGTACGAATTGGGACAAGCGGATGACATGGGAAGGCTGGATTGCATGGACAAGAGTGTTGGTCATGAAGGCAAAGGAAAAGTCCTGGCCTCAGACCTCCTGGGGAATTCTCAATATGGGTCTCGTCAAGTAAGAATTAGCTTTCAACTTCTCAGACTGTTTCTGGTTTGGCTAGACTCAATATCTATTGCTATCATAAT
Organism: Sequoia sempervirens; assembly: GCA_007258455.2. NCBI lineage: Eukaryota > Viridiplantae > Streptophyta > Pinopsida > Cupressales > Cupressaceae > Sequoia > Sequoia sempervirens. The sequence continues at coordinate 41,299,241 of VDFB02274714.1, forward strand.
GAACTGTAATCGTATCTGATACTATCTCTACCTTATCTAAGAACATACTAAGTAATATACTAGATTTCTACTATTCTTCAGGATAACATCTTTGTTCCACCTGACACAGAAATTTCTCTATATTTCTATTGCAAGAGCTCAATATGTATTTAACCATGCCACTGCACAATTTGCTTTTTGAATTGAAAAACAGAATGATTCTTACTTATCTATAAATTATTGTAAAATGATATTACAAAAGTTGCTCTAGTTTCCTCTATGGTACGAAGTGTAAGGATTGTTGAGCAAAATCTGTTACGTGGTATACTGTTAAATTTTAAGACTTGTCAAGACAAAATTCTGCTCAAATCTAAGACCTAAACCTGTTAGATAAATTTCAATCTTCAGCTTGTTCGGCTTGGATTGTGTGGTTAAATTCTGTATCTAGTGTTGGATTGTCTTCTGTGATCGTCCATGACATGCAACTATCTATATATTTTGTTTGAATAGGTTTTTTTGAGTTTTAAGTGGTTAATTCAATTCTGAGGTGCTTTCATCAGCTATGTAGGTCAGTTAAAATTTGCAGAAGAAGTCTTGAGAATGTTATTTAAGGGTTGTGGAAATTTAAAATTTGATTATATACGTTTTTATTATACTGTCATCAAGGTTCAAATTTTTAAAGGTACAATTGAGTTATCATTAATTCCAAAGTGATTTTGATGGATTGGATTTCTAATTCTTGAATAAGGATGACTATATATTTTTACTATCTTATTCACCAAAGTTTAAATTCTCAAGGACATAATTGAATTGGATTTCTAATTGTTGAATATAATTGATAAGGATGACAATATTTTTTATTTTGTTATTCAACAAAGTTTAAATTCTCAGGGGCACAATTGAATTGAGTTCAATTTCACTTGATAACTGAATTTTCCTACTGTGACAGCTTAACTGAGGAATTAAATGAGTTTTATGAAATACGATTTGAAGGCATTAAATGACTTAATATGTAGTTTTTTATGTTCAATTTGGCTCTGCTGATTGTCAAAAGCGCAATAAGATCATTTCTTGGATGGGTGGACTGTAAAAAACTATAACAAATATTATTAATATTTGCATGGTTTTGCAAACTTCTTTTTGCAATTGCAGTGTTGAAAGGCGGTAGTGAATGGATAGTTATACAATAATTTGATCCACAATTTTTGCTTACTTTGGTAAGCAAAATAAACTAGTTGCTACTATTCTCATAGTTTACTTCATTCTCAATTCAGTTCACTTGATTTTGAGTTCATAAAATAGGTTTAGGATAATGTACTTAATATTTACAAATATTTTTGAAAGGGGTCATGAGTTTATTTACAAATATTTTTGAAAGGGGTCATGAGTTTATTTGATCAAGTAATAATTTTTTTATATATTTTTTATATATGTTAATATAAGGGCATAACTCCATTTTATAATGTAACAATTGAAGATTGACCAAAAATTCAAGAGACAATTCAACACTATTAACATGTATTTCAAGACTCTGAGGTTTTACCTCTAATCAGAGACCATGACATTGAATTCATACTAGAAAGCATTTTTCAACCCAATAAAAGTGTCTATTTATCCACTATCATTATGTTTAACAAGAAGGATGATCTATGGAGAATATGCCAATGTTACAAGGAGCTGAAAAAGATCACTCATAAATTCAAGTTTTATATCCTTATTGATAATGAATTGGAAGATAATAAAATCTATTTAAAACAATCCGAGAGACAATTCAACACTATTAACATGTATTTCAAGACTCCAAGGTTTTACCTCTAATTAGAGACCATGACATTGAATTCATACTAGAAAGCATTTTTCAACCCAATAAAAGTGACTATTTATCCCCTATCATTATGTTTAACAAGAAGGATGATCTATGGAGAATATACCAATGTTACAAGGAGCTCAAAAAGATCACTCATAAATTCAAGTTTTATATCCCTATTGCTAATGAATTAGAAAATAATAAAATCTATTTAAAACAATCCAAATGTGTCGTTAGGGTGGAATAACTAGGACTTGATGTCACACAAAGGTGTTAAATGCCCTACAATGATTACAAGAATAAAAGAGTGGAGAAAACTTAAAACTATTAAAGGTTTGAGAGCATTTTAAGGGCCTAACACTGTACCTATCACTGTATAAAAAATATCTTTTGGGAAGGTATTAAAGCAAATTTCCAAAAAATTGTGGTTGAATGTTTGACAAGCCAATGAAATAAAAAGGAAACAATAAAGACTCCAGGCCTCTTACAATTATTAGACATTCCAAAAAAAAATTGGGAGAAAATACCGATGGACTTTATTATGGGTTTGCCAAAGTCAAATAATCTTAATGTAATTTTGGTTGTTGTGGACAAACTCATTAAGTATGCACATTTTTGTGATTTTGTGAGCCCTCTCATCAATTTCATGCTAGGACTACAACAAAAGTATTCATGTAAAATGTACAATTTTTTTAATGAATTCCAAAATCATATTGCAAAATAGAGTCATCTCAAAATTCCTAATTAAGTGGAGGAATGTACCAATTGAAGATGCAACATGGAATGATGAACAATTTAGAAGAAATATTTTACAATTGCCAAGTGTTGAGGGAAACATGATTACAAGAATAAAAGAGTGGAGAAAACTTAAAACTATTAAAGGTTTGAGAGCATTTTAAGGGCCTAACACTGTACCTATCACTGTATAAAAAATATCTTTTGGGAAGGTATTAAAGCAAATTTCCAAAAAATTGTGGTTGAATGTTTGACAAGCCAATGAAATAAAAAGGAAACAATAAAGACTCCAGGCCTCTTACAATTATTAGACATTCCAAAAAAAAATTGGGAGAAAATACCGATGGACTTTATTATGGGTTTGCCAAAGTCAAATAATCTTAATGTAATTTTGGTTGTTGTGGACAAACTCATTAAGTATGCACATTTTTGTGATTTTGTGAGCCCTCTCATCAATTTCATGCTAGGACTACAACAAAAGTATTCATGTAAAATGTACAATTTTTTTAATGAATTCCAAAATCATATTGCAAAATAGAGTCATCTCAAAATTCCTAATTAAGTGGAGGAATGTACCAATTGAAGATGCAACATGGAATGATGAACAATTTAGAAGAAATATTTTACAATTGCCAAGTGTTGAGGGAAACACTCTTTCGAAGGGGATGGGAATGTTATGTTTCTATCATATGTTTTTAAGGATAATAAGGTAATAGCTTGTGGCATGCTTAACCTTCTTAGTTAATATCTTTACCCCTCTTAACTAGAATTAAGGGGTGTGTCCTTACATTATTAAGACTATACAAGAGGAGGAAATGTTTCTCCCAAACCATCATATCATCAAATTATTGAATTCATAATTTATTAGTTGATTATTGGAGGTCACCCCCTCAAAGTGGTCTTCTATTTTACAGATATTTGTATTTATTTCAAAGAAATATCATAACAAGGTTTCTTCAATTCTATTTTATTTTGTTTCATTATATTTACATATTTAATTGAGGAGAAAAAACTACACCTTTTATTAAATATTCAAATAATGTAGACACATATATAACTTACTAATGGAAGAATTTCATTTTTTTATTATTATTTTATAAAATAATGTTTTGGGTATGTTGTGTAAATAGGGTTTTGGACATTTGATACCTTAAATTTAGTTAGTTGCTACTATTGCTACTCATCTCAGGGTAATCCCACAGTAATGATTTCCACTTTTGGATCAAGATGGACATTGATATCGACATTTTTAATTAAAACTTCACTTTCTGAGACCTATAGCAGCTAAACCATTAAGTATTTGAAGATGATGTGAACTAGTGATTTTTGAAGATTTGTGTGTAGATTTTAAATATATAATTTAAAAATAAAATAAAATGAATTGTGAATCTTTCTATGTAACTTTTAATAACTATTTTTTTATAGTAAACAACATTTTTAAAAAATAATGCTTTTGTTGTCATGCATAATTTTTTCTAGAAAGGATAAAATTATAACTTTTAAAATATAGATTTGTAACATCAATATCTAGTACATGGATATTTTTTCATATTTTTTTGTTACATATATTTTTAAGTAATTTTTGAAGTTAGGGTAACTATAATATGGACATAGGTGTATGTCATCAAGCATAACTTGTATATATATTGAAATTAAATTTATTTTTTGGTGAAACAAGGACATCAATACCTAGTGCAAAGGTATTTTTGGAATTTTTTCTCAATATTTTACTTATTTTCCACATGTGTAGAACAAAGAATTTTTAGTGAAAAGTCTATGTATTGAATACATAATAAAGTGAAAATATTTCAAAATTATACTTGTTGGAAAGCTCATTTCGAGGACTACGATCTTGAAAATTATCTTGTCAAGTTAATTACATTTGAAGGTCCAACCCAAGGTTTCAAACTAGAATTTCTAAGTAAAATTTGAAGAAAACACCGAAAGTGTCTTACTAAGGCTTTTCGTTTGAAGGTCCTTCGATCGAAGATGCCTTTTATTGTTCAGATATTACCTTTGTTTGAAGGTACCTTCAATCGAAGGCTCCTTCGAATGAAGGGGGTTTTGATTGACAAAAAAAATATTATTTAAGGACCTTTGAATGAAGGTCATTGAATAAAATATATTTTAAAAAATTAGCAATTGAACTTCAAACGAAGGCTAATTTTAGGCGACCTTTTACAAATAAACATGTCTATTCAAATTATGTGTATGTACAAGGTCATTTTTTTGTGTTTTTAATATCAAAAAGTAAAGGAAAAATCACTTTTTAATTTTTTTGCAAGTGCTTTACATTTGGAACATGGAATTGGCAAAGGAATTATTAAGATCATATTTTGCAAAGAAGATGGGAAATAAAAGGACAAGACAAAATAAGGCTGCACAACGTCATACAATAGAAAGGGAACACAAATTATGTAAAAAAGGAATGCATTTATATATTATGCTCAAAGAGAAGGTATGCATATTTTATATAAATTATGAATTATTTCAATTAAATCATCATCTAAATAAGATTAGGATCAATAAGATCAAATTATTTTCAATTGAAGTAATTTTTTCAATTCAAGTATGTTTAAATATATTCATTTATTTTTGTTCTAGATCCCATTACCATTCCTAAGTCCTCTACTAAAACCATTATATTCCTTACTACTTAACTAAACCCTAAACCCTATTTACCCTATTTACCCTATATAAATTATTGAGCTAAATCTATTATTAGATGTTTTTGTGGATGGTGAAAATTTGCAAATGGCTAAAACTAACACACACACATTAGCATGATTAGCACTTTAAAACATAGCAAATTATCAAGCATCCATATGAGATATTGAATCATGCTAAACAAACAAAGTGATAAAATACCAAAAAGACTAAGCATGCTCAAACCTATCCCATAGTGGATTGGTGCTTCTATGGAAAGAAGCCCTTTCCCAATCCTTTGCTAAGCTAAATGATAAAACTACCTTGAAGATGATATGGATTGAAATGATAATGATGCATTTGCCCATGAGATTGTGGAGTTGTGGAGGATTAAACCAATGGAGTTGATCCTTATTTAAAGATTCTCAAGTTGAAAGAATGCTTATGAGAGAGCAATGTGGGATAAAAAACAAGCCAATGAAAAGAGGTCACTTGTCAACTTGTGATAGGTTGGAGGATGAGCACATTTTGGTCAATGTACCAAAGAGAGGGATATTTCAAATTTGAATTTGAGAGTTAAATGATGAGTTTGACTTGTGCAAGGGACATGTAAGAGCTTATTAATTGCTTTGTTGGATGTACATGTCCACTTGTTTTTGAATTCAAATTTGAGGGAATATTCCTCAAAGATGCCATGTTGATGGAAAATGATGATTTTATAAATGAATTAAAATGCTTTATTGGTCCAAGTGGGAAAATCTAGAGGATGTGATCGGTGGTTAGGTTAGGTTAATCAGGATTAGATTAGCTTAGGTGATGTTTGATTTATTTGAATCAAAAGGGATGGAAAGTGATTTCAGACTTAATTAAAATAAAAGGTTTAATTTATTTAATCAAGGAGGGTGAATTAGGATCAAGTTGATTTATTTAATTTAAATTGATGACTTTTAGGAGATTGATAAATAAACATTTATTGATGAATGGATGAATTTAATATGACCTAATCAAATGCATGATGTCAATTCCGCGTGTCTCGGTTTTTGGCCAAATTCTCTTCCACTAAATTAACTAATTTCAAATTCCTTTCTACTATATTTGTGTACCTTACTCGTCAAGTGGTTCTATGATAAACCCTAGGTCCTATCTAGGACCCTCCGCTAATGGAGACATGTGTAGTTTGACTATCCTTGAAACATCCCTAGTTCTAAAGCCTAAGTCTTAAACCCTAAACCCTAAGTTCATTAAATATTATTGAATTAAATCTATTGACCATTTCTTGGTTGAATTCTCTAGATGACTAAATTAAGGTTAATATGTACACAAATAAATTAGAAATTTAGAATGTATATTGTATGTACATAAATAAATAATAATTAAGGGTAAGTGCACCAAGTTGTGACACAAAAAAGATGTCACTTTTGTTTTTTTACCCAAAATGACCATTTGGAAAAATGGTTTGAATGATCAAGCCTAAGGCATGGCATTTCTCATAGCAACCCATTTGGCTTTTGTCGCTCACCAAATGAAAGTGTATCATTTGGCAAGTGCCAAA
>VDFB02274714.1:41305979-41529996 GCA_007258455.2 Sequoia sempervirens
CATGCTAGGACTACAACAAAAGTATTCATGTAAAATGTACAATTTTTTTAATGAATTCCAAAATCATATTGCAAAAATAGAGTCATCTCAAAATTCCTAATTAAGTGGAGGAATGTACCAATTGAAGATGCAACATGGAATGATGAACAATTTAGAAGAAATATTTTACAATTGCCAAGTGTTGAGGGAAACACTCTTTCGAAGGGGATGGGAATGTTATGTTTCTATCATATGTTTTTAAGGATAATAAGGTAATAGCTTGTGGCATGCTTAACCTTCTTAGTTAATATCTTTACCCCTCTTAACTAGAATTAAGGGGTGTGTCCTTACATTATTAAGACTATACAAGAGGAGGAAATGTTTCTCCCAAACCATCATATCATCAAATTATTGAATTCATAATTTATTAGTTGATTATTGGAGGTCACCCCCTCAAAGTGGTCTTCTATTTTACAGATATTTGTATTTATTTCAAAGAAATATCATAACAAGGTTTCTTCAATTCTATTTTATTTTGTTTCATTATATTTACATATTTAATTGAGGAGAAAAAACTACACCTTTTATTAAATATTCAAATAATGTAGACACATATATAACTTACTAATGGAAGAATTTCATTTTTTTATTATTATTTTATAAAATAATGTTTTGGGTATGTTGTGTAAATAGGGTTTTGGACATTTGATACCTTAAATTTAGTTAGTTGCTACTATTGCTACTCATCTCAGGGTAATCCCACAGTAATGATTTCCACTTTTGGATCAAGATGGACATTGATATCGACATTTTTAATTAAAACTTCACTTTCTGAGACCTATAGCAGCTAAACCATTAAGTATTTGAAGATGATGTGAACTAGTGATTTTTGAAGATTTGTGTGTAGATTTTAAATATATAATTTAAAAATAAAATAAAATGAATTGTGAATCTTTCTATGTAACTTTTAATAACTATTTTTTTATAGTAAACAACATTTTTAAAAAATAATGCTTTTGTTGTCATGCATAATTTTTTCTAGAAAGGATAAAATTATAACTTTTAAAATATAGATTTGTAACATCAATATCTAGTACATGGATATTTTTTCATATTTTTTTGTTACATATATTTTTAAGTAATTTTTGAAGTTAGGGTAACTATAATATGGACATAGGTGTATGTCATCAAGCATAACTTGTATATATATTGAAATTAAATTTATTTTTTGGTGAAACAAGGACATCAATACCTAGTGCAAAGGTATTTTTGGAATTTTTTCTCAATATTTTACTTATTTTCCACATGTGTAGAACAAAGAATTTTTAGTGAAAAGTCTATGTATTGAATACATAATAAAGTGAAAATATTTCAAAATTATACTTGTTGGAAAGCTCATTTCGAGGACTACGATCTTGAAAATTATCTTGTCAAGTTAATTACATTTGAAGGTCCAACCCAAGGTTTCAAACTAGAATTTCTAAGTAAAATTTGAAGAAAACGCCGAAAGTGTCTTACTAAGGCTTTTCGTTTGAAGGTCCTTCGATCGAAGATGCCTTTTATTGTTCAGATATTACCTTTGTTTGAAGGTACCTTCAATCGAAGGCTCCTTCGAATGAAGGGGGTTTTGATTGACAAAAAAAATATTATTTAAGGACCTTTGAATGAAGGTCATTGAATAAAATATATTTTAAAAAATTAGCGATTGAACTTCAAACAAAGGCTAATTTTAGGCGACCTTTTACAAATAAACATGTCTATTCAAATTATGTGTATGTACAAGGTCATTTTTTTGTGTTTTTAATATCAAAAAGTAAAGGAAAAATCACTTTTTAATTTTTTTGCAAGTGCTTTACATTTGGAACATGGAATTGGCAAAGGAATTATTAAGATCATATTTTGCAAAGAAGATGGGAAATAAAAGGACAAGACAAAATAAGGCTGCACAACGTCATACAATAGAAAGGGAACACAAATTATGTAAAAAAGGAATGCATTTATATATTATGCTCAAAGAGAAGGTATGCATATTTTATATAAATTATGAATTATTTCAATTAAATCATCATCTAAATAAGATTAGGATCAATAAGATCAAATTATTTTCAATTGAAGTAATTTTTTCAATTCAAGTATGTTTAAATATATTCATTTATTTTTGTTCTAGATCCCATTACCATTCCTAAGTCCTCTACTAAAACCATTATATTCCTTACTACTTAACTAAACCCTAAACCCTATTTACCCTATTTACCCTATATAAATTATTGAGCTAAATCTATTATTAGATGTTTTTGTGGATGGTGAAAATTTGCAAATGGCTAAAACTAACACACACACATTAGCATGATTAGCACTTTAAAACATAGCAAATTATCAAGCATCCATATGAGATATTGAATCATGCTAAACAAACAAAGTGATAAAATACCAAAAAGACTAAGCATGCTCAAACCTATCCCATAGTGGATTGGTGCTTCTATGGAAAGAAGCCCTTTCCCAATCCTTTGCTAAGCTAAATGATAAAACTACCTTGAAGATGATATGGATTGAAATGATAATGATGCATTTGCCCATGAGATTGTGGAGTTGTGGAGGATTAAACCAATGGAGTTGATCCTTATTTAAAGATTCTCAAGTTGAAAGAATGCTTATGAGAGAGCAATGTGGGATAAAAAACAAGCCAATGAAAAGAGGTCACTTGTCAACTTGTGATAGGTTGGAGGATGAGCACATTTTGGTCAATGTACCAAAGAGAGGGATATTTCAAATTTGAATTTGAGAGTTAAATGATGAGTTTGACTTGTGCAAGGGACATGTAAGAGCTTATTAATTGCTTTGTTGGATGTACATGTCCACTTGTTTTTGAATTCAAATTTGAGGGAATATTCCTCAAAGATGCCATGTTGATGGAAAATGATGATTTTATAAATGAATTAAAATGCTTTATTGGTCCAAGTGGGAAAATCTAGAGGATGTGATCGGTGGTTAGGTTAGGTTAATCAGGATTAGATTAGCTTAGGTGATGTTTGATTTATTTAAATCAAAAGGGATGGAAAGTGATTTCAGACTTAATTAAATAAAGGTTTAATTTATTTAATCAAGGAGGGTGAGATTAGGATCAAGTTGATTTATTTAATTTAAATTAATTATATTAAAAGTATATAATTAAAAAGTATATGTATTAGAAATGGTTGAAAAGTATTTTGGGATGAATTTTGGATTGGGTAGTTTATTTGAGGGCAAGAACAATTCAAACAAAAGGTTTTTCTTTGAGATATCATCTAACAATATTGGAATGGCACAACCTTGTTTCGTTGCCCCTTAGCCAAGGTCTAATATGAACATGAACATCTACAACTCTGCACCCAAGCTCTCCTTGATGTTGGTAGGTGTTCTCTTCAATCGGAAATCATAAAAACATGGGTATTGATGTGGAAATGCATATTAATTTGATTTGCTTAGGGGAATTTTGTTTGTTTATAGCTATAAGTAAGTATATATTTATGATGGGAATTGTTAGACAGACAAGTAGATTGGAAGGAAAAGGAGACATGTTTGGCAACAACGGTGGAAAGTCTTGACTTGGGATCTATAAAGAGATGAAGAGTATGAGAGCAGGTCTGGAAGTGACAACATGGAAGGGAATGGATTTGGTGATTAGCAGGAAGATAACCATCCCAAAAAGAAGTTCTATCACATGCATACTCCTCAGTAAATTCAAAAATCCCATATGCACCAACTGTGGAGGACCTGTTGTTATTGTAGAAGTTAGTTTTCAAGAACAACAACTACATATTGAGAATATTTGGTTGAAAGATGAGGTTCATTTGCACAACCTAACTAATTTATTGATGCATATTCCATATTTTTGTGATCTCAAATGCAAATTGTGGTTAAAATGATTATGAGTCACTCCTTTTTTAGTTGTACCTATTATAATTCTAATGTATTTACAACCCTACTAACCTCCTAGATTTTATTCTCTCTAGAAATCTTTTTAGTGCAATGATTTTCCCACCATAATGAAATTGCTTCATATCATATACTGTATAAGATCTAGAGACCCAAAAGGTTATTTTGTTCTCATGCTTTAAACCACCCGAGTAGTGAAGTTGAAGATTTGTTGGCTTTGTGCTTATGGGTTTTCTTTAACTATTCTTATGTTTTTTTAATGCCTGCATGGATTTTTTTAGCTGGAGAGAATGGCGGCTATGGGTGTAAAATTTTATGGAAGTCCCATATCATTGATTTGAGAGAGAGAGGGAGCATGGGGGTAGGAGGGAGAGACTTGAGAGAGAGAGATATGGAGGGAGTGGGAGAGAGATAAAGGGTAGAGGGTTTAAGGGTTTAGGGTTTAAGGCTAGATGGGAGCTCAAGATAGGAGTGAGTGAGAGAGAGAGAGAGGGTTTAAGGGTTTAATGCTAGAGGGTAGCTTGGGAAAGGAGTGAGTGAGAGAGAGAGGGTTTAAGGGTTTAACCTGCTGACTTGGGTAGAGGGTAGAGGGGATCTAGAGATAGGAGTGAGAGAGAGAGAGAGACTTGAGAGAGGTGGAGTGGGTAGGAGGGAGAGACTTGAGAGAGAGTGAGCATGGGAACTTGGGAGAGAGATAAAGGGTAGAGGGTACAAGGGTTTAGGGTGGTCTGGTTAAGGGTAGAGGGGAGAGAGGGAGAGACTTGAGAGAGAGAGGGGGGAGTGGGAGAGAGATAAATGGTAGGGGGTACAAGGGTTTAGGGTTTAAGGGTTATGGGTAGAGGGGAGAGAGGGAGAGGGGGTAGGAGGGAGAGACTTGAGAGAGAGAGAGAGGGGGAGTGGGAGAGAGATAAAGGGAGAGGGTAGAAGGGTTTAGGGTTTAAGGGTCAAGGGCTAAGGGTGAGGAGGTTGAGACAGAATCACAGGAGGAGGAGAGAGAGGCTTCAAGGATTAAGGCCAGTAGAGGGTAGATCTATGAGGTAGAAGGTTATTGCTAGAGGGAGGAGAGAGAGAGAGGGAGAGGAGAGAGACTTGAGAGAGAGAGGGAGGGAGTGAGTGAGGGTTTAAGGCTAGAGGGGAGCTTGAGATAGGAGTGAATGAATGAGAGATATAGGGTAGATGGTACAAGGGTTTAGGGTTTAACCTGGTTAAGGGTAGAGGGGAGAGAGGGAGAGGGGGTAGGAGGGGAGACTTGAGAGAGAGAGAGAGGGGGTAGTGGCATAGAGATAAAGGGTAGGGGTACAAGGGTTTAGGGTTTAAGGGTAGAGCGGAGAGAGGGAGCTCGAGATAGAGATAGAATTAGTGAATGAGTGAGAGATAGAGAGATGGTTTAAGGGTTTAAGGCTATAGGGGAGCTCAAGATAGAAGGAGTAAGTGAGTGAGAGAGAGAGGGTTTAAGGGTTTAAGGCTTAAGGGTAGAGAGTAGAGGGGAGAGAGGGAGAGGGGATAGGAGGGAGAGACTTGAGAGAGAGAGGTGGGAGTGGGAGAGAGATAAATGGTAGGGGGTACAATGGTTTATGTTTTAAGGGTTAAGGGTAGAGGGGAGAGAGGGAGCTTGAGGGTACATTGATTTATGTTTTAAATATGTGTGCAATAATTTTATAATTAGATAATACTTAATTTTAAAATTTACATAATTTCCCATGGAACAATTTGATGGAACAAATATAAGTTGTATATATAATTGTATATAAGATTCTTGAACTAAAGAATTCCATTCAAAACAATTATAAGTTGTATATAATTGCATAATTTCCCATGGAACAATTCGATGGAACAAATATAAGTTGTATATAATTAAATGTGAGAGATGACGCTATCAAAGATTCTTGATCTTAAGAATTCCATGGAACAAATATGTACATATAATTGTAATTTACGCAAAATGATTTACAACTATGTACTACATAAGTTACTATAAGTTCTCACTTGAACATGTATAGGGTTACAAGTGAACTTGAATTTCATGGATATAATCTAAGTCAAAGATTCTAGTTCAGCTCGCTCTTCAATAACATGTAGAATTTTTTGATGATCTTCACTATCTAGTCTCCATTTTCTTCGACCATGTGCATGTGGAACTGCGTGAAGATGTAGGGCTGTATCAATTATCAAGTGACTATATTGATATGCCTTGTTATCAGGTTGATAGTCAACAAAATGAATCCCGTATTGAACAACTTTGACTTGTTTTAGATATGTCCCTTGCACTACAATAGAACCTGCATGGTAAACATGAACCTACTTGGTAAGACATATGAACGTGTGCAACATTTTCATGCTCAAGGTTTGTACAATATATATTTAATGTTTATAGCAATTATGCACTCACATGTGAACACAATGTATATATAGTTTTAAATTCAAACTCACCTATGGGAAATGACATTCCATCACTTGTTTCAAGTTGTGTTAGCTTATTCCTCTCTTCTGTGCAACACAATAAATAATAGATAACACCTTTGATGTTTCCAGGCTCTGCTATGACTACAAAAACATCTCCTATACACCAAATTTACACACAAAATTTCTTAAAAAGTTAGAAATGTCTCTAGACTTTAAAGATCATTAACTAGATATATATAATATATAAAAATTATTGAAAACATGTACCTTTTCTAACCAATCCTATATATGGTCATAATCAATTGAAATCAAAGGAATGTCTTCAAATCTTTCTTCCTCATTTTCATCATATGTTTCTGAAACAACTAGTGGCACTGTATCCCATTTACCAACATATCCAAGTTCTTGGTTGTTGCATGCATGATCAGAGTTTCCTGCAATGCACTCAGTGCAAAAAAAAGAGTAATCCCTTGTGTGTAATGTCCATCCATGGCAACTATCTAAACTCCCAACACAATGCAAAGATCTTTTTTTTCTACCCTCTTGCATCCATGCATTGATCTTCTATCCACACCTAGATACATGTACAACAACAAACTTATGTGAACAAACATGTATATATATATATATATATATATATATAATTTTAAAATTTAAATAAATTCAAAATTTTGAAAATGTAATTTATACATACCTGATATCTCTCAAAACAGTCTATGTGGAATGTGTCAGTTTGTTCTCAAAGATGTGTTGACCACATTTGATGCAAAGTGTTTCTTGCACCATTCAACAACATCATGTGCATTGTCTATACGATCTTTTGGCTAACTCATTTGATGTTTTCTTAAAGATTGTTTGATGCAAGCTCCTATTCCATCATGCTTACCCTTTCCATGCCCACTCTCAAAAAAACTCCAAACATGTGGTATTTTGTAGATTTTATGATATCTACAAAGTGCATAGAATGCCCATGAAGATTTGAATTGTGCTGCACATCCATCTGACCATGCAAAATGTTTTTCAAATTTTACACCCCTTCTTCTCAAATTCTCAAAAACATTTGTAAAGCAATGTTGGACAAAAAGAGTGTCATGCTCTTTATCATCACTAATATAAAAGTGACATTCTTTCTTTATGGCTCGTTCTTCATCTGTACTCTCAACACCATCCAATTTTGATTGTGCATGTCGATAACACACATGAACCATAATAATGATCTACTTTGCAAAGTACTACTTTGATTGAATCTCCTTTTGATGTACAAAGGAGTAATTTTATACAAAGTCGAGTACTGATAGAACTGTTCCAAGTGGGAAAGTATCTCTCAATGTTTGAAATTGTTGTGCTTGCCACTTAGCAAAAAAGGAATGGTGTATGTATGGTTGTATCAATTTTCAAAAATCTTATATAAATTTTCCAATAGGAATCTCCTCTTCTACATAGTTCAACCTTGTGGATTCTTTCCCAAAATTTGTTTGCAACTTTACATACTTGTACTTGTGTGAGTAAAATATGTGAATAAGTATTAAACCACACAATGAATGAAACAAATTACATTAGAGAATTCAAATAACAATCTAATCAAATTGAAACAAATAAACTCTCTAAAAATAGTACTTACCTCTTGCAATTTACTATCTTTGTTAGGTCATTATCCTCATTTGTTGAAGGAAATTTAGCCAAATTTCCACGTCTCACAAATTCCTTTTATGCAGTTTATTTGAGGTCCATTTTCATGATCACATAAAATAGCCTTAATGGACAAACTTTCCTGTTTAGGAGGTGCATTTTGAAACCCACAAATTTCTTCTCTCATCTTTCGAAACACCTGATAGTAGAGATCAAATTCAATATGATAATGACAACAACAAGTTTCAAAAAACTTGTTTATCTTCACATAATATAGCTTTAGTCTTTCAAATTATATTGTTTTCACAATCTTTATATGAAGATATGTATTACAAAAGTTGATATACATCTCAAATTGTGTTATGTCTAGCTAATGTTTGATATGTTTTTCACAAATACCAGGACCAATCTTGTGTCTCATAACATCTCGAGTATTTGATGATGGACGAGTTTGATCATGCCAAAAACTTGAGATCAAGTTCCTAACAACATATTAAATCTTGTTAGAATGAGGAGCTCTACACATAATTTCACAATTTCCTTTTGAACTCTCATCCAAAAACTTTCTTTTATTCTCATATTTTATTAGTGTGGTTCTACTATAACCAATTTCAACCGAAAGTGCAGACAATTTTATATTTTTTGCTATATCTTGATGTACAATAGATGTCAACATCACCTTTCTTGTAGTGGCCTTATCCACTGATTGAGATCCTTTCCCAATGGAATCTAAACCCTTTTCAACATTTTGAGCAATATCCTTTTGTAATCCCATGTTTTTCTTCTTGTTTGATGTCAAATGTACACCCAACAATTGTAATGAATCTTTCAACTCATTACGAAGAAGTAAACATGATAACAATTGAGTTTATTCAAGTGTATCAAGATGATTGAAATGATGATTGATTATTCCATTTACAGATTTAGTCATTGACCTCTTTCTCTTATTATAAGGATGGTTGGCATAACATTTCAACTTCTCCATATCCATTTCAAGTAAATGATCTAAATTTCTATAAGAAATTTGTTTCATCACCTTTTTAGCCAGCTTTATATACTCATGCATAGTAGTAGAAGGAAGTGATCCTGACCCCTCTCCAACATGCATTGTTTGAACTTGGGCCTCCTCCCTATCTTCAAGATCCATGTGTTCTTCAACAGATTCATTTGATCCAATATCTAGATTTGGCTCGACTTCAACATGAGAACTTCCTGCTTGTTGAGCCCTTTCTACATGTCACAAAATATTTTACAAAGAAAAGTGAGAGATGATTCTATATAAGTGAAGTTTATGTATGCAAGCAAACAAAGTGATAAGACATGATGCTATAAGTGACAGAAGTTTTGAACAACTAATTTTATATTCTCATCTATACCAGTAGAAGGGAGTGATCCTGACCCCTCTCCAACAAGCATTGTTTGAACTTGGGTCTCCTCCCTAACTTCAAGGTCCATGTGTTCTTCAACAGATTTTTTTGATCCAATATCTAGATTTGGCTCGACTTCTGCTTGAGAATTTCTTGCTTGTTTGAATTTACATCCAAGCAAAGAAAGTGAGAGACTATGAGTTATTTACTTATGGAGTTGAAACAAATAAAATAAAATATTCTTAAACTTAAGAATTCCATGGAACACAAGAAATTGGAAATAGAAGGTAAGCAATTTAGGTAATGTCTATGCAAGATGACTATTTTTTAGTATTAAAGTTTCCAAGTTAAATCTAACATGGTTTTCATAAAAGGCATGCATATTTATAGGCAAAACAAATTGAGGTGTTAATAAAAGTCCTAAACACACACTTGAGAGAGAGAGAGAGAGAAGAAACAAGCATGTGTACCTTGTTTCTTTCTATGATAATTTTCCAAGTTTTGTTCATGCCTCTTTTGTTCTTCTTCTTTTGATAATTTTCATTGAGACACTTTTTTTCTTTTTCTTTGTTGTCCCATTTTCTTCTCCAAGATAAAGATGTCTCAAAAAAAATCCTCTAGCAACTTAGTTAAATTCTCGTCCAAATTTTTCCTTGATTAATAAAAATGAAAGTTTGTCTTCTCCAATATTTGCCTCCTTGATAAATGTGTAAAAACCTTTTCTCCAAAATATGCGAGCTCCAAGTGATATAAATGCGAATTAATCTTACAATTTGATATGGAATAATGAAAAATAAGCTTGTATCTATATGCATATGGGAAAAAAATTATTCTAGTGCATGGAATAACTACATCCTAGATCATTAAATGAATCAAGTGGTAATCAAACAAGTTATTTCATTGTGGAGTTTGTTGTTTTTTAATGTATAGATATGCAACATATATCTTAGAGTAATTTTAGAATTTTATTAGTTGTCGAAAAGACAATAGAGGTATAATTTGAATTGAATTTTCTTAATGTTTCAAAGAATAAAATTTTCATATAATTTAATAATGGTGTAGATTAAGAGATTATTTATGAAATAATTTAACATAAAAAATTTATAACTTAGAGGGAAAGTGTTTGAAAGATGGTATATAATTATAAAAGAAATGTTCCTACCTCTTCTTTATAATTATATTTTATAACTCATTTATAAAATATCATTAGTCTACTTGAGCTTGAGAGTCATTTATTTTATAATTTTTTACTTCTTACTATAAAATTCAATGCGTGCAAATTATTTATTGTGGTCAACATGAATGAAATTAATTATAAAATGGCATGTTCATTTCCTAAAATTCTACTAGAGATAAAATGTATATCATATAAGGGAATGTAAGTTCTAAGAGATCATCAAATAAGCAAATGTATGTATATTGAATATAAGCAAATGTATACATATATCATATAAACATGTAAACATAAGCAAACACATACAAGCATGTAAATATATTCAATGTATAAACATGTAACATGTTATAAGCAAAGAGCCAAATGTATGTATATAAGAAAATAGCCAAATGTATGTATATAAGCAAAGATTGTCAAATGTTGAATACGAAAGATCATCATATAAGCAAATACATGTAGTAAAGATCATAGATCTACTGCAGGGCCTAATATGAATGTCGACTCCTAGTCGAACGACCATCTGAATGAGAACGGTCCTACTTTGATGGATGTGTTGAGCCCTGCAAATAAAAATGTGTACAAAATGTGTTAAATACATATAATTTATATTAAATAAATTTTATGAAAGTTATTTTTAAGAATGTACTTGTATATTTTTAAATATATATCTAGATCTATGAGCATACATATGCATGTACATATACACGTGTGTATATAAAAATTTAAAACTCACATGTCCACTGGCAGTAGATTCATCCATAGAGTCACGTCGATGTACACGATCTGGAGGAACAAGGCTAGGAGTGACATGAGGTATGTCCATCTATAATATATATACATATATCAGTACATGAATATCTCTTTAGTTAAAACTAAAATTTAAAAATAATTAAAAAGGAATTGAAACATGCACATGCACACATACATGCACATTATCTGATATCAGATGACCTAAGTCCTATGAAACGATTGCCTCCAACATATCAACTATACGGTCAAGCGATGAACCAACATCTGCATCCATCTAATATATCCCATGTTGTGCCATAAATGATGAGTGAAGAGGACTATGTAGGTGAGATGGCATCAACGATGACGAACCAGAACCAATCAACATGTCAGTAAAACCCAGAGTCTGTGCAGCTGTCGAATGATCTGTAGGTGGATCCTGATGTGCACTAGTGTTGGGCTGAGAGTGATGGGATCTTGGAACTGAATGACCTCTGCATCTCAAATGATCTCTAACATGCTCTATATTGATCCCATAGTCTAATGCAATGGAGGCATATGCCTCCAAGAGGTCCTCAGCTAAACAATGCAGAGTCATGCATGCCATATCTCCTATAAGTGTGTCAAGCTGTGTGGGAGTAGGGATGTTCACCACTATATAAGGATCCATGGTGGTCCATTGTGTTGAAAATGGCATGGATTGAGAATCTCTTGACATCATATACTGACCTACATGATCAGTAGATATCCTACTGGTGGCAGCTGTAATGTCACCTATAGTGTCAATTGCTTCCTTCTGGGAAGCAATGACAACCTCCTCTGTTATGGGGGCTAGAGCTGGGGTGAGAGTAGGAGAGCTCTCGCTAACCAATACCCTAAACACTGGGGGTGGTCTATCTACTCGACGATAGGTGGGCCTATAAACAATCCTACCACGCCCTTGACTAGCATATGGTGGAATGTCCAGGTAGTTGATTTTGAGGTCCAAATGGACCTCAACATATAATTGTTGAACAAAATACAATGGAATATGGTCATTTTTTGGGTATAGATCATGTGCTACAAGAAATCATGGGTAGATCAATGAGGCCATAACATGATCAACACATCTAGTGACCCGGTATCCCCTAACCTTACATACATTTTGATAAAATGGAAAACAAGTGGTTTTTATCATTTCTTTGGTCACACTATCCTGTACTTGTTTAAGAGGAATGTCACCATGTACTTCTTCCCACATGCGGGAAATAATAGCAACTACTCTATCTAGGGAATATGCACTAGTCCTCTCAAGTTCATCTTTTAGTTTTTCTAGACTATGTAATATTGACATGCATGGTTCAGTATATATCCTCGGGTTTGCACCCTGTGCTAATGAATCTCTCAATTTTTTAATCTCATTAGTGGTATTTGCAAAAAAAAAATTTGCAAGTGGAACATCTTCATTTTCCATGTTATATATGTATGTACACCTAAAGTAGCAATGAGACCTTGGTAAATAATATATCTAGATATAGAGAATAGATTTATCTAAAACAGTTCTAATAATTCATCTACTCATCAATAATATTTTCATACCATTAACAAAAAAACATTCAACATCTATCTAGTTTTTAATAATCAAAACATTCAAATTACTAGATTGCACAAAAAGCATAATCTAAAACAGTTCTAAATTTTAAATTTACAAGTGTGCACTCTAGTACAAAATGTGCCATTAAAGACTTAAAAATTATTGATAAAGGTTGCATCTAAGATTTATTTCCTACAACTAGTAATAAAGGGAAAGAATCATTACTTAACATTGGTGGTCATGTAAAATCAATTTAGTCATTATTGAAGGTACAAATAAGAGAAGAAAATGAGAGAGATGATATAAGCTTGTAAATATCATTTCTAAATTATTGAAGCAATATTTTGATAAGGTGGAAACCAAAATATTAGAAATAAATTTCCTCATATCCATAAAGAAAATCTGATAGGAGGAAGGGACACATGCACATAATATTTATCCTGAAAGTTACCATACAATGTACAAGAACATGATACTAAGGAACAACTTGGTTTCTTATAAGTACACAACAAACCTAGATGAAGATTTAACCCTAGTACAAAAAGAAAGAAATAATGAAAGAATAGGAGAAAATGACTTGATTTAATCTTTGTACATATTTTTTCTATTATCTCAAATCTTATAGATAATATAAAATCCACCATGTGAAAATATGGTTATATTTACTCATTTAAAGATAATATTTAATAATTATTTTATTACTCTTATTGTTCCTCTTCCTTTATCTAATCCCAGTATTTCATGTTGACTTCTTGTATTCCTTTAAGAACACTAAAGAGTATAATAGTATAAAAGAACTTTAGTATAATATTTCTCTTTGGGATATTATTTAAACTTCACCTTAATATCATGAGTTTCTTCATAATTCTATACAAAAGATCCATATTCCCTCTTCTACTATGCCAATTGAAATAGCTACCCAAATTGGGTGTATTATATACTGACATTATGGAGATTACATTTCTTCCATCTAAACTTCACTTCAATGTGGTTTAATAGAAGATTATTTATCTTCTAATCATTTTTGATACTAAACCTATATGAGCATTAAGTATACATTGATTGAAAATGGTTTTTTAATCTTAATATTTGTAGTCATTAATTCCTAAAATATATTTTTGTTTATACTTCTAATCTTACTCTTCCTGAATTTTTTATTAAAGGTTTTGTTATTATTCAATGAGATCCTTTGGGAACTATTATTTTCTTATCTAGAATCAAGCCCTATTTCGCTTCACTTGTTATTTCATGTTATGATAGGGAATAAATTTCTTATTATAAACTCCTTCACGGAAAACCTTCGATTCATGCAATAGGGATTGTTCCATCTAATTGGACACCAATATGTAAAGTTTTTTATATGGAAGTAAAACTTTCATGATTACATTAGATAATGATCTATTGTATTATTGTAAAATTAGTGATGAACTACTTTTATTTTTATATTCCCCTCTAGTTACATTAAAAATAACTACATATATTTCTTTTATACAATTATTTAAGGGGGCATATACTCTCACAACCCTTGTAATTTTGACATTTTTCCAAGTTTATATGTATAATGTTTATGTTGGATTGTATATGATTTGTTGGCATACTTTGTATTATTGGTTGTATTATTCTAACATATATATATATATATATATATATATATATATATTGTAGATTTTTGTGTTTTTTGACATGCTTGTTTTGCATATCTTAGTTCAATGGAATCAACTCCTTGATCAAACACATTGTATATCATTCTATGTATCCAAAATGTTTGATTATTTTCCTATTTTTCTTTTAGCATTTATTTTTTATACTTTAATTATGTTTTATCATATAGTGACATTAGCTCGTTAAAGTGAAAGAAAATATGATGCCAAGAATTGCATACACTACAATATTAATTTATATTTCATGCTCACGTTTTAGCATCTATATCCATAGCATAATTTTAGGGCCCATTTAACCCTCTTTCCTAACCTTCTCCTAGATCTAAGTGGCAATCTCATATTTTCTTACTTAATTATGTTAAATTTCATATTTTTATGTATTTGTCGTCTTCTAACATTTTATTATTTATGTATTGTTTCAAACATTAAATACACAATTATATAAACATCTTCATGACTCTAAAAATATCCTAACAATTTTTTTTCTTAAATCATTCTTCTTACTTTAATAAAAAATTCTAACTAAGACATTTTAAATTATTTTTAATTAAATTTATTTTTAATTAATTAAATATTTTATCAAAACTCAAATACAATTATCCTCTTCTCATTTTATTTTTTATTTAAACTACTTTTTAATACAAATTATTGTATTTTCAAAATGCATGTTCTCTCACTACCATTTTAAAATGATAAATCTTCCTATTTTATAAAATACTTGCAATAGTCCATTCTTGACATCTTTTCAAGGAGCAAATAAAGAATCTTCATTCTAATCATACAAAGTCTATATTTTTGAAATGTATTTTCCTCTTGCTACTATTTTATAAAATACTTACAATATTCCATTCTTGATACCAAATTACAAGAAACAAAAGAAAGAATTTCCATTCTAATCATACAATGTCTTATAATAGCTTTCTCTATTTTCATAATATGTTGGATTTTATTCTTAACATCTCAAAAATGTCCTTTTTTATAACTAATTTTGAAAGGATTGAAAAAATATCTACAATTTCTTTTTTCTCATTATTTGTCCAATTTTTCTAACACATCTTTTCCAAAACTTTATCTCACCCCATTGCATTTTGTTCTTCCCTATTTTAACACCAATCTCTATTTTTTATTCAAATTTGAAAGGCATTATGTACTTTTATATTCAAAAGTGTAATATATCCCTCATACGCTCCATTTAATCCTTAAAATTCTACAAATGTAGTATAATAGTATTTTTTCGACACTTATATTCTATATATTCTTTACATTGGAGCATTCTTCATTCTACTCTTGCATGAAGCAAAATTACTATTTATTTTTATTTTCCTACACTACAACACTTGGTTTCTCTTTGTTGCATGTTACATTATATGCTTTAGTTATATCTAACATTCTATTTCTAACTTATGTTATAATATTTCATTATATATACTACAACAATTCTTCATACAATTTTTATATTTCTATTGACTACAATAAAAATTTCCTATTTGAAAAAATTCTTCTGATTTACTATATTCTTAACTTATATTCATTCTTCAAGCACATTATAATTTATTTCCTTGAATACTATTTATCATAATATAACTTTGCAATGTTTTTCTACATATTATTTGTTTTCTTCTTTAATGTTGTAAGTTATGTTACTTTCATTGATCTTTTCTCATTGAAAAGAATACAAACCTACTTTCTTTTTTATTTCTTCCTCTTACAAATATTATTCACTCATTGAATAATATTTGCTCAATTTAGTAGAATTTTTTACTATGCCTAGTTTTACTTAAATGTATGCAAAATAGGCATTCATATAAACACCACACAAATTATTTGGAAAAATGCCACAAAAAATGTGATATCATTTATATAAAACTATGGTTTGTTGCACTCCATTACAACAATTCATCTAATTAAGAGGTGGTGTAATTTATTGATTCACAAAACAAAAATAGATTTTTATTCTTAAAATTATTCTCTAGAACTAGACTCATGGAGTGACCAATTTGAAAATCAATTTGAACATTTCAATCACTTAAATAAAAATTTATCTAAAGAATAATTCAGATAGTGTTATACAACCAATAATATAGAAGCAATAAATCTAGACTATTAATTTTTCTAAGGTTCCATTCAAGTATAATTTTGAATTCAAGTTTACAAGAAAAATAAGTCTACAATAATATTCACAAATAATATCTCCATGTTGATAATTTAAGCAATGTTTTCAACACAATCTATTAATGGATATAGAGAGAACTAAAATATGGATATACTTGTAGGTTGGAAATATCCTCAAGATGGAACAAAATTAAATCTTGATTATACATTTTGGGGGAATCTTCAGGTTATAGATGTTGATTATTTTCTTCATAATTCTAATAGTTTTAAATTCTAATTAGAGGTTTGAGTAAACTTGGTTTAAAGATGAACAAAAATATTAGTAGGAAGATCTCATTGTTAGGTTAATGCTAGTATATAAGAAATGATATAATGAATTAGTAATAGAAGGTAGTGTTTTTACAAAGGTTGAGGCCCCAAATGGTGTATGTGTTCTTATGAAAAAGAAGCATTGAAGTGGTCCCAATTTTTTTTATAATATCATGCATATATGCATTGCTATTGGGGAAAATATTAGAAAATTTCAAGCAAATGCAATTGGCAGCTCTGTAAATCCAAATGAATATTAAAATATTTCAAGCAAATGCAATTGGTAGTTGTAAAGCCCAATTTTACAAAATGAGCTTGTTTAAAAGGCTTTGGAAACTTTCAAGCAAATGCAATTGGCAGCTGTAGATCCAAATTTGGTTGAAAACTAGGTTTGTTTAAAAGGCTTTAGAAACTTTCAAGCAAATGCAATTGGTAGCTATAAATCCAAATTTTAAATAATGGGTATTGTTTGTAAAGGTTTTAGAAATTTTCAAGCAAATGCAATTCACAACTGTGAGCCAAAATGAGAGCTTGAAACAGGGTATATATTCATTATAAACAATAAATTTTGTTCTCATAATGTGTCTTCAAGTTTTAAATGAAAATTTTGTTTGGAATTTTCTTTTCATTCAATTTGTTTTCATTTCACCAGAAAAAATTTGGTCTCATGTAATCCATTGGAGTTTACTAATTTACAAACAAATGGAATTTTAAATCACTGTGAAAAAATGCCAACCTACTAATGGACGTCCAATTTGATATTTCAAGTTGAAATGGTAGCCCCGTTGTAAGTTTTTGTTGTTCCTTGTCAGTCACGTTTGTTGTTCGCCGCACATGAGCTCCAGGCGATAGTTCGTCATTTTTTTGGTTTGACAGTGATAGGGTTTGATTTATAAATGCCCTAATTCAACTGGGTTTGGTCGAACAAGGGTTCGACCAAACCCCTTTAAAATACTATTTTCCCGTTGACCATAAAGTGGTTCGGTCGAACATGTATGTTCGACCAAACCAGTCTTCCTATTGAAAATTTTAAAAAGTTGATTTTCCTTCCTCTTCTCAATTGTAAACCACTATTGTGGTTTCACCCAGAGATAAAGAGAGAGCGGTGGAGAGGGGGAGAGGTAGGTAGAGAGAAGTAGAGAGGGAAGGAGAGATGGAGGGAGAAGTAGGGATGGATAGAAAGAGGTAGGTAGAGAGAGGGTGGGGGGAGATAGAGAGTAGAGAGGAAAGGTGAGAGCGAGGGAGAGGTAGGGAGGGAGGGAGGTAGAAGAGAGGTGAGATAGAGAGAGAGATAGGAGGGAGGGAGGGATTGATAAGGAGAGAGAGGTGAGATAGAGAGAATGAGAGTAGATAGGTAATGGGGGAGAGAGAGAGGGGGAGGGAGGGAGAAGTGATAGAAAGAAGTAGAGAGGTAAGGAGGAAGGTGGAGATATTGAGAGTGAGGGAGGGAGAGAGAAAAAGGTATAGAGGGACATGTTAGATAAAGAGAACTAGAGAGAGAGAGAGAGAGAGGTATGGATGGAGAGAGAGAGGTGAAAGAGAGAAACAAAGAGAGGTAGGTAGAGAGAGGGAGGGGAGATAGAGAGAAGTAGAGAGGGAAGGAGAGAGGGAGGGAGAGGGATGGAGATAGAGGTGAGAGAGAGGTGAGATAGAGAGAGAAAGAGAGAGGATGGAGAGAGGGATAGGTATAGAGAGAGAGAGAGAGATGAGATATAAAGAAAGAGAGAAGAGAGGGAAGAAGAGATAGGGAGGGAGGAATGAGAGAGAGAGGTGATAGAGATATGTGAGAGAGAAGTAGAGAAGTGAAGAGTGTTGGAATATGAAGTCAATTTTATTATCATTCCAACAGTGGCAGATAGTAGACTGAAGGTTGTAGTGACGGGGGTTCCCAAGGGGGTTATCATAGCCCCCTTGAATGTCGATTTTTTTGGGGCTCTATTTTTTGGCCATTTTGCCAAATGTTTGACATGCAGTTGTATGAGTCAAACTTTCTATTTTTGGAAATTTGTGTTTGATAAGGACTCTACAACTTGAATTTCTTATACTCTGTTGAATTCATGTTTTCTGTAACTTTTTCAAAACATTGTTGTAATTGCAAATTTCCTGAGAAATAACATATGAAATATATTTTCCCATGGTTTTTTCCTAGTATAATTTTACTAGGTTTTCCACGTAAATATTGTGTTAAAATAGTGCTTATTATTTTTCTCTATTTTTTGTACTATAAATTTTCTTACAAAGGGGAAGGTGGAGAGATTGAGAGAGGGAATGAGGAAGGGAGGGAGAGAGAAAGAGGTATGGATGGATAAATTAGAGAGGGGAGGAGGGAGGGATGGAGGAAGGGAGAGAAAATGAGGTATAGAGGGATAAATTGGAAAGGGGAGGAGGGAGGGAGGGAGAGAGAGGTGAGATAGAGAGTAGAGAGGGAAGGAGAGAGAGGGGGAGATAGAGAAAATTAGAGAGGGGAGGATGGAGGGAGGGAGAAGAGGTGAGATAGAGAGAACTAGAGAGAGAGAGGGGGAGAGAGAGAGAGAGAGAGAGAGAGAGAGAGAGAGAGAGAGAGAGAGAGAGAGAGAGAGAGAGAGAGAGAGAGAGAGGGAGGAGGGAGAGAGAGAGGGAATGAGAGAAAGAGAGAAAGAGAGGAGAGATAGGTGAGGGAGGGAGAGGTAGGGATAAAGAGAGGTGAGATAGAGAGTAGAGAGAGAGATATAGAGATAGGAGAGGGAGAGGATAGAGATGTAGAGAGGGACAGAGGGAGGGGGGACATAGATAGAGATTAGAGAGGTAGGAGGGAAAGAGAGATGGACAGGTAGAGAGGTAGTTTTCGAGCTCAAGGGAGAGAGATTTAGTTAAAGGGATGGAGATAGTGAGAGAGAGAGAGGTCTAGAGCATAAAAGGTTAATAATGAGTGAGATGGAGAGAGAGAAATATGATACAACTTGTTGATTCCTAAATTTGACCTCCTGATTACTAAAATTTGACATGCTTATTATTGAAATTTGAATGTCTGAAAAATTAGATCTTCCAAAAACTAGATTTTACATTATAACTCCAAGAGATTCGAAACCACTCTCAAGCTTCCTAAAACTATATAGATGAAATATAACTTAAATTATAAAAAAGTAAATGTAAATTATAAATTTCAACATTATAAATTTCAACTTAAAGTATAAAAAGTAAATGCCCATATATAAATATAACTTAAAGTTCATTTCATGTATATAGTTTCAAAAGTCATCATTCACATTTGGCACTCACCAAATGGATTGCATTGGGAAATACCAACCTAAAGGACAATATTTTGCCTTGGGCATCCAACCCCAAGGGTTGGACGACCATTTCATGCCAAGGACATGATTTTTTGGAAGGGTAGCAAAATTTCACACATTTTTGGTTGTGCTCCCCATCAAGTTTGCACACTTTTTAATGAAAATTTCTAAAAATATCATGATGATGTTAGGCTCTCTCTTAGCTATCTACCCATTTTCTTTTTACATTTTGATTATGTTAAGATTTTCATCTTTAACTTCTTTTGTTAGTGCCTTGAATTTTTTTGTCAAAGCCCAACATGTGCTAGTTTGGGTATAGATTTCTACTTGTTCATCAAAATTTGAAACAAATTACACTTAGAAACTAGACTCCATTCTACATGTATTGAATTTTTTTTATTTTTTTTATTAGTCTTCAAAAAAAAAGGGGGGGAACATGCTCAATTTTTTGCTTTTCAAGATGTGTCTACTTTGAAAATTGGTAAAATATTATATATATTCATTAAAAAATTAGCCAAAAAACTGACGTAAACCACATGGTGTTAGCTAATTTCTCACTGAAGCAATTTTTGAAATTATAAAAAAAAGTTAACATTTTTAGGGGGAGCACAACATATGCTATACATTTTTTGATAAAAGAAGGGCCACTTTGTGTGCTCCCTATTTTTCAAACCATCGATCTTCGCTATCTAAAACAAAAATATTAGTTTAGAAAGTAGATTCAGAGCAAGTTACAACTCTTGTTCTTGTTGCATCTTCAAATTTTGAGTGTAATTATCTTCATTTTCTCCTGAACATCTAACTTTGCTAATTTCAAAAAAAGAAGTGACATCTTAAGAGTTATTTTTGTGTCACACTTTGTGCACATATCCTTATATGAAAATCTAAAGACCAAGGTGTAAAGGCCCATCTAAGGAGCTTCATTTGTAGATCTTTTTCATTTCTTTAAAATATAAAAAAATTAAGGTGCCTTTGAACAAAGGTTTATCTTTATTTGAAGGTGATTGAGTCACCTCCAAATAAAGAAAAACCTTTGAATGGAGGTTTTTACTACTTTTTTTTCTCCCTAACCATACAAAATTGTGATGTACCACAAGTGTGACACATTATTGTGGGCTTACCCAACACTTTCACATTAATGCAACCATAAACTAGGTTCTTGAAGTTTACTGCTCTTGTTTGAGCTCTACTTTGTTGTCATTTTGTAATTGAATTATACCTCCTTTTATATGTGTCCTTAGTGTATAAGGTTAATGGTTAGCCAATGTAAGAATTATGACTCCAAAACCAATGTGTCCCTAAACATAAGCCCTTGTGGGACCCAATAAATCCTCTTGATTTTCTATCCTTTAGTGTAAGGCCCTTCATCTTGACCCATAATGTATAAACCTCCTGAAGTTAATTTGGCACTCCACCTAGTCAACTAATTAAATAATAAGAAATGTACACTTAGAAATTTGTGTGGTGCTTTGTTAGCACTCTTGGTGTTCAAAACACTAATTCATTTTTAGCAAAACATGGTACCATATTGAAGATTTAGTTTGTAGCTTGGATGTCCAGATGGTAAATACATCTCAAAATCCAATTGTTGCATACCAAAATGATAAGATAATACCAATGCTAACCTATAAGACAAAATTATTAAATGGAAATATTTTTGTTTGAGTTAGATTTCTTGGAGATGTGGGACACTTCTACATTAGTATCAAAAATAAAAGAATGAGTGATCACCAAATCCATAATGGAATGAAGACCATCAGTATAGATAAATAATGATTTCAAGGAAAATACTTCCCCATTTGTATGACAAAGAAAGGAAGGTGTAGAAGATCAAAGGATCACATGACACAAAGCTAACAAACACCTTGAGATATATAATAGAAATAAGAAATGGTTTATGAGATTTCATTATAGGACAACAAAGTAGTGTTCAAATTAAGGACAATAATCTTAAGCCTTAGTAAGAAACATAATACTTACATATAATGAGGGTGGATATGAGTTGTAGTTAGATTTGTAAAAGATGATATACAACTAGATAAATTAGATTTAAAGCATTAATAAATTAAAAAGGAATATTCATCCTAGAGTAAAACCTTAAAAAGTGTATGAGAGTCAAGTTCACCAAAAATATAAAGAAAAAAACATCAATCTTTACATAAATCCTAGGATAAATCAACTTTTCAACCTTAATACTATTTTCTTTTAAGATTTGGGACTAATTATGATATGAAAATAAATGCTTGGCGTATTCAATAATATATGTAAGTACTTAAATCTCAAAACAATGTGAAATATCGATGTTTCTAGTGTCTTGATATGCTTTATCAATATAATAGAAAATTAGGAATTATTGGGAAAATAGATCAAGAATCAATAAAACTCATGTTTTCTCTTAGGATCATTACAAATTTTCTTGGAACAACAAAAACATATCCCACATCTATAATTCTAATATGAAATACATAAGTTTGTACCATGTCTACAAATATGATCTATGTTAAATATGAAATTCTTTGACTTAAGTGTGTTGATTGATATTGACATAAAAACTTGATTTGTGTGCTCGAGAGCTCACTTGTGAAAGGGATAGTTTTTCCCTTGTGTCAAATCCCGTAAGAATTCTATGATAACAATTTTGAACAAGATCAAAGGCAATTCAAGTATTTATACAATTTGCCTATGGAGCTTTATGTATTGTTTATGTCACTAGATAACTCTTTTTTTGAACAAGATCAAAGGCAATTCAAGTAGTTATATAATTTGCCTATGGAGCTCTATGTATTGTTTATGTCACTAGATAACTCTTTGTGTGATATATGCAAGGCATGCTCTTTTTCTTCACTTCTCTAGGTGTTTTACACAAACTAAAGTAAGTCTTTTTATACAACTTCTTGTGTCAAATGAAATGTTTCATGAATCAAGTTGAAACACAATAGATAGGTAGAGGAAAAAAAAAGGGCACAAGTTTTAATTTAAATTTTAAATGATTGTCGGTAAATTTTCCACTCATATAGATGACCTATATCACATTAGCGAATGTGGATTTGACTTAGGACAAGAAAGATAAAATACATTTAGACAAAATCAATTGTTGAGACTTAATACAAAGATGAGTAAATAAGAATCAAATTATTAGTCAAATATTAGTTGAAAATTACATCACTTAAACACTTGTCAATGCACAAAAGATAAACTAACCAAAATAGATCCAAAACAAAAATAAAAATAAAAAATTACAATACAAATTTTACCATTACATCTTAGTTCATCATTTACATTTACTGTCTCACCTCATTTAATATAGATCTAATTATTCATCCTTACGATGAATTGAAAAAGAGCGAGCTTGCTAAAAATCCGTAACTACTTCAAGACCAATTAACTCCTAAAATCCATACATACATTCGTAACACATCACAAAATTTTCACATACAGTACATTGAAAATAACCCGATGACTTTTTGTAGCATATAGTGCAGCGTGGCCACGCATAATGTCTGTATATTGGAAGCATAAGATGTTGAGGATGATATTTGGAATGGATTATCCTGTTTTTCCTCTGCCTCTGCAAAACTTGTTTAATTCCTTCCATTTTAAGTTCAGTGGGCAGCTTTGAGTAATTCTCAGCCCACAAAAATAGTGCCCATACCACCTGCTCTCCTCTCCCACTCACCATCTCCCCCTTCTCATCTACCACTATTACTTGTATCTCCTCTCTCCTGCTCTCATATTCTGCACTAATAATACCACACACCATTCTTCTCACCTGTACAATCCTTTCCTCACTTCCCATTCTTTTTAAATCTTCGTTCAAATACTTGATGCGCTCCCAAAATCTGTATGCTTCAATCACTGAGATGCTGGGAATGCTGCACTTCCGCTTTATCTTCTTTTTCTCATCCTTGTAAAAACATTTTTTATCCCGAAAAATATAATATAGTTTAAAATGACTTTTCAACAGGGTGAGCGCAAAGTCCAAGTTAGCACTCAACTCCAACATCTGTTGTGATCTACCCACAAACAGCAACATCAATTCTCCACATGGCAACCCCTGTGTCACCTGTTATCAGGAAAAACATACACACAAATAAATTCTTCCACATTCAAACATATCATCTATGGAATGATTTAATATATACTGAAAACCACTTAACTTCACCTCTGTTCGAGTGAAAGGCAGATTTTGAAAAACAAATTGATTGCAGTTGACTATTTTCTCCCACTCTGATTTTCTGAGCTCTTCTTCACGGCTCTGCGAAAATGGAAATGCCTCCTCTCCCCACCGTTCTATCATTTCCCATGCATTCTTGTTGGAGATTCTTCCTTTGCCATCCACCACCACCACCAGCCTCAGAAAACATGACGGTAGAAAGACTGGGGCTTCTATACCCACCGTGGGACACCATGAATTGAGTGGAACTTGTATTAAAGAAAAGAAGTGCAACAATGACGGTTGAATCAACCATGGATTAGGGACCACTGGCCATGGAGCATCTGCAGCAACTCTGTCGAACAAATCCCTGTCTGTCTCATCACAATCTGGAACCCAAACCACCTCTACGAGATTGTGATGGCTGCTCTGCATCTTCATATATATATCATTGAATGCTAAATAGCGCCTCTTGCACCTGTGTACGCTTGTACGGAGAAGCAATATCACTTTTCCTTGTAAATCCATGAGATTCACCTACAATTTTTGTTTTAAAATTTAGTTATAGTTACCGACTTGCAAAAGCCTTCTGATTAGTAACAGATGTAAGAAATTAAGAAACCAGAAAACATAGAAATACCTTCTGATTGTTCTTGAGGAGGAAATCCGTTTGCAGCATTGCTCTCAGGATTTCAACATTGCTCTCATTCGGAGTCCTTAAGAGAAAAGCTGCTTCGTTTAACATATACGAGACATCTTCCCACACGGACGAACATTTTATTCCTTTTACTTCTGAACAACCTCTGCTACTGTAAACAGAGACGTGTCTTCCATAGATTTCAGGGAATGTAGCATACACCTTATCAAAAAATAAGGAAGACTTTGAGGTTGAAGGCGTATAAGCCACGATTCTATTTGTCACCTCAGATGGTAATTCACTGAAATATCTACCTGCATATATGATTGACCATGCTTTTGAGCTCAAATCTAGTTGTTGCATATTTTTTTCAAATAAGTTACCATCTATTTGACAGTGACTATGCTTGTCAGCATCAGTAAGGAAGATGAGAGAGGAGGCTGGTGGAAGGGAGAATGAATATAAGGGGTGTCCGTGAATGTCAATCAGTAGACCTCCTTCGTCAAATATCTTTAATGTGGCTACCTTCAACATCAAAGCTTTCTGTCCATCATCTGTTTCCTGCAGAGCAAGACGAGTAACGGAATGATTCAAATGTTTCATTCCTTGCAAATGAAATATATTCAAATATAACGTAAATAACTACTCATACCTCCCAAGAGGAGTCTGTTAGCACAACAAAATTCCAATCTTCCTTTTCCCTTTGCATTTCTCTCCACCGCCTGATCATCTTTTCACTTCGTGAAATATTTAGCCGCCACAAGCTCTGAATAGACCCCGCATTGTCCATCCATTTTTCACCTAGCCTCTCACAATTTGAGAGTTCTAATTTTATTAATGATGACAGGCAATGAAAATCACTAGAAAGCTCCTCTAGATTAGAGCACATCGATAGCATCCAAGCCGACCGAAACAATCGGGAAGTTTGGACAGGCTTTTGCATTTGGACAGAATCAAGTATTTTAGAGCTCCAAGGCACCCAAAGTCGCTGCACAATTCCTGTATGTTATCACACCTTGATAATTCTAACCTTTCCAAACAGCCAAGCTTCCCAAAACCTTCAGGTAGTCTTGACAAATTCTTACATCCAGACATGTATAATCTTCTTAACCCTGCCAAGCAATGAAAGTCATCGCACAATTCTTGCAAACTTTCACATCCACCTAAGTCTAATTTTTCCAGGCAACTCAATTGACAGAAGCCAACGGGAAGCACCTTTAAGCTCTTGCAGAAATTCAACGATAAGCTTGTCAATGTGGTGAATTTGCAGATTTCTTCTGGTACTTCTTTCAAACTTGAAATCCCAGAAAATGATATTGTATTTTTCTGGAAAGACAACTTGCAGACCCTGTTCGGGAGACTGATTAACTTTTCACACCCTTGGACATTTATATATTTTAAGGATGGTAAGTTTTCAAGCCCCTCTGGTAGCCGAACAAGACTGGAGCAACTCGATAAGTTCAGTGACTGTAATGACAATAGCTTCTGGAATTCGCATGGCAGCCCTTCCAATCCCCGGCAACCCACCAAACCAAGCTTAGTAAGGGAGCTTAGTTCTCCAAATCCTTCTCCTAACCGCATTAGGTCACTACACATGCATAAATGTAACTCTTGTAGTGATCGGAGCTTCCTAATTGACCTCGGTAGCTCCTCCAGACCTTCAATTCCGGACAGTTTTAGCTTTTGTAGACCATAAACCTTCACAAAACTTGAGACTTCTGTATTATGAAATCCTTCCAACTCCAAATGTTTTAATTTAATAAGATGCCCAAACCCTATATCTGCATGTATATTGCCCCCATAAGTTCCCCAACTCCTCTTAGGTATAATGTCCCCAAAAGTTCCCCTGCTCCTCTTAAGCTTTAGTACTTGCAATCCAGAAAAATTCTGCATCCAGAAGGGTCTCATTAACATCATTCAAAAAACATAAAAAAGACATCATAATTGGTAGGTTTAAAAAGGGGTCATATTTAGCGAGAAAAGACGACAACTTACCTTAGGCAGACTACAAATTTCGTTATCCATGAAACTATAATCCATGAACCGCAAGTTGTTAAGCTTCAGCATATCAATCCCCAAATTGGGCACATGACACGTTTGTAGAAACCTCAGTTCATCAAATCGTTTTCTGCACTGCCCTTTCACAATTGTGTTGCTTCCCATGGCAAATACTCGTAGAGACCTACTCATAGTGTCTAATGCTTTTGCAGATACATGGTGATGGAACGGCTCAAAGTAAAAGCCTTGTAGCCAAACTCCTTTTGTTTGGTACAGATCCTGGATACATTCAAACCAAGAAATTTTACTACGTGAGTCTTTTTAAATTTATAAAATTTTCAATTTTTATCCATTTAATGCTTTTTGAGTCTTCATACCAGTTTATTCTCCACGGCCATAGAAAAATCATCAACATCTCTGAATCGACTGGCTTTTGATCTATTACGACCTGCTGTCAATATAAGATCGTGGATGCTTATTCTCTCTGAGGTAGTTCCATCAAAAGCTTCAACCTCTATTCTTTTGACCAGAGCACCGTCTAGTAGACAATCTAGTTCTTCCTCTCCCACAATGCAGGCAATTTCATTCCACTCCCAATCATAGAAGAATGAGCAGATATCGAGGAACGCCTCCTGAGCACTGAGTGTAAGCTCATTGTAAGCAAATAGAATTCGAGAGTCCTCAAAAGAGTCTTCTTTGTCACAGCTGAAATCCTCTCCATCACTTAGCCAGCCAACAACTTTTTCATAAGCTTCAACCTTATTATTTCGCTTATGGAGATACGCCCCCACCACTTCCAAAAACAGAGGACAGCAACTGCATTTCTCCGCTATCTCCTTAGCCTGAGGCCTTTCTTCAACAATGGAATCTATGTCTTTTTCACCATCAATTTTTCTGTACAACACTTCAAGGGCTGCCTCAACAGAGAGAAGTTCAATGGAGTATAATTTACAGGGTTTAATTCCACAGCTTTCAAAAACGCCAGAGATATTTGTTTTTCTAGCTGTTACAAGAATCCTCACTTTCTTTTTTGGACTGTCGATCAGCTTGGGTAGAAGCCTTTCCAGATGTTCTCTCTTTAGGACGTTGTCGATGTACATGAAAACAACTTCTTTCTCTATAATCGACTTCAGCTCTTTTTGTCCATCCCAAAAGTCTCTTACTGTATCATGTTTTATACCAGTCAAGTCGCTCAAAATCTGAGATTGGATTTCTTCTATGTTAGGATTTAATTCTAGATTTTTTATGAGAGTGACCTTTGAATATTTCCAGCCCTGCAGATTTAATGATGCAAACACTTCATTTGCCAAGGTGGTTTTTCCTGCTCCACCAATGCCGTGTACAACCACGGCCACAGCTGGCTTGTCATTGTCCCACTCAAGGAGTTCAATCACTTCAGTAATCTTGTGATCTATGCCTACAGCTACAGA
This sequence comes from Sequoia sempervirens, assembly GCA_007258455.2. Taxonomy (NCBI): domain Eukaryota; kingdom Viridiplantae; phylum Streptophyta; class Pinopsida; order Cupressales; family Cupressaceae; genus Sequoia; species Sequoia sempervirens. Next base: position 41,334,318 of record VDFB02274714.1, read on the forward strand.
TCAAAACAGTATCATTTTTACAAATATCATGTCTGCAATGAACAAATAGAATATTGATAAATATACAGATATAATTTACCTGCAGAATTATGTGATGGAACCGGCGGTCGGCTGCATACCATATTGTTGTGCACAACATCTAGAGTAGAGAGGGTTATTTGCGAATGGAGCATCCTGCCCATTTCATCCACTTGACCGCGAAGCTTTCCAAGTTCTTCTCCATCCATTCCAGCCACCCACAATCTTCCAATTTTATGCAATAAAGTATTATATTTTAAGAGAATGGAGACACCAAATGTAGAGAAAAAAAGTGTCATAAATTTGTTAAAAAACATTTTCTATAGAAAAAAGTATTATCTACATAAAATTAGAAGAATTTTTAGAGGGAAAAAAATAATTATATAGTTTTTTTTAAATTTAAAAATTCTTAGAAATTAATAAATCTACTGAAATCAGTTTTATATATTGTATAAACCAGGTAAAAGATAAATTTAAATAAATCAAATTTAAAATATTAAAAAAAATCATAATTTTTCTTTTATCATGTATTTCAATAATATGAGAATAACTTTCAAATAAATCTTTAAAAATCAATAATTTACAATTAAAGAAGTTGTAATTGATGAAATTACATTACCATTAACTCCATCAATTCTAACAATATTATTTATCAATAAGATCTTGTACTGTATGCTTAAACGTGAAGTAAGATTGTGTATAATTCCCTTCAATTCTATAATAATAAAAAAATTGTTGATCATTATATGACTTAAGATGCTCTAGTGGATGAATAGGAGGGAGTGCAGTTATATTAGGACTTAACAAACTTTGAAAAAAATAATCCATGGATCCTTGGAACTTAGTGAATTTCTAAGGGTAATTTTATTTGAAAGAAGAAAAAATAGAAGTTTTACCCACTTATTCACATTTTCCTTCTCAAACACTACTCTTTGAAAACTTGACTTAACTTTTGATACAAGTACAAGGATAGAATTATGTTTGCTTGATGATCCATATTTGAAGCATTGTTTAGAAGAAACTTAGGATTTCATATTCTCAACATGTACAACTTATAGCTCTAAAAGGATAGTGTATGGTTGGATAAGGGCATGTAAGGCGAGACATATAGAAATGTTAAATATATTAGCATCATGAGATATCAAAATATAATTAACTATGATAGCCCCACCAAATTTTGACTATAAGTTTTAATATATCTTGCAGAATAAATTTACAAAGGTATAAAATATGTCAAAGAATTATATCTTTTTTCTCTAAATTTTTGTTGCTAATATTAAAATCTATTGCAAAAGTACTTAGAATAATTATACGTGTAATTTTTTTAGATTAAATTAGACAATCGAGTAGTATTTTATCTAGAACAAAATGCCAAAAACAAAAAACCCTTAGTTTTACATTACACTAAGTAATATTGTAATACCTTATCTATTAACTAACTTATAATTCATTAATTTACTAGTTATTAGAAATAAAATTCAACTTGACTACACATTCACTCCTTATGTACAATCTAATTTGCACCCTATTTATTTTTTGAAACTTATGTTGCCACACGTCAAAGATAATTTCTATCAAATGTATCTAGAGACGGTTCTAAAAGCTACCCTCAAGCCCCCATGAACCAAGGTCTTATTAATCTCATCTCAAAGATAAAAATAAAGACATCATTTTTGGTTGGTGCGCTATCACCTTGCTCAAAAATTCTTAAAAAATCATAGCAAAAGCCAAGATACCCTTCTTCAACTCTTCTCTTGTAACAAATAGGTGATCAATTCCATCATGCCCATCATCCCTTTCAAACTAAGTGTTAAACTCTTTACCTCAACCCCTCGCCACATCCTCAAAGATTGGTACTAGCTTTCCTCTCACTACTCTTGCTTTCCTATCAAACAAATCTACTTACAATGTATTTTTGGCTTATCACATTCATCATGCCCATCATCCCTTGTAAGCTAAGTATCAAACTCCTTATCTCAACCCTTTGCAATGTCCTCAAAGATTGACATTGACTTCCCTCTTGTTACTCCTTTCCTATAAAAATAATTCTACTTACAACATCTTCCTAGATTTTCTCTTGATTTCTCATCTTAATATCAAATGGACTTGTCACTTTAATAGTGTCTTTTGATCCAAGTCAAGCTCATGCCCTTAACACTCTCCAAATGTGGTGTAATTTTTTTTTAAACTATTGATATTGCTCTTCTTCTTTTATTGGAGATGTGAAACATCCTACAGTACTATTTTTACATTAGCTCATTCCATTTATAATCAAGATATAAAGATATCCACTCTATCAAATTTACATTAGACACGATCCTAATGTTATTCCTTATAAAATCAGAAAATAGTCAATTTGAAACATCTTACAATACTATTTTTCAAAAATTTAGACTCAAGTGTCCAAATTATCATCCCATTTAAAGAATGCCCATTCCATCAAATTCACATTAACCATCATCCTAATTTCATTCCTTGAAAACATCAAACCTTTATGATTCCAAATAAACTTTTTATGGAAAATACTGCTCTATTTTTTATTTTTTTACATTCGTGATTCAAATACCGGATCTGAAACTTCAGTGAAAAACTTTGTTTTATAAAACTGATCTACACTGTCACGAATTGTGCTTAAAACGTTAACAAATTTCTAAGATTGTAGAGATGTTTCTGGATGGCTGTCCCCATACATCGTTACAGTATTTTATTTTAATAAATTTTTACTTTCAGGAAGTATTTGAAGAGCTAATATTTACAACTAGGGAAGATGGGAAAAAAAGGTACCTTCCTGGAAGTTTCCTTTTCTTCTGTACACAGCATAAGATTGCCCCGTCCACAATTAGTTGTATAGACTCCTTCATTTTATCCTGCATCTCTTTCTTCAAATGAGGAAAACACTGAAGCTGCAGTATTAGTTTAGCCAAATCGTTCAAGGATTTCAGAAGTCCCAAGCGCTCCTCCTTGTTCTGCTTTATTTTGTCCAGCCTTTCAATAACCGCAGCCACCAGGAGAAATCCCACTCCGACCCAATGAACATTTCCAATGGCATTCAACACTGATATTGCTGTACTATGTTTGTCGCCAGAGCAGTCTGATATCTGCACAATGTATAAAACAATTTCTGAAACAAAAACGCGTGCAACACCTCCAGAGAAAAATCATTTCAGCCGTACAAATATATGTATAATTATTCTCTGCATAATTGTGTCCATAAAATTACTCCCCTTTTAGCTCTTAAAACAAAAGAGGAAAGAATAGGCATGGATGTAATGTTGCACCTGGGTGGAAATTAGTCTGACATTATTTGACGCTTCTTCTGAAAATGTGGCAACTTGGGATGGAGAGGATAGCCCCGCTCGCACGGAAACCAACTTCTTACCAGTGGCTCTTTGTAAAAAATCCTTGAATCGAATTTTTAAATAGCACTTTAATAAGGCGTGCAAAAAGAAAGCGTTCATACCTTGCTGGTGTAATGAAAGTAAAATTAGTTTAAGTATATTTATACTTTATCTTTATGTTTTTAAAGGTTTGATTAAAGAATACAATTGATTGTTCATTTGTATTAGCTTTCCCATCTTTATGAGTGAGTGCTTCCATAATAATGATCTATCCACCATACATCTAAGAGAGAATACTTTTAAAAATTAGGATTTACTAACACGAAAGCCTTAGAAATGCCCTCTTTGATTTGTTCAATTTTTTTTAATCCTTCATACCTATTTAAATGGGTGATCTTACTTTAGTACGAGGGTAATGTGTCATACTATATCTATAAAGTCTAATATGAAATTTCTACATAATTAATCTTTGTAGGGAGAGATTGTAATCTTTTCTTGTGCCAAGGAAGTGATAACTCAATGACAACTTAGAACTTTTCAAGATCAATAATTATACCTTCATTGGAAATAATGCGCACCATAACTTCTCTTTTGAGAAATCAAAGATATGTTTCTTGGGGCTCAAGGAAATCATAACTTTCTAACACTTCTAAAATACTCTCTCTAAATGATCAAAGTAATCCTCTCATTTTTTAGAAAATAGTTAAACAATATTCAAGATAAATCAAGATAATGTCATTGACAAGGTCTTTTAAGATAATATATATTTCCCTTTTGAAATGGGCCTCGACATTAGATTGTTTAAAATGTATTTTTTGATACACAAAAGTGCCCCATTTAGTAGTGAATGTTATGTTGCATTGATCTTATTCTTTCACTAATATCTAGTTGATGCTAAATAAACCATCCAATATTGATAGTTTTTAATCTTTCTGACATCTATAAAATTTATACACTAAAGTGTTGGATTTTCCCCTATTTTAAACCTAAATCTCTATTCTAGGGATTATCTTGACAAACTAAGGCTTTGGTGAATTTCAACATGAAGGTAAGTAAAGAGTGCTCAAAACAAATGGATCATGGACAAGACTAATGTTAGAGTTGGCTATGGAGATAGCCTGCCAAGATCTAGAGGCCAAATGGAAAGCACAAAGAGATAGAAGATTGATATGGCAAGAATAAATTTTATTCCTATCAATTATGCAAACATGATTCAATATATAATGTACATGAGAGACCCTTGCTCATATAGCCAAGGTCAGACATAAGATGTCATAAGATTATGACAAGTGTCTTAATCTTATGATATGAGATAACTATCATAACTACCTAGAAAAAGATAAAATCTAGACATGACAACTAAGTCTTGTAGAAATAATCTTAGGACCTAAGTAAACTTAACATGCATAAATCCCTTAAATCTCCCAATAAGGAATTAACTAGGTACAAGACTTTATTCACACCAACACCCCCCCTCAAGTGTGACTTAGGGAGTAGATTATTATGCAAAGATGCAAAGATGGAGATGTGTTCCAACTAAGGTACCCATGTACATATGCAAATACAATCTCTCACAAATGGAGAAAAGGAGAAAACTAAGGGGACAAAAATCCTCCCCAAAAGAGAGATGAAACAAAAAATGCTTTTAATGATGCATGAGATGGCCAAAACCCCATGTGAGGAAAAAGACCCCCCAATAAGAGAGAAGAAGAAGAAGAGATACCATGCAACCCCCCTCAATGGTGAGTTGCCTGCAATGGTAGAAGCTCGACATTGACTATTGAAGATGATCTAATCTTGACGAACAACGTTCCTCCCCTTAGGAAGAAACAAAACCATAATGAAATGTCGGATACCTTCCCATTCCCAAAAGGAAGATGAGGGAAGATAGATGATGTATGATGTCTCTAAAGCATGCTCAAGGGTCTCCATGTTGATAGAAAAAGATGACACATTCCAAACAAGTGTTTTAGGCCATGTACCATTGAAAAGGACAATCCAGAATCTAGTAGAGATGATTGTAGAACACAATCCAAAGACAAAGATATCTCCTCTTAAGACAAAGAAGCCTCCTCCAAATGTTGTCCAAAAGTATCCACACTCATGTTAAACTATAAAGGATGATCATATAGAGAATGAATAAGAGGGTCAGAGTGTTCCCTCGCAACAATTGAAGAAGGAGCATTTTCATCAAAGAGAAGATGAATGTAATCAATGGTGTCTCCCAAATCTACAATGCGAGACTCCACAAACAAGTTTGCAATACCTATCAAGAAGTTATCTAGAAGACACGATATATCTTGTTGCATTGGATTATCAAAAGCCATATCTGTAGCAATACAAGCATCATCATATGTAATAGTAGATGAAGATGTGATCTCAATAGGAGGAGGAGAAGCAAGAAGAGAAGTCTCTTTGTCAACTGGGCATTCAAGACATTTATTGTACTCAAGCTCCTCTAAAGTATCATCATCAAGGGAAATTAAACAATCTACAATAGGATCATCTACGAATGGAGAGATATGATGGTCTCCAAAGATCTCCCAAATCTTGGTCCAAAGGTTGTGTGAGCACTTAATATCTAATATCTCCACAAGAATATCAAAACCAATATATGTACCAATTAATCTGTAACATCCCTCCTCTTAGTACTCAAGTAAACTCAAGAATTTATTACAAGGTAAATAAACTTAGTAATCATGAGAGATAATTTTCTTTTTCATAAACATTTGCATAAGCTCAAGAAATAAAATACAACTTTTCATGATAATCTCTAACTTGAAATCATATGTAATCATAGCTAGAATCAAAGAGAAGTACTTACACTTTTTCTTTAGATCACATTAAATACAAATGGAAAAAGAATAGTTTTACCTCATAAGTTTAACTATCATAAGCCATAACATGGAGATCTCACTACATCTAGAATGTGGTTAACTATCTTCACAAGCCTCGGTGAACCTTCTGCTACAGAGGGAGAGCATCAACCGAGTTTTTTTCCTCCAACCACATACTCAAGTGGTCCCCCGCACACTTCCTAAGTGGAAATGCCTCGACCCTTCACAAAGGGTATAGATATAAGGAACTATCAAGTTTCACCATCTGAGTCCTAGTGATGTGTCCTACAAAACTCAATCAACCATACAACTCTAGATCTCTTCTAGCTAAGTATGATCATTCTAATTGGTCATTCCATCTAGACACACACCTTTGACTCGTCTTAGAAACTGTCCCATCCTATAGTTTCTCTTACTTTATTTGGTACTCTAGGCACAACTAGTCTATATAGAAAATCCATTCTAGCCAATCTGACTTAGAATTAATCCATAATTCATTATAAACATGTAATGTAAAGATTTAGATATTTCAAACCTTTTCAAAAGTCCCTTATTGCATTCTTACAAATCTAGGGTTTATGACGTCATGTCATTTACATCTCAAGATTCAATACCCAACATCTCAATGCGTTTAATCGAGTTTCAACATTATTGCAAAATCTTTTAAGGTGTTATAAAGACTTCTTGTCTTGCTCTATAGTTTTCTTGACCTTTCACTGTCAATCAAAATATATATGTACAATGTCATAACTGACATAACATTTATAGATTTCCTACATCCTCTTTGTTTCAATACTAGGATTTAGCTTCTCTAACCCAATGCATGGAAATATCAACATCCTTGATTCCCCAAAGGTAATAACATAAGTGTAACTAATCATAAGAACAAAATGCCTCTAGTCTTTCCTAGACCACTTGACATTGTTTCAATTCACATTTTACATACATGAATAAACATAGTATTCAAGGTATTCCTTCACCAAAGTAATATCTAAAAGAATACTATCATTTCATATCAATAATCTTGATCTAATTCAATCTTCCAACATAAGTTAGGTTTTAATATCTTATAGCTCACTCACGAAGCATAACCATTCATAAAGAGAAGGCTTCCATTTACGGTGAAACATAATAGTTTCATACTAACCATAGTATCCATTCTTGTAAGTATATAATTACCTAGGACATTTAGTTCCACCAATAAACCAGGCAGGCATTTAGTGCTGCCTACAAGACATTACAACTTTCCTCTTATCTATTTTCTCCTTCTCCAACAAGGAGTCAACATATCCTTTAAATACATAAGATGTGTCTTATTCATCGTAGTAACTATCATTAACAATTAAGCTCTATTATAGGGAATTTGTGACTCCACGTCACCTTATTCCACTTCTAATCATATAATAAGTCAAACCATATTCACCACCCTATGTCTATCCACAGTTCACAATTCCAATTTAAACTATCCCATAGGATAGAATCATATTTTTGAAACTATAGGCATACCTTTCCTTAACTAAATTGAATGGTTTCATAAAAGTTGATAGCTCAAATTACCCTTACAAGATTTTGTAAATAAACACTATCCCCGTAAAGTTCACTCATAAGTAAAACAAAGGGTTTAAATCTTGGAATAATAGCAAAAGTAGAACAAATTCTAATACTAATGATTTGGCTAACATGCAAGCTTCCATATGATAAAACTATGATCATTGATGATCACACCACCTCTTTTGTTGAGGGTAAATGAGTAGTCATAACTATTTAATAAACCCTTCATAACCACAATCGGGTTTCCATGCAAGTTAAATCAAAATTTTGTTTGAGTGTTGTAAGCATAGCTATGTTTAAGGCCAAATTAGCCATCACCACAGTCATGGTGTTTGTATTGGTTATATACAAGTTGAATCACTAACTAGTACTAATACCATATTTTGTCATTTCTTGTACTATGAACACCTTAGGCTCGACTCCTTACTCAAGACTCGACTCTATTTTTATTCTTTCAACATTGTTATTCAACGTATATATAAATGCTCAGCTATAATGGCCTCAAGCCATAGTTATAGTATGGATTATAATGTATTAAGCTTGTCAGCCTTTGTGACCTTGAGCTACAGGTATAACGTGGTAAATATTGAAATATAGCTCGACTTTCCCAACTGTGAGCTTTAGTATAGAAAGAAATACAATGAATTGAAGCTCGACCTCCATGGCCTCAAGAAAGTCATGGAAAGGAATATAATATAGTATAACTCCACAATAAGTCTTGAGCCATTACCATATAGAATATATCTAAGATAAGGACACTACAGTAATAGATAAAAAAGAATCAACCCCATATAATATGCATGCTATCAGAGTTCGATATAAAAGGAACTCGTAACTAAAAGTACATGCAAGGATAAGATTATTTACTCTACCTGAGCATAGCTTTTCCAAAGCGAAGGTATTCCTAGTTCTGCCTACATTTTCCTCCTCCCAATCTTGCATTATGATATTATAATTCTTATACGCATTTCATGGAAGCACAAACAAAGCAAGACTATGAGTGCAGATGACTCATCTTCTCTGGCCTCATCATTTTATTTCCCAATAATCACTCATCTTTTGTGAAAAAAATAAACAGGTCGTAGTACAAGGATAATTCTAGTACTTTGAGTGATTCTCTAGCCTTTCCATGGAATGAACACCCCACTTCTACATCTGTTCCATCCATATGAAACTACTTACCTCCCCTAGCCGATTTCCTCCCCCTCCAAAAGATAGTTCTTGAAGTAGTTCCCATAACTACCCATTTCTTTCATTATTAACAGTTAGGAAGCAGTTTCCAAAGAAAAGAAAACTACCACAACCAACTTGCAAGAGACTTGGATTACCTCCTAGTGACCATATCACCTTTGTGGATTTAATGATCTCCAAGTAAGACTAGCAGCAAATGATTTTAATGTAATGGATTTGCACTAGCTGCACTACACGGTCATTAGAGTAGTCACCCCTAAATGTGACGACTTTCAATAAAGTGACATCGTGCAACCTACAATTCAAAGGCTCACATTTCTAGATATCTCTCAACATGCTTCCATTTTGTGGTTTATAATGGCTTCATTTAAAAAAAAAAAAAGAATAATAAGAAACTAGATAAAATGTCTTATAATAAAGCTCAATTCTAGGCATCTTAGTGGCTTGACCCACTATCAAACTGTAAACCCTAAATCTACATTTTGCTCAAAAACAAACAAGATTGAGTATTGTTAGTTAAGTCAAACAAATCAGATATAGAATCCCTATGAAATAATTGCTCATGTTATCTATGCAAACAAAGTAAGTTATCAACATAAGCTAAGTGAAAGCATGAGAAAAACAAGAGTCAAATTCTATCCCATAGTGGATTGGTGTCACATGTGTTAGTGACCCTTTCCCAATCCTTGATCAAAGCTCAAGATGATAAAATGCAAATGGAGATGATGGAGTGAAATGGACAAGATCAAATCTCAAATGAAGAGAGTAACCTTGCATAAAATTGTGGAGAGATGGTGAAGGATTTGATAAGAGATGAAGCCTCTATTTTATAGATTTTCAAAATGCTAAGTCTTGAAAATGGACCAATGTGGGACAAAGATCAAGCCAATAAGATAAGGCCACTTGTCAAGAAATGATAGGCCAATGGTTGTGCAAGATTTGGGAAGAGTGCCCATGAGAGGGAAAATTTGAATTTGAATTTGTGCAATGAATGCTAAGTTTGACTTTGGAAGGGGACATGTAAGAGACATGTAAGGCCTCATAAATGCTCTGTTTGGTGTACATGTCCACTTGGGGGGAGATTCAAACTTGGAGAATATTCTCCCTTTATGCCAAGTTGAAAATAAAGATTTTGATAAATCAATTAAATGCAATTTCATGTGCAAGTGGCCAAATCTAGAGAATGCAAGTGGTTAGGATGTGACATGCATTAGATTAGATTTAATCAGGATTAATTAGCTAAGATGATGATTAGGGTGCTTTGACTTTTATGACTTAAATACTTGATTTATTTAATTCAGAAAAGGATGAAGTATGATTTGGATTTGAATTAAATAAAGTCCTGATTTATTTAATTAAATGGATGATGCAAGATGAAGGTTGAATGATTTATGAGAGATGAAATGGTATTATTTGATTAAACCTTTGGATTGACCCGATTTACCTGATGAATGGATTTGTTGCGTTTGATCAATTCAATGAGTGGATGATTATGCATAATGCTAATTTTGCGTGTCTACATTTTGCCCCTCTTTGAAGCAATGTACTTGTTGCATTGGTTCAAAGAATAACTTGCCGCGATCAAAATTTAAAAATTTCATGATTTTTTGGATGCCCCAGCGGAAAGAAGTACACTGGTACATTGCCCCCTCGAGAGATTAAACGAAAAGGTTCGATTTGAGGGTTGATCTCGCGATAAAGAGGTTCAAAATGGGTGGTTCTGGATGATGATGCAAATGAGATGATTTCAAGATGTTTAGAATAACAAATCTATATTATCCTAAACAACTTAAATGATGATATGATATGAGATGGATGAGATTGATGATGTGAATGATGTGATATGTTGTGATTATGCAATGGATGATTTATGAAATGCTTAGACTAACAGATCTATATTATGATGATGATTATGCAATGCTTTTGAAATGATTGATGTTTCCTATGATGTATGATATGTGGTATGCTGACAGTTTGTAGATGCAGGATGGATGCATGATAGATGCATGACGGATGCATGATGTTAGCGTGGAAATCAGATATGACAAGAGGATCCCACAAGTCCATGATTGGTCAAGACTTTATTAGAGATGATGATGATGATAGATAAATGTTGATGATGATGATTCGCTTATCAAGGATTGGGATTTTCAAAGGGTCACTTACTTTATGTTTGATTACACGCCTAAGTACGATGCATCAAGGTATGAAGGACCAGGATGGCGTTGTACTTAGTGTGATGGACTTTGACTTGACAAATAGATAGGAGTATTCTTGTTCACACTTGACATATAGAAACCTTGCTAAGGCGTACCTAACAAAGCAAGTATTCGCCAAGTTATATTACAAGAGCATCCAACAAGCATAGCAGACAAAATAATAATGATCGTTGCCCCATTCCTATCTCTCTAAATCCTTCGTTCGGATATCATTGAGAGGTCCTTGGAATGAGCGCTATAAGATAAATCAAAAGAAAAGATCAAGTATGCAAATAATCCAATGTTCTTCATACCTTCAGCCAAAGGGATTTGTTTTGATGGGATAAGAATCCAAAGTGATATCCAAAATGATGCCCATTGTCGGAACGATATATCCTAGGACATGCATTGTATAGGATGAGGATGGTTTGATAAATTGATTGATAGGCTGTTGATATAAGGTCGATTAACATGTTTGAAAATGATCAAGACTTTGATTTTGTTTTAAAGATTTGTTGCTTCGATTTTGATTTTACGATTGAAGTTTGCTTTTGCTGACTGTTGCGCTTGTTTCTGTTTGCGTTGCCAAAGGATGAAGATGGCGATCAGTTATTATGGATGATTGATTATTGGGGTGCAAGCGAGATGAGACGGATAGATTTTTTCAAATATTTGGATGTTTTTGACGTTTTGAAATGTTTTGAGGCTGTTTTTGGTGTTTTTCGAAGTTCTACAAATGTTTTGATTTTCAATTTTCCAATGTTTTTTTGATTTTTTTGGGATTTTGATGTTTTTGAATGTTTTTGGACTTTGATGTCTTGGGGGCTGATCGAAGATTAGCCTTGCCTACGTTAAGCTCGAGACGACGTAGTTCAATTTCAATGTTTTTGATGTTTTCGCTTTTTGAGTGTTTTTTGGATTTTTGATGTTTTGGATGTTTTTGGATTTTTGCATGATTTTGACGATTTCGATATGGATGTGTGTGTGATGATATCAGTGCTCTGTTTTGGGATTTTGTTGAAAACCAAGCTAAGGTTGATAGATCAAGTCGATGGATTGATGATGATGATAACATTGTTGAGGATACACAACAATGCAATGATAGTGTTATGCAACACAAGGATTTGATGGGATTGATGATGATAACATTGTTGAGGATACACAACAATGCAAGGACTGGATTGATCAGGATTGATAATGATAACATTGTCGAGGATACACAACAATGCAAGGATAGTGTTAAGCAACACAAGGATATCCCGAGATGATGGTTTTTTTGATTGGATTTGATTGATCATGTTTGATGAAGCTTGGTTTCGAACAAAAGATGTTTGGATGATTTGATGTGAGATTTGACGTGCAGCTTAGATGCGACTGATATCGATTGATGTTTGATGAAAGATGAAGACTGATAAGGAATGTCTTCTCATCAAAATGTGTCATGGGCCAGTGATTTGGATTTTTTGCTCACGAGTGGTGGACCAATTTGATTTCACGTTTTCCAATGTTTAGATTGCCACATAAGTTGGAAGATATATGTCAAGATTTATTCCTGAAGCAAGATCTAAATATCTGCCCCCAATGTCTAGCAATGTATGGAATGTGATGGGTGGATGCTCGGATAGTTGTATGGATGGATGGATATGTAAAGGATGCCAAGGATTATCTTGCGATAAGATAAGGTGTTCAGATAAAGAATGTTCATTTGGATAATGCTTCATGGCTCAGATAATGCTGCATAGGATAGGATTAATGAAAATAGCCCATGTCAAGATGTTTATCGTAAGCAAGCATAAAGTGTGCTCCAAAATTTCATCAAGATCAAGATAACTAAGATGATGGATGCAAATATATGCGAATGGATTGGATAAATGGTTCATGGATGGATGGATTTATTATGGATAAGATGGATGGAATGCTCGATTTATTATGGATGGGATGAGATGAGATGCTTTCATCTGAATTGGCGCACGCAGATGCTCGATTCTACTCATGATGCCTGTTTGCCAAGTTTTCATCATGGTCTTGCCCAAAGCGCCGCCCATGCGGTTTTCACTATAGGACAATTTTTTATCTTTACTGTTTTCAATCCTTTTTCTGATTTTTTATTTTTTATTTGGTTTTTTCTGAAAGATTCATGCTGAACCACCTGGTGGTGTTGACGTAGATGCCCCTGTCATAATGTGCCATCGATATCCTGCTTGAAGAAGCTGCTTTGCTAAGATACATGCACTTGAATGCAACTTTTGGGATTCTTGATCTGCTTCATTGATACCGGAGTTGACTTTGTCTTTGTGCGCACATCGCGATAGATTGCCTTTTGAATCCTTATGATGAAGGGTTGTTACCAATACATGGTCAATGTAAGAATTGGATATCATGCGTGGAGGCGTGGATGGAGTGTGTTTAGGGATAAGAGATGGATTGGTTGACAGTTTGGAACCTTTGACTCTCCAAACTTGGGAAGATGAGCAATGATAGGTGGATACAGAAGTACAGAAGTGTGCATGGAATTAGGACCAACTGCTTGATACACTTTGTACGTTGCTTGAAAAGCTTGCTGTTTCTTTTGCAGACATCTTTGATGGATACTTTTCCCTCTTTTATTTTGCTCCACAGTTTCTTTGACTGATGGAGTTTGATAGGGATGATCTTTCTTTGTATTCTTTGGTATCCATTTGTATTTGATTTGTCCATTATGCTTATCAGCTTCTTTTGCTTTGATAACGTTTTTCGTACTTTGATTCAAATCTTTCTTTCGAAGTTGGTCCCAATTCATGGATGGGGTAATGGGTGGATGAGGATTCATGGCGTGACTAGTTGTAGTATTGACATTGGCTTCATCATAAGGATTCTTCATGCTCCCTATGTTGACATTTTCTTGAGACGAAGTTGCCCCCAATATGGTGATAGTATCACATTCATGCTTTGATTCTACTTGTGCTGAGAGCTCTTGTTCAAAATGCATTCTCTGATCAATGATCAATGTAGATGACATTATTTCCATTTGCTGCTCTGCTAACTCTAGATGTTCTATCTGACTTGTTTCCTTGAGCGAATAATGATGGATATCTTTATTCATGATGTCCTCAATCTGAGTTTGGGACATATTCGATCTTGATGTTGACAACTCCGTTTGATTGTAGGAGTTAAGAATTTTCTCTTTTTGTGTAACACAATCTTGTTCTAGCTGAAGATCATCTACGTGTCCATCCATAGAAAGCATCTCATGGGTAGATGGAGGAGTAAGTGCTATGTGGATGTGATCATCTTGTGTGGATAAGAGAATATCCATTAGATCATTATAGTATCTTGGAGATAAAAATTTTTGATCTTGATTTATTTTGGGATTGCTTTCGATATGCTTTGGATCAAGCTCTTGACATGGGTCGGTTTCAAAGGATGGATCACTTACAAATGGTGCTTGGATATCTTCATTATACATGGTAAGTGGCTCAATATCCTCAAGTGTCAAGTTTAGGGTTCTTTCAGTATCTGCAGCCATGAGGTCGAAGGATGTCAATATGTCTTGGGAAGGACCATTGCTAGATTTTGGTGAAGGATTGTGATTATGTTTTGGAATAAATTCTTGAGCTATATCCTCTAACTCATTAGGTGATGTAGAGACATTTTTGACATAATCATTGGTCGATGCCTCATTGGATGAGACGAAAACATCTTTATTGACGAATAGATCTTGATCATTATTTTCAACAATTATGGTGGAGAGATTGACAATTCTATCATTGTCCCCAATAGCAATTATCTTTTGATCAATCAAGTCTTGGATGAGAATTTTTAGTCGAATACAACTTAATGTTGTGTGTCCCTTTGTTTTGTGATAATCACAATGGTGCTCCTCATTATACCCTGGTGGTTTAACTAGGGGTTCTTGATAGTTCCCATAGATGGGGAGCTTGATGAGATTTTATTGTACCAATTGTTGCAAGGCTAATTCGATTGGTTTCCCAAGTGGTGTGTATTGTCGCTTGTTTCTTTGGGAGATTTGTACTTTAAGTTGACCTTGTGGTGATTGATTTTGGAGATGTGGTGATTGATCTTCGACACGTGGGGGTTGGATTTGTTGATGTGGTTGACCTTGATAGCTAACTTCTTGACCTTGGAGATATTGTTGTGGTTACAGACACAACTCAATGCTTTGATGACATGGATTAACCAATGGAAGATTGTATTGATTTTGGAGTGAAGATATCTCTTTGCCCAATAGTTCAATTAGTTTGGCATGTGAAGCAAGTTGCTCAAGTGAAATTTGACTCCCTTGATTCGGCTTTTGTTTAAGTGGATCTGGGATGTATAGTTGTGTTTGATTTTGGACAACATTCTAATTTGTGATGATGGGTTGAAATTGACCATTGCTCATGTTGGGAACATTCGGATAATTTTCAAATGTATCCATCCCAAAGTTTGCTAGATTCATGTTTTGAAAAGTTGTACTTGGTGCCTTCTCATTTGGTTTGTAGGGATTTGGTGGGATGACATTGTTCGTTTCAAGGTTCATGCATTGATTGTTCGATTGATAGACTTGTAGTTTTGGGTTTAGATCTCCCAATGGGAAATGTGTTCCAATCTTTGATTTCGGCACACTCACACTTGTTGTTCTATTGAAATTTGTCAAAGGTAATGGTCCCATGTATGGATTGTATAAGTGTGAGTTTTGATAATCAATCAGAATTGTAAGGCTTTCAAGATTCAATTGATTTGGATTACTCAAGACGTAGGGATCAAGTTTGTATTCCATGTTCTCCTTGTGTTTTGACCTTGTAGCAAAAGTGACCTCTAAGGTTCTTAGGACCAATGACGAGATGGAGGATGAAATGTGTAAATGATATGAGTGATGAACGTTTAGGAACTCTGGATCAATGCTAGACTTAGGGTTTGATTTTGATTTTTTTTTATTTGGATGATGAACTTGTAAACCCTACGATGTTGGATGTGATCTTAGGATGAATTTTTTCAAAGGATTTCTAATTTAATTAAATGTATGAAAAAGGATGCATTCCCATACATCTAACTAAACAAATGATTTTGATTTGGTTTAAGGATGTACCCAAGTCTAGAATGATGTTTGCAAAGATCTAAAGTTGTTTGTGGGATGGTGTTGATAAATGTTTGAGGTGGATGAAGTGTTTGATTTTGATCCTAAGAGACTTAGAGAGACTTTGTTTACTAGGCCAAGGTATTGAAGAACACATTTTTCTCTAAGAGCAATCAAAAGACCAATATGACCAAGAGATATCAAGCACATGTGTGGGGTCCAATTCGTTATCTTTGCTTAATGAGTTATGTAACGCTGAAAATGAAACGCTTTTGCACAATAGACAACAAAGAAGATTGATTAGAAGCACACATGCATGCAATACTAAATCTAAAATGCAAATTCATTCGTTAAGCAACAAAGAACATGGGAAAGTAAAAACGTAATTAAAACTAGAAAAATCTCACCAATTCCAAACGTATTTCCATGATTCATCTCGATTGCCCTTCTCCATTTTGCTTGTGTAGTATAATTGCCCTCAGATTTTCAAGTTCGTGCAAGTATAGCCTATTGATAAAGATTAGCAAAATATCGAAGATTCAAGACAAAGTGCTCTCCAAAGTTACAAAATTTGCGAGAGAGATTGGAATGAAGAATGACAAATCAATTTATAGAAAATTGATTATTCGAATGACACGCCAAGATTGAAAGATTAACGGACGGTTGAGATTGACTGATTAGTCATGCATTCTGTTAACTGACAGTAATGACATGAGTGATTCGAATTAGAAATAGAATTAAAGATTAAATAAATGATTTAATCTTCAATTCAACATTCAAAAACATTAGAAATATCTTTGCATGACAAAGATAAAGATTAATTAAAGCAACTCTCTGTTTGAATGCACGCACAACACTTAATTAATTAAATAATAATATTTAATTAATATGCATGTGCACGTAAATGAGTTAGAACTGGATGATTGACTGACTTGACGAAGAGAT
This sequence comes from Sequoia sempervirens, assembly GCA_007258455.2. Lineage (NCBI taxonomy): Eukaryota > Viridiplantae > Streptophyta > Pinopsida > Cupressales > Cupressaceae > Sequoia > Sequoia sempervirens. The sequence goes on from VDFB02274714.1 coordinate 41,351,452, forward strand.
TATTTGAAGATGCCACTCAGACATCGAATCAATAGTTAACTGAACGATTAAAATAGATGTCGAGTCGAGTAAAAGTGAATACTTAGATAACCCACATAATTATCTAAAATATAGAGGAATGTGTTAAAATAGAATTAATGAATTAAATAATTCATTTAATTCAAGACTCAATATTCGAAGGATAATTAAATAAATAAGATTTATTTAATTAAATGATGAAGGGTTTTTAAATGAATAATTAAATAAATAATGAATTTATTTAATTATAGTTGAAATATGATAAAGAGTAAATTAAATAAGAATTTATTTAATTTGACAAGAAGGATAAGGTTAATTAGTAACATAATTAAATAAAAGCGTTTATTTAATTAATCAAGTAGAATAAAGAAAAGTATGAATTAATTAAATAATTAAGATTATTTAATTAATAGAAGAATTAATAGAAGATGAATTAATTAAATAATTGACATTATTTAATCATGACCATGAAGAATACGAAATATGACGAATATAGAAGTCGCAGGCTAAAAACCAGATTTCGGTGTCTACATTTTCCCCTCTTTGATACAATGTCGTTTCGGCTTTGTGTCAAAAAAAGTCGATAAAAATATGCCCCAGTCAAGCTCCGGATTAGAACAGGTGAAGGTATGCCCCCTCGGAAAAATTGACAAATTTTCGAAAGGGTCAGAAAAATTTGGAAATGCGCCCGATTAGTCCAGTAAATAGGCAGAAAGGCAATGCAGTTGACAGAATTGGGTTCGGAAACGGGAGGGACGGGTACGGGATGATAGAAAATGGAAGTTTACATGGCCAGAAGGGAGGAAATGCCACCTAAGCCCTAGGTATATATTTGAATTGGGGTGAAAAACTATTCATTTGCACCCACCTAGCTTAGAGATTTCAAAATTTGCTTTGACTTTCAGCGAGGATGTCTCTAGTTCCAGCCACCCATCATCGTGCATACAGGATCCGGACATTCTAGAGGCCAGCTGGCGTGGACCCCCCGGTATGGACCTAAAACTTACCTTTTAAAATTTTTTAATTTGTGCGTATTTTTAGAAATTTATTGCATTTTAAGTTATGCGTCACGTTTTATTTTGCACCGCATGTGTATGTGCAAACGACGCAAGTGTCTGCGAAAAGCTGCATTTGCATTTTAATGCCGGTCGGTTGGATTAGTGTTTAGCGAATAAACGCATATGTTTATTTTATTAAGCATTTAAAATTTTGCAACTCATGTGAATAGATATTGCCGCATTTTCTTATTTTGATACGCATGTGAGATTGTGCAACACATATGAATAGTTATAGCCGCATTTCTTTATTTAGAAACGCATTTGATATTATGCATCACAAATGATTGTTTTGTGACGCATTTGATTTTTATTAACCACATTTGATTAATAATGACGCACATGTAATTTGCGAACCGCATTTGTGGAAAAGCGACGCATTTGTAAAAGAATGACGCATTTGTAAAATAATGACGCATTTGCATTTTATGTTAAAACAGTCAGGTTGTAGTAGAATAGATGATTCAGGCTGACATGAGACATGTATAATGTTGTTGCAGGTTGTTCTTGACCCTATCTATACATGTGAGTCGAGACCCACGACGTTTCGATTCAGAGACAGCCTGCGGCCGGCCGAGCGACGGACTCTATGGCATTTGGGTTTGTTGCACATGACCGATATGCCCCAGATTAGGGCAAATCGGGGATTGCTGACAGCACTATGTGAGCGGTGGCATTCAGAGACATCGTCATTCCATCTTCTAACTAGAGAGGCTACAATGACTTTAGAGTCCATGTTTATAGGATACTGAGACTGCCTATTAGAGGGACACGGGTAGTGTATGATACGCAGAGGGGGATAGCGGAGATGTGCAGATATTACCCCCACGCTGACGTTAGACAGCTAGGGGTGGACGACTATGAGATTAGATGGCGGACATTGGCTCAGAGGTATAGACAGTTAAACTGTCTAGTAGCAACCTTGATAGGCGGTATAGTACTGCCTGACCGCCGAGGACATGGATTCCCTATAGGATGGGGGGAGATGTTAGTGGGCATGCTTGAGTGCCGAGTCGTATATGCTTGGGGTTCATGTGTGCTAGGGATGTTATACTTCCACTTGCATGACATTGCCTATAGAGAGGCATAGTCTATGAGCTGTGGTACCACGCTCCTGATGGTATGGGCGTGGGAGCATATTGCTATATTCAGACCGCCTGTTACAGTTGATGTACCTCATGGAGCACCATATGCCTTCCGTTATACGGGGGCCACCACACAGCACCATATTAGGGACACAGGTTATTTCAGACATGCGATAGATTTGATGCAGGAGTTCACATGGAGACCGTACCTGGGCTGCGACGTATGGTCAAATGAGGATGAGCACCTGCCATATTGCAGATAGACACAGTATCTAGTGGGACGGACAGTGTCCCATATGCACATTATAGAGCGGCAGTTGCCAGACCGGGTCCTGAGACAGTATGGAGAGGTACAGGATGTACCTCGAGGGAGAGCAGAGTTTGCTCAGTCATCGCGAGAGGTCCTGCTGTGGGGGCTAGAGATTCCAGTCGCCACTACAGAGGTAGATATTGATAGCTTATAGGCACAGCCATGGGGATGGAGGGGTGGACCAGCAGATCCAGGGATGACCCCAGCTTATGATCAGTGGTGGGCATTGCACAAGCCGATTCCCTTGACAGATCCAGGGTAGCCAGCACTGGTAGAGCGACGTGGTACAGGTCCCAGAGACAGACGAGGCAGTGGAGGAGGTCGAGGAGGCAGAGGAGGCCAAGGTGATGGTGGGGATGATGGCAGAGGTGGCCGACGTGGAGGCAGGAGAGGGAGGCGTGGTCGACGGGGACGAGGACCAGCCTTGTCACTGATCCGAGAGGAAAGAGGAGGAGAGGAGGATGTGGCCATGCTAGATGTGGCCAGAGGTGGTGAGGAGGAGCAGCCGGCAGAGGCAGTTATCCCAGACATCCCTGACATCCCAGCAGAGGCAGAGGTAGGTGCCGAGGAGGCAGTTGGAGAGGAGGCAGTGGGAGAGGAGGCAGAGATCGATGCCCTTGGATTGCTAGGTGCCTACCAGGAGGATGAGGAGGAGGATGATCATGAGAGAGAGATTAGGGATCAGATCCTGGAGGAGATGGACGAGGAGGAGGATGGGAGAGACAGGGTCCGTCAGGATGAGACAAAGGAAGAGGTGCCCGACATTGATATGTTACGAGCCCAGGTTGCCTCCTTGGAGGAGCAAATGAGAGTGTTGATGGCTGAGAGAGATGCCTACAGGGTGGAGAGAGACAAAGCTTTGATGGAGAAGGATCAGGCAGTAGCCCGACAACAGGAGACTGAGCAGAGATTCATAGAGCTCAGGTCATTATGTATAGGACCATCAACGGCATTTGCAGAGAGTTGGTCAGAGCCGGCGAGAGGGAGAGATACTACCGAGATCTGTATGAGGCAGAGGTTCCCCTAGAGAGACAGGCTCCCAGTTTTTCAGCGGCACAGAGTAGTAGGTCCCAGACCAGGACCCACACACAGACAGTGAGCACAGAGGGAGTGGATTAGCCACGTAGAGCAGGGCCATATGACAGACCTCCCACAGCTCAGAGATCAACCGGTTCCCAGCATCAGTCTCCCACACACTCCCGACATGATGGCAGTGGCAGTTCAGGATAGAGATACTGTTTGAGGTCCATTTGAGACATTGTATTTTGATCTGATAGCCTGCGGGCTTCCATGTATTTGTGATACATTATGACATTGTGATGTGACACATATGAGCGATATATATATATATATATATATATGATTTTGGCGGCGATTCTTATGATATGCATTGTCTATTTATTGATTATGCAGTCTTTATTTATACATGTGATGTTTATATGATATGTTATGTGATGGATGATTGTATGTATTGTATGATTCTATATGATGTATGCAATTTATATTTACGAGATGCAATATAATGCTTATATGTATGATGTAGACGATATGTGTGTTAATGCAAATGTAATGTGATGCCCGTATTTACAGTTTATTGCTTATGATATGCACTGTTAAATGATGATTATTGTCTATTATGCCATGATGATCTAAATGTGAAACATGCCTATATGTATGTATGTTTCTAACATGTATGTGGATGCAGGATGATGTATACCATTTTTGTGTCACAGGACTTTGTCATAATGCAAGAAAGAAGAATTGTTAGTGCGGAATGGAAGATCGACAAAGAATGAAAAGACAGAAGATAGATGTTAGTGTTAGGAATCTTCGATATTTTACCGTATCACAAAAGGTATTGCACTTTATCATCATTGGGCAAGACTAATACAAATGGAGACAAACACCAGGATATGACATAAATCAAGGTGTGCAAGGTCATCCACTTGCTAATAACAGACAGTCATAGAAAAGGATTGTCACTAACTCATACTAAGGACAAAATTTGCCCCAGTCTTTTTGTCAGGACAAACCACAGAAAGCAAACAAAAGAAAAAGATGGGTCATGATACGTCATCGCTCCTCTAAATCCTACATGGGACATCCTTGAGGAAACTAGTAACATGAATCAAAATCAAATTGAAAAAGACAGTCGACAGACATCAGTCAAAGAAAATAGAATCCTGATACGTCGTTGCTTCTCTAAATCCTTCATGGGACATCCTTGAGAAAGCTAGTAACATGAATCCCAGTCATCAATTCAAGATAAATGATAAGATAAATAAGCCATAAGTCAAAAAGCCAGTAAAATATTTGCCAAGACATGATTTGTTTGTTTGATTTGTTTGATTGATAGAGCCTGATTGCAGGAGATACACATACCGGATAAGACTGTAAGTCTGGTTTCGATGTTATGACTATCTGTATAAGGCATGACAAAGCTTGGTTTCAAAAAGACATGTATCATATAAGACGTTAAGTCAAATGCCGTTGATGTGATAACCTATGTAAGGCTACGTTTGATTGTTTTGACCTTGTCGATTACGCAGGAAGGACGCATCCTGAATAAGACATAGGTTGATTGTTTTGATAACGTCTATTTCCAAGAAGGACACATCCTGTAGCAGACGGTTGGTTGATCTGTTTGAATTGTTTTGTTTGGCAAGTTGTTTGATATGACTTAGAGACATTGCTGACTTGTTCACCAGAGTAATGCATGACTTGATATGACGTGTTGACAATTGACTATGTGTGATGACAAACCCTAAAGGACTGACCTAGTGCGGCCTCGGGGGCTCATCGTGTGATGGCCTTTCCTACGTTGTACACACAGAGACCTTGTAGTTCGACTTGACTGCGACTGACAAGACTGACTAAAAATAGAAGATGTGTGTGAAAGTGAATGTGACGAACCCTAATGGACTGACCTAGTGCGGCCTCGGGGGCTCATCGTGTGATGGCCTTGCCTACGTTGTACACGTAGAGACCTCGTAGTTTGACACTACCAATGGCCTTGTCATATAGACATATGGATTGACTCATGAATTTATACAAACAAACCTAAACGAACTGACCTAATGCCTCAGGGGCACATCGGCAGATGGCCTTGCCTACGTCCAGTCACAGAGGCCACGTAGTTCGACAACCAAGAAAGACTGACACGTGTGACTGACTCTGACTCTTTTTTTTGGATTTTTGAAATGTTTTGATTTTTTTGTGTTTTCTCAAGTCATTTTGGGATGTTTGTGGATTGTCCATGGTTTTACGTCTTCAACACAACCAATGTAAGAACCAATATGATGCACGTCAAGTGTTTTCCCCCAGTCGAGTATAAGACCAACTGACTATGAATAGAGTAAGATGGGGGATATGAAATGCTCTCGATGTCAATCAGTCCAAGTTATGGGAAAGACTACCACCTATTATGAATGATATATACAAGCAATGGTCAGGGTAGTGGACTATCTACAAGGAAGTGGGCTATGCACACGAAAGTGGACTATGTACACGGTAGGGACTATGTACAGGGATAGGTAATATGTACAGGGATAAGAACTATGTACAGGGTAGTGGACTATGTACAGGGTAGATTAGAATAATAGTAGACAAAGGAGTAGAGTTGAGTACACATGGCGCCTGTTTGCTAGGTTTTCACCATGGTACCTAGCCAAAGCACCACCGAAGTGGTTTTCACTATTGGACGAATGATTTTTCTTTACTATTTTCTAGATTATCTAAAAAAAATTTGGGTGTTACCAAGATGCCTGTTTGCCAAGTTTTCACTTTGATAACGATTTTTTGATTTTTTTTTTTTTTGTATTTTTGCTAATTTAGACAAAGGCTCCCAGAAGCTATGCGTAGAACTTCTTCAGATGCATACTATTGATTGGAGAGGACAATGGTTCGCCTTCAGGAGTAGAGAGTTGGTATTCTCCTGATCCAAAAGCTTCTGTGACAATATAAGGTGCTAACCAATTAGGTTCAAACTTTCCTGGTTTGTCTCTTTCTGCTTGATTCTTTGGGTTCTCCATTAAAACCAGGTCACCAATGTCAAAATTTCTGTTTAAGACCCTCCTATTATAGCTACAACGAAGGCGATTCTGATATGCTTGGAGGTGGTCTAGTGCCTTCTGTCTTCGTTCATCTAGGAATTCTAGCTCATGGAGTCTCGACACTCAGTACTCTTCATCATCAATGTGGCCTTTCAAAGATACCCTTAGGGAAGGAATCTCAACCTCAATAGGTAGAATGGCTTCAGAACCGAAAACAAGTGAATATGGGGTAGCACTAGTGGGAGTACAGATACTTGTGCGATAGGCCCATAAGGCAGGGTTAAGCTGTAAATGCCAGTCACGACCAACATCATTGACAGTCTTCTTGAGGATTCGAATGATGGTCTTGTTAGACGCCTCTTCTTGGCCGTTACCTTGGGGGTAGTATGGAGTGGAGAAGTGATGTTGGATGTGAAATTGATCACACAAATGACGGACTTCTTGGTTCTTAAATGGGTGGCCATTGTCAGTGATTATGGAATGAGGGACACCATACCGACAGATGATATAGTTCAGGATAAATCTAGAAATCTGTGTGCTGGTAATGTATGTCATAGGAATGGTTTCAATCCACTTCGTAAAGTACTCAGTGGTAGTGATAATGAACTTGTTTCCATTAGATGATGTGGGGTGGATCTTACCTATGAGGTCAAGTCCCCATTGGGCAAAGGGCCATGGTGACGTGATAGGATGGAGCTCCTGTGCTAGGGCATGTATCAAATCTCCATGAACTTGACATTGGTGACATTTTGTTACAAAGACATATGAGTCTTTTTCCATAGTAGGCCAGTAATAACCCAGTCTCATAATTTTCTTGGCTAAGGTAGGACTGCTAGAATGGGAACCGCATATACCCTCATGCACCCCACGCAAGGTTGCTTGTGCTTCAGTAGAATCAAGACATCTCAATAGGGTATTATCTAGGGCACGTCTATATAGGGTATCTCCGACGATGGTGTATTTGGCTGATTTGTGGAGGAATGTCCTACGTTGGTTATTGGATAGGCCAATGGGCATGACTTCGGCATGAAGGTAATCATAGATTTCTTTGTACCATGGGGAATCAGGACCAACGATGTCACACACCATTTTAGAATCTGGGATATCGTAGGCTGGGTCCAAAAGCTGTTCTACCAAGAACTCAAACTTAGGCACGTTGTTAGGAATGTCAAGAAGTGATGCAATTGTAGCCATAGCATCTGCGGCCCTGTTTAAAACACGAGGTATTTGATGAAATTTGACTTTGTCAAAGTACTCTTTAAAACTATCTGCCATGCGCTTGTATGGAGTAAGCTTCTCATCCTTAGTCTCATAATCATCATTTACCTGTCTGATTACTAGTTGAGAATCACCATAAACCTGTAGGTTCTTGATTTTCCACTTAACTGCCATGTGTAAACCTGTCACTAGAGCTTCATACTCTACCATGTTGTTAGTGCATGGAAATGCAATCCTGAATGACTTAGGGATGGAATCACCTTGTGGTGTGATAAATAATATCCCAGCCCCTGAACCATGATTTGTATGTGAACCATCAAAGTACAATTTCCATGTTATGTTTGTGTCAAATGTGAATATGAACTCATCAGGAAAGTCTGCAACTAATGGGTGATCTGCATGTATGGGTGCATCAGCTAACTGATCGGCAAGGACCTGTCCTTTAATAGCTTTCCTTTCTACATATTGGATGCCATACTCACTAAGTATCATAACCCACTTGGCCAGTCGTCCTGTTAATGCTTCCTTACTAAGAAGATATTTCAGAGGATCTATTTTGGCAATCAACATTGTTTGATGGTTTAACATGTAGTGCCTCAGTTTTTGGGTAGCAAATACTACTGCAAGACAGGCACGTTTAATGTTACTATAGTTGAGCTCATAACCAACCAAAGTCCAGCTAATATAATAGATTGCCCTTTCATGACCTTCATCGTCATTCTGTGCAAGCAATGCTCCGAGTGATGAATGGGTTGCTGTGATATAAAGAATCAATGGTCTGCCTTCAACAGGTGGCATTAAGACAGGTGGTGTAAGTAAATATTCTTTAATCAGTTGAAAAGCCTCTTCACACCTAGGTGTCCATGCAAAGGGTACTCCTTTCTTAAGTAGATGTCGAAAAGGGTGTGTCTTGTCTGCTAGCTGCACTATAAATCTTCTGATAGATTGCAACCTTCCCTGTAATGTCCTTAGTTGACTAAGATTGTTGGGTGGTGGCATGTCCATGATTGCTTTCACCTTAGCTGGATCCACTTCAATGCCTCGTCTTGAGATGATATAACCTAACAGCTTTCCTGACTTGACCCCAAACACACATTTCTTTGGATTGAGTCTCACATTATATTTCTCTAGCCTCTGAAATACCTTGTCTAAAACCTGTAAATGTTCTACTCTTGTTTTGGATTTTACAATAAGGTCATCAACATAATCCTCCATACAAGTGTGTACTAGATCGTGAAAGATAGTAGTCATGGCACGTTGATAGGTTGCTCCTGCATTCTTGAGTCTGAAGGGCATAAAATTCCAACAATATGTTCCCCAAGGACAAGTGAAGGTTGTCTTAGGTTGATCTTCAGTGGCAATTCTGATCTGGTTATATCCTGAGAATCCATCCATAAGGGACAACATCTCATATCCTGCTGTCATGTCAACTATCATGTCTATGTTAGGCAAAGGGAAGTCATCCTTAGGACAAGCCTTGTTGATATCTCTAAAATCAGTGTAGATGCGGATGCCCCCAGCTGGTTTGGTAACTGGTACAAGATTGGAAATCCAATCTGCATAGTCAATAGGCCTGATGAAACCAACGTCTAACAATTTCTTGAGTTCTACCTTAACTAATAAAGCAATTTGTGGATGCATTTTTCTCAACTTCTGTTTTACTGGTTTGGCACCTGGTTGTAAAGGCAAGTGATGTAGAACAAGTTCAGGATCCAACCCAAGCATGTTAGCATATGACCAAGCAAAATTTATCTGTCTTTGTTCAAAGAAATCGTGGAACTCCGATTTCTCTTGTGTTGTCAATGACACTGCCAAATAAATCAATCGAGGATTCTCTTTTGTGCCTATGTCGACTTCTACTGATTCTTCCATGGGCATGGGTGACTTTTCCTGTGTAATGGGGAGAATGTTCAAACCTCCATCCTTAGGCGCCTCAGAGAGGTTTTCACCTTCGGATGCGTCCTTTCTTTTTACTTTTTCATTGTCTAGAGGTGCCTTTCAGTTTTCACCTAGAGACTCATCCTTTTTATCTTGTTTATTCTTTTTCTCATTTTTGCAACTGGAGGGTTGAATAGATTCCCCAAAATAAGCTTTATTGTCCAAGTCAATGGTAAAACCAGCTTTCTGATCTCCGTTAGGTATGCCTTCACGTAATCCCAGGAACTCAGCAATTGCTTCGTCGTTCTCAAAAGTGTCTAAGACAGGTGTATCTTGTTGATCCCAATCTATGAGTTGGGGACAAACTAAGGGCATGTCATCGTCAGAGTTATCAAAATCTAATGGGGTCAAGGTAACGATTGAATTATTCATGTGATTACAAAAGTCTTGTACCAAGTCTATTTTGCTCTTGGGTTTGGGTCTAGGTGGATGAATAGGTGGGCCTAATGCCAAGGTTTGACTATTGGAAACAGGTGGTTGAGGTTGCCAAGAGGTAGGATCAAGTGATTCCCAATAGTAGTGTTTAAACCACTCCTCTTTTGTCATTTTCTTTGGTGGACAGGAATTTAAGGGGTTTGGTGAGGAACTTAACATCAAGTCAAGTTCTCCAAATAACTTGTCAAGGTCCATGGAAGAAGTAGAGGATAAGGAATCCCACTCATAATCATTAGAGTCAGGGGAGTTACAATGATTTTGGTCTATTGGTTCGTGAGATGTCTTAATATCATTTGAAGCACGTACTTCCTCAAGTAAGGGTAATGGAGTACTACGAACGCCAATCTGAATCGGTTGAAACCCTAGCCCTACTCCTTTTGGCCATTGAGAAACAAATATGGGTTCCACTCTGCCATCTTGGCTTAAACCTAAACCACTTTGTCCATCATATCCTTTGCTTTGCATGATTTTGAAACCCTTTCCATATAGACTTGTAGGAATATGAACAAGTAAAAGGGGTTCTTGATTATCTTCCTTGTACAACCAAGAAGTGACATCTTTTGTATCCACAGCCTCTTTGCTTAATTCACCCCATTTAGTGAAAGTTGTTGTGGGGGGAACATGTATAGTGATCATAGATTGTCCCCTACCTGCTATAGGTAAACCATATGACTTAGGAGGAACCAAATGGCTAACACAATAAGAAGTCTTCATGTAATACTCTCCACAACCCTTGTCTTGGATCTCAACCCTAGGAGTAATAGGAAATGAGGGTGAAACAGATGTTCGAGTGAGTGTGGACGGGTCAACATAAGAAGATAGATTAGATGATGAGGCCGCTTGGTTCACTGGTACTTGGCGTTGAAGGATCTCCTTTAGATTTGTGCAATACTGGAAAGGATCGGGATCACCATCTATAGTTATTTCGGTGCCATTGTAAGGGAATTTAAGACACTGATGATATGTGGAAGGGACCGCCTTCATGGCATGAATCCATGGTCTACCTAGTAGAAGGTTATAAGGGAGGGTGAGATCCAAGACCTGGAACTTTGTCTCCATTACCGCAGGACCAATTCTGATAGGAAGTGTTACCACCCCCTTTGATTTTCATTCTTCATCATCATAAGCCTTAATGACAATACTCTTAGTGGTGTCCACACATGCTTCTGAGATACCCAATGCCTTAATTAGTTTTAAAGTGCATAGATTTAACCCTGCTCCTCCGTCTACCAAAACTCGTCTAACTTTGGTGTCATCGACTAGGACTTCGAGATGTAAAGGGTCATTGTGGTTCGTCTTTTCGGTGGCATAGTCTTGTTCGGAAAATGTGGCATGATGATTATTGGTCAAGTAACCCACCATTTCCTGGAAACGATTGAAATCAAGGTCATTAGGGACCGTGGTGTTCTGTAAAGCCTTATCAAGGATAGACTGATGCTCGGGGGAGATACGCAACAATTCCAAGATTGAGATTTGGGCTGGGGTCTTCCCCAATTGGTCAAGTAGGTTATATTGTAACTTGGAAGGTTGTGATGTTTGCTGCGATGGAGGGCCTTGGATAACAAAATTAGTACGATGAGTATTGACCGCGCATTCAGGATTAACATTGATAGTAATGGTATTGATGTTTTCATCGGCAGCACGAAGGCAATGAATGATTTTGCCACTATCATAATCATGTTTGATACTTGCATAATTTGCTGACATATTGGTCTTATTACTCGAATTGGGGACAGTTCCTTTCCCATGGTCATGTAGTGGGTCTGAAAAGACTTGATGATCAGTGTTGGATGTCTTTTGTTTTTGTCCACTAACCTCAATAATTCTCTTGTCAACGAGATCCTGTGTTATATTCTTCAGTTGTCGATAGTTTTGTAGGTTATGTCCCTTAGTCCTATGATAATCGCAGAAGGCATTTTCATCCCACCAAGTTGGTTTAAACTGTCCTGGATCGTATTGTCTTGGTTCCTGCAGTTGTATGAGGTTGTGTTGTAACAGTTGTTTGAACACCGACTCAATGGGTTCCCCTAAGGGAGTAAACTCACGTTTTTGAAATCTCCTTGGTTGTGGACGTTGAGTATTTGAGGCCGTGTTAGGAGGTTGATTGACAGCATTAAGCGTGTTGGCAAAAGTATGAGGTCCTTGTAATGTGAGGAGGGGTCTTGCTTGTAATGTTTTAGCATCCACCACCCCATCATTGGTGACATTTTTGTTGCGAGACCAGAATCTGTTTCTGTCAGTGGGGGTGTTTTGTACGATTGGGTTTCTATTTGATATTGTCATTTTGATTTCACCCTTTTCAATAAGATCCTTCTCTATTATCACCCCTTTTTCCACTAGTTTTGAAAAAGATATGCAACAATGTACCCTTAAGTTACTCCTGAGTTTTGGATGAAGGTTTTCTTGAAACATTGTAACCTTTTGTTTTTCGGGTATCTCGACAGGACACCTACTTGCAATAGTTCTCCAACGTTGGAAGAAAGCAATGAATGTTTCACCTTCGTCTTGTGTTTTGTGGCACAAGGTTGCTATATTTATCTCATGGTCAATGTGGAAGGAGAATTGCTCCACAAATTTCTCGACTAGTTCGCCCCAAGATCTAATGCCAGAATCTAAACCTGAAAACCATTCTAGTGCCACTCCTACAAGACTTCGTGGAAATAGCCTCATAAGATACGTGGGATCGTAAGCGACATCTATGCATATGGTAGAAAATTCCCTGATATTTTCTACTGGATTGCGTTTGCCATTGTACTTAGGAAGATTCAGTATGACATATCTATGAGGGAAACGTGTCATGTACAATGATCTATCAAAAGGGAATGGGCATATGTCCTTTGGTGAAAATGATTTCTTAGTTGAGACCGACATGTTATCCATTTGCGTTTGTAATGCACGCATTTGTGTTTGCAGGACGTCAACTTGGGTCAAAGATGTGCTAGGAGGATTATGCGGATCCATGTATGTATTCTGAAATCAAAAGGTTGATGGGTTTTGATTGAACGTTGGCATCTGAGGTGGATTTGGATTCAGAATATTGGTAAATGTATTCTGGTCTGGTATCTGCATAAATCGGTGTTGACCTGGGTTCTGTGTAAATGGATTTCGAGCACCACTCTGTGAAAAGGGATTCTGATTCAGAATCAAAGTGAATTGATTTTGAGTTGAAATCTATGTGGACGAATTCTGATTACCAATCTGTGAAAAAGGGTTCTGATTCAGAATCGACGTAAATTGGTTTTGACTTGGAATCTGCGTGGATGGATTCTGACTACCAATCTGTGAAAAAGGGTTCTGACTCAGAATCGATGTAAATGGACCTTGACTGCTAGTCTGGAAGAGTGGATTTTGATTGCCATATTGGAAGGAGGGAATGCCTCCTGTTTGTGTAATCCTTGGTATAGTACTAGTGATTTGAGCACTAGGTATGGCCATCGAATGTGGTAAGGTACCCATGATGCTAGCAGTAGGTGTGGTTGTTGATTGTGCACTTGTAACACCGACATATGATGTATGGGCTGACGTTTTAGGTCTTTTACTCCCAATAAGAGGACCAATGGGAGTGGATGATGATGCCCCCGTAGTGAAATTTAATCCCGATGTCATGCTAGGTATACCAAATGGGGACGTATGGACTGTTGTACTCTGTGTAGACGTGCTAGATGGCATAGTTGTGCTGACCTGAGGTATAGTAGTACTAATAGTCATGGTATTTGTCCCTTGTGTAGGTTGAGTTTGTAAGGTGCTAATGTCAAATCCTGGAGGTAAGGTAGCACCTTCAGCTAGCAATTTTCCTAAAAGCCATTGACGATCATTTGCTAGGTACTCATCTACAAAAGAGGCAAACTCGGGGTCCTGTGCGGCAACCTCTATGTCCTCTACTACAATGTGTTCTTGAGTGTTTCTAGTGGTGAATTTGTCTAATAGAGTCTTATGAGGTCTTGAAGAAAATGGATTGATGAACTCGTTTGGGTTTGACATGTTTTTTCTCTCTCTTCTCTTAGACCTAGTTTCGACCATGTAAGACAAGCTCAATATGCGGGAAATGCAAGACTATATCTAGAAACTGTATGACTCTATTCTATGTTTTTGGGGTTTTCTTATGCAAATAATGAATGTTCTAGAATGACACTAGTCTAGACTCTAAAGATGCAAAGTCTAAGCAAGACCCTAAAGTGATCAACTCTATAAACCCAAGATGAAGGGACCAACTGCCTAAAGTCAAACCAAGGTGTCAGTTTAGTTAAGTCAAGGAACCAATGTAGGAAGAAGATCAAAGACAAGTTGAGTTTCCTAACTAGACTGATGAGCTAGGATGACTCTCTGTAGGACAAAGTATAAGATGATAAGACTAGGTTCAATGACAGATTTTGTTAACACTATGACCTTTCTAGAGTATAGATGGTGGACTACTCCTAAAGTTTGTAAAAGTGACCTTTCTAGAAGTCTAATGCAAGGTGATATGTACCCTAAGATGAAGGTAAACTCTAACTGAAGACAACTATGGTAATGACTAAATGAACCTAAATGATGCAAAATTGAGCAAATCATTTCAGGTTTCTGTTTCAAAGACTGTTTGTGTGAAGACCACTGAAATTGGTATAACCCTGCTAACTGGACAGTGACAGTGAATTTTATGTTTTCTGGTAATTAGACAGATGTGTTTCAAATTTAACAGTTGCGGTCCAAACTTACAGATGCGACTCAAATTACCGATGCTTAATTCGATATAACGCATGTGGTGTTTCTAGAACAGATGCGAGCCAAAATAACAGATGCGACTCAAAAATTACAAATGCGACGCCAAACTACCAGATGACCTTTATAAATCAGATACGAGCCAAACCGACAGATGCGACTCAAAACTAACAGATGTGACTCTAAAAATCAGATGCGTGTTTCTGGTGAACAATTGCGACTCTCTGTGAATTTTCAGTGACATGAAATTTAAACTGACCCGCTTTCTATGATCAAATTCTGACAATCAAAGACAATCGTAAGACAAAGTGTTTTCTTTCGATTTTGGACTCAAAGATCGTTTAAAGTGATAACAGACAAGCACATCCTAATAGGCCAAAGGCCTAGGGTTTGTATACTTGGTATAGCCCACCTATTATACCCCGGATTGGTGATGAACACCTTTCCTTCTCGAGCGGATAGCTTAGGAATTTGGTGGCAATGGCTCCCCTCCATGGCTCATTAACGTCTTTCGAGCACACCACTGAATTCTTTGGGCAATGACCTCCCAAGAACTGCTATCTCTACTCAAGGGGATCAGTAGTGAGTATCTTCGGGCATGATACTGTACCCTGCACTAATACCAAGCAACGACTACAAATAGGTTGGTCTCTACAACAAAGGGTATTTAATTCGGGCATTCTGTTCGTGGGGTGTGATCCATACAGCGCGAGTCCCCTTTCGGATCCATCTCGTCGGAACCACACTCGTGATTCTTGGGGTTTCCCCAAGAACCCACTTTTATATACCGGCTGGAAGTCCCTCGGGTTCAAGGTGCTACCGGTCTCATCATCCTGGGGTGAGTACTTTTTCCCACCAGAACAGGCCCAAGTTCTAGAGTTGGTAACCGTTTCTCTTACACCCAAGATCGCACGGATGTGCAAGGGGAGAGGATACTTCGATGTACCAAGTCGTAAGGGTAACCAGATTTGTGCTTTCGCACCAAACAGTAGACACTTGTTAATTTTAACCAAACAAAAGATTTTCTAATCTACCAAACAATCTGTTTCAAAATTAACTAGGGTTTTCGACAAGCATCTTGCAGAAAAACTTGTTAGTAATTTTCAATATTGTCTTCGTCAATCATCCTGCAAAAGCTTGTTAACTCCAAATGGCGACACGCTGAAAATAAGATATCAGTAACACGAAAAATCAAATGAAAATAGAAAACTAAAATAGTGATAACTTCCTCAAAACTAAACAAAATTTTAAATAGTAGATATCTATGGAAAGCTAAAGAATAGACCTTCAAAACCCAGAAAAAGTTTTGCAAAATCATGCCAAACAAAAATGTTATAAACAAAACAAAATTCGTGTTTTAACAGTTAAAGCTTAAAAAACTACGGTCACTAAAACGGCCATAACTTTCGCAAATCTTAACAAAATTTTAAACCATTTGAAGTTCTGGAAAACTGAGAATGAGATCTACAAAACCCATAAATTTTTTTAAAATTTTTTATTCACCCATTTTTCTGTGTTCAAAAAAAGGTGACGGGATTTCGTTCACGTCGGGTTCACCAAAATGTAACGCTGAAAATGAAACGCTTTTGCACAATAGACAACAAAGAAGATTGATTAGAAGCACACATGCATGCAATACTAAATCTAAAATGCAAATTCATTCATTAAGCAACAAAGAACATGGGAAAGTAAAAACGTAATTAAAACTAGAATAATCTCACCAATTCCAAACATATTTCCATGATTCATCTCGATTGCCCTTCTCCATTTTGCTTGTGTAGTATAATTGCCCTCAGATTTTCAAGTTCGTGCAAGTATAGCCTATTGATAAAGATTAGCAAAATATCGAAGATTCAAGACAAAGTGCTCTCCAAAGTTACAAAATTTGCGAGAGAGATTGGAATGAAGAATGACAAATCAATTTATAGAAAATTGATTATTCGAATGACAGGCCAAGATTGAAAGATTAACAGATGGTTGAGATTGACTGATTCGTCATGCATTCTGTTAACTGACAGTAATGACATGAGTGATTCGAATTAGAAATATAATTAAAAATTAAATAAATAATTTAATCTTCAGTTCAGCATTCAAAAACATTAGAAATATCTTTGCATGACAAAGATAAAGATTGATTAAAGCAACTCTCTATTCGAATGCACACACAACACTTAATTAATTAAATAATAATATTTAATTAATATGCATGTGCACGCAAATGAGTTAGAACTGGACGATTGACTGACTTGACGAAGAGATTATTTGAAGATGCCACTCAGACATCGAATCAATAGTTAACTGAACGATTAAAATAGATGTCGAGTCGAGTAAAAGTGAATACTTAGATAACCCACATAATTATCTAAAATATAGAGGAATGTGTTAAAATAGAATTAATGAATTAAATAATTCATTTAATTCAAGACTCAATATTCGAAGGATAATTAAATAAATAAGATTTATTTAATTAAATGATGAAGGGTTTTTAAATGAATAATTAAATAAATAATGAATTTATTTAATTATAGTTGAAATATGATAAAGAGTAAATTAAATAAGAATTTATTTAATTTAACAAGAAGGATAAGGTTAATTAGTAACATAATTAAATAAAAGCGTTTATTTAATTAATCAAGTAGAATAAAGAAAAGTATGAATTAATTAAATAATTAAGATTATTTAATTAATAGAAGAATTAATAGAAGATGAATTAATTAAATAATTGACATTATTTAATCATGACTATGAAGAATACGAAATATGACGAATATAGAAGCCACAGGCTAAAAACTAGATTTCGGTGTCTACAAGTTCTTTTTACCAAAAACAACCACTTGATTATGTTTCAAACTAAGATGTCCAATGTCTTAATTTCTTTAAACCCCACAAAATATTTTATGTCAAAAATTCAATGAACTTAAGGCAAGGGTTTTCCTATTGTTTACTCAAGGAGACAAATTGAGGTATAATCCAATGCTTAGGAACCTCTACGGACGTGAATCCACAGGGAAAGCAGTAACATATGGATTGAGTCAATGATATTTGTCTTCAAGAGGGTTTGAAATTTTGAGAATCATGTTGAATGTTTGTTTGCAAAATATTTTCGAATACAACAATATGTTTTCAAACGAAGAACAAGTATAAGCCCTATGGATGTGTAAGAAAATATTTGTTGGATTCCCACTTGGACAAGTCTAGCTACGCTTATCTCTAGGGGATGGTTAGATGCTTGACCCCACTGGCTCCCCTCCACGGCTCATTAACGTCAATCGGGGCAGCCAAGCATCAACACCCATGAAACTCCCATGGCATGCTTTCCATCTCTACTAGAAGACCGTAAAGTGTGGGGTGGCTTCAGAACGACTGTTCTTGCACCAACAAATAGATTAAGGATTTTGGCAATTTCTAGCACATGGGTTCTAGTAAGGACTTTCCGTTTGTGGAGATTGACCCATACGGCAAGAGTCCCCTTTCGGATCCATCTTGTCCGGAGCCAACCTGATTATGGCGTTTAACCAAACCCTCATTTATATATCGGTGGAAATACTCTTGGCTTTAGAGTGTTACCGGTTGAGTCGTTCCCTTGGGTGAGTACTTTTTCCCCAAGGTAGGCCCTCTAAGATAAACAAAAGCGAGCAAAGACACAATCCCTAACTCGATCGATCTTTGATGGCACAAAGAAATAGAATGTACGCGAAAATGCCCCTACTCACACTCACATAAGATGTTCAATTTTTAAGCCCAAATTGAAGTGTTTCAAAGCAATAAAATGTATTTTGAGTGTTTCTCTTGCACCCTAGATCACACGAAGCGCAAGGGGAGAGGATATGTACTCAAAAGACAAAATCACACAATTCAAACACTTGTTCATTTTATACCCTTCAAAGCAATTGTGAGTTCGTTTTAAGCACCAAAAAATGAAGTGTGAGTTTTGATTGTTCAATTCTTAACCTCAAACAAAATCTAGTGAGTTTGTCCTAAGATTCATTTTAGGCCCTTTGCAATGAAAATCAAATTGTTCGTTTTAGACCCAAATAAAAATTAGTGTTCTAAAACGAAAAGATAAACAACTTCGTGAAGTATTGTTGATCAAACACTTAAAGTGTTGAAAAACACATTGTGTTTTTCAAAAAAAATTCCCCTCCTTTTGTTTTCGTTTGCTAGCCTCCTCCTTGTTGACTTTTCGCTTTCCTTGTACCTTTTCACCTTCGTTGTTTGTTTGTACCTTGTTCACTTGCCTTTGTCTGCTTTTGGTACCTATGAAAAGAATAGAAAATCATGTAGAAATTAGAACATTACATTCGTTTTGATCATTAACCCCAAATAATAACATGATTTCAATTTTAAGAGAAAAATGATTTGGATGTTTGAAGGGAAATTTATAAGAGGTTCATGTTTTGATTTTGACTTCATGGAAAAGATACTTGCAAGCCATCTTCCTTCATACTTGATATTGACTGAAAGTATTTAAGCCCCTAAATCAACTATAAAGAAAAAAAAATCCTCCGAAAGTAACCTCCTAAGCCATAATGATGAAACACCATTTTAAAGATAAATTGCATCAATAATTTAATGAATAAATCCTTCAAACCTCCTTTCCAACAATTCTTTAAATTATCAAAATTTCAATTGAAAGGATTTGGTGAAATAAAATTTGTCAACATGGTGACACAATCAATGAAGCACATAATCTGCTAAATCATGCCATATCATTCAAAACAGAAATGAAGATCCTCTACTTATGTGTCAGATAATAAAGTCAGCTAAGACAGTCATTTATGTTTCAGAATTGGCAGAGAGATTTTATGACCGAACAGATCTTAATGACAGAAAAAGGAACGACATCATAATTTTAAAATCTTTGAATATCTCCAGGTTTTGACTTGGTTTTTGAAATTACTCGAAGGCAGCCACTTTGGCAATTACTTCAAATCAACTACCTTATCTATTTTATGAAACAGACATTATGAGAATCTGCGTGTAGGGCTTTTGCTTCTTAGCACATACAATCGCTGCCAGCTATAGATTTGTACGCCCATGCATGACATTTTGGCATAGAAAATATCAAAAGCAAACATCAAATCTTAGCGGCAAAATGTAGTTGCGCAGGAATAGACAACATATCAATCCACATTTATTTCTTCTGACACTCCTTGTCGACATCAAGCTTAATATAGAAACTAAAGAGTAAAACAAATCTGTAGTTTCAAGTCAATACATTTGGCAAGTGTAAAGTCGTATTCCTCAACCATTTCATTACCTGCGTGCAGATGAGAGGTGTAAAGCTAAGTTCTATAACCTTCGATCAGTACCAATGTCTACCAGTAGATCGCTCCCACGCCTTCTTGATGGTATTTCAGAATGGCCCCTCACCAAAATAAATGCAGATGCAAGGTGACAATAAAGAGGGGATGCCGCCTAGTCCTATACAGTTTTTTTTTTTAAGCGATGATTTCGTGTAGCAGTGGTATTTATTACAGTAGCAAGAACTGCATTTTGAAAACTGCTAATCTCCTTTGCAACGGCTGTGTACTCTAACTGATGTAAATGTATGTCAGAGCTAAGATAGATACGATAGGAGATCTCTCACTCATCACAAGCATGGCTGGATATAATACATCGGTGTATAAATGTGAGATGAGTGCATCTAAATATGTGTTGTCAGACAGAGATGATGGACTGTGGGGATTAAGGGCTGCGCTTTCTCTGACAGTCGCTACATAAATACGCCTTGAGGTGGAGATCCTACTAGACTTAGAAAATTTATTGACTTGAGTGATGGATGGAAAGCCGATGGGTGAAAGTTTGACTGGAGGCATACTGGAGGATTAGCTAGATCATTTGAACACTCGGTGGGAAAATAGCTTGCAGATCCCGAGGACAAATAAATTCAGATGCATACAAATACCAGGCATTATGCAATTTCAGCAAAGATTCCAAAATTTCACAATAAAGGCATGACCTTGGTACTGCAATATTCTATCAAGTTTTGAATAGGATACAGAATGTGGTGGTAGGTATATGGAGTTTCTTAGTGGCTATGTAAATCAGAAGAAGTTTATTAAAGATACTCCATACGGTGTAATGTTTGGTCCTGACATTTGCAGTACATAGAAAAAGAGGCTTCATGTAATAAGATCATGTCAAGGTAGAAATTATCTAATCAAGAAAGATCTCACCTATGAGACATACAATCTTACACATGCCTATACTTTTATTAAGACCAGATGTGAAAAAAAAAAAAAGTAATATGAATTTGCTATTTTATTGTTCTTTCTTCTTCTTTCTTTGCCATGGCAGCAACAGCGTTCAGAATTGTATGAGCATCCACATCTTATACTGAAGATTCTCTTAATGTGGAAGCAATTTTAATCCTTCTAGCAAACAATGCCTATCAATGGTAAATGTAGCAAGCAAAGCAAGCCTTCGCACAATCAAATCAGTTTTTTAGCAACAGCTTCAGAGGAATAAATAAATAAGAGGGGGCATCTGAAATAAACTTTACAGATATGAGAGTGCTACGAAACATCTTTTACAAAGCACACAACTATCTCAGCATATATTCAAAACCACTTCCCACAACATGTATACAACGAACACATGCCAAATATTGCAAGATTGTCAAATGAAGGAAATATAGTGCAGGGTATCGAAAGTCACGGACAACTTATGTCATTAGATATACCCAATGATAACAAGCTGTAAGCAACCAACACCTATCAAAGATGCCAAATATAATGGATACCACTTAAAAAATAAAAGACTTCAAGTAAGAAACTAAGCAATATACGAAGCTTGTGTGCTTGGACAAAGCTACGTCTAGGCAGCCCTCCTTCTAGCGCCATTATGCAGACCCTAAATCTGCATTTTGCTCAAAAACAAACAAGCTTGAGTATTGTTAGTTAAGTCAAGCAAATCAGATATAGAATCCCTATGAAATAATTGCTCATGTTATCTATGCAAACAAAGTAAGTTATCAACATAAGCTAAGTGAAAGCATGAGAAAAACAAGAGTCAAATTCTATCCCATAGTGGATTGGTGTCACATGTGCTAGTGACCCTTTCCCAATCCTTGATCAAATCTCAAGATGATAAAATGCAAATGGAGATGATGGAGTGAAATGGACAAGATCAAATCTCAAATGAAGAGAGTAACCTTGCATAAAATTGTGGAGAGATGGTGAAGGATTTGATAAGAGATGAAGCCTCTATTTTATAGATTTTTAAAATGCTAAGTCTTGAAAATGGACCAATGTGGGACAAAGATCAAGCCAATAAGATAAGGCCACTTGTCAAGTGATGATAGGCCAATGGTTGTGCAAGATTTGGGAAGAGTGCCCATGAGAGGGAAAATTTGAATTTGAATTTGTGCAATGAATGCTGAGTTTGACTTTGGAAGGGGACATGTAAGAGACATGTAAGGCCTCATAAATGCTTTGTTTGTTGTACATGTCCACTTAGGGGGAGATTCAAACTTGGAGAATATTCTCCCTTTATGCCAAGTTGAAAATAAAGATTTTGATAAATCAATTAAATGCAATTTCATGTGCAAGTGGCCAAATCTAGATAATGCAAGTGGTTAGGATGTGACATGCATTAGATTAGATTTAATCCAGATTAATTAGCTAAGATGATGATTAGGGTGCTTTGACTTTTATGACTTAAATACTTGATTTATTTAATTCAAGAAAGGATGAAGTATGATTTGGATTTGAATTAAATAAAGTCCTGATTTATTTAATTAAATGGATGATGCAAGATGAAGGTTGAATGATTTATGAGAGATGAAATGGTATTATTTGATTAAACCTTTGGATTGAACCGATTTACCTGATGAATGGATTTGTTGCATTTGATCAATTCAATGAGTGGATGATTATGCATAATGCTAATTTTGTGTGTCTACACAAACCAATTCTTATAATAATGGTTGTTTAAAAGCCATTCAAAACACCCTTACCGCCACTTGAATGGCTTAATTAATACATTTACAAGTTTATCCAATCAGCCACAAGGTTTTAATTTAGAATTTAAATATGCATCATAACCATTTTGAAAATGTGGCTTGATAAATATTATTGCCACTTTCATGATTATAGTAATTTTCCCAAAAAGATAGAGAATATATCCTACATATATTATTTGTTTATTTATTGCTATTAATATTATATATAAGATGTATTCATCAATCTTATATGTATAATATATAAGATAATTGTTGATTCGATATCACTGCAATGAATTATCACATCGAAAAACAAGGCCGACAATCAATTACTATGATCGACAAGCTTCTAAACACGTTAAACAACATGAACTTGACTTTATATGACATCGACAACTTATCGAGTCAAGAAATAAACTTAGACCAAAAGGGTCAAGTATCACTTACCCTGCTTAACTAGGTTCACCATTTTTGCATCAACACTAGACCTAAGATGGCGACAACTTGTTCTATTCCTTGTATATATGCCCTTCTCTTTGATGATGCTCTCCCTCCCTTTCTCAAAGGGTGTAAACTTGTTTCCTAAATGCAATCTTGCAAACACTAACTTGAGATTAATGTATCATTAATCATTTCAGTATCCTTATGAAATCATCACATCTTAACAACTTTTAAACACATGCCAATTTTGAGTCAAATAAACATAACTCATAAAAACATTGATTTTTCTAGACATTTTTCCTAAACATCAAATCATTGAATCATACGTACTCATTTACTATTTACTTCAAAAGTAAAAAGTAAAACATATTTTAAGTTAGGGATGTAACATAATCCTACAATATGATCATTATTATTACCCCAAACTGATTTCTTCCAAGTTGTGTCTAGTTCAAGTATGAGTTCGTAAAGATATAGAAAAATCTGAATCCATCTGATCATTATTATTACCCCAACAATATATGAGCTTGGCACTTTATGATTAGTACATTTGCATATGTCATTTGCCCAAAATAGCGAAGTGGTCTTGATCTTGGAACATGCAAATGCCAAAATTAGGCCACAAAATCAAGTACAATTTTTGGTACAAAATGAAACCAATCTAATCGTACCACTGAAAATTACTAAAAAAAAGTATGCACTTTTTAAAAAAGGACCTAAAATAGTTACTATAAGAGCGAGAACAAAGCCCCTAAAGTTCCCAAAACAAGAATAATGCAACAAAACCTATAAGAATCTATAATTTCTAAAAAATATAGACTGCAAAATCAAAATCTGATTACACCACTACGAAGAGCACAAAATTATGCCTCAAATAAAAAAGATTGCTTAAGAAAAAGATCTTGTATGACCACGACATGGACATTTGAAAATCAAGTGCAAAATTGAAAAATCCATTGGTGGGGGGAGAAATTTTCTTAAGAGACTGTTGACATCATTGTTGACATAGTGTTGATGTTGTTAGTTTACTAGCTTAAATTTGATGGCCAAACAACCTTCACGAGTCGTAGTCAAGTCTATCAGAATATGCTTCAAACTGTCTATATATTCCTCAGACAAAATATTTTGAGGAATATTTTTTTGACTAGTTGCACCGACAGGAATCTTCAAAATTAGTGAAATATCCTTTCATTATTCACCGATTTGATTTTTTTTGCAACATCAGTTATTCTTTTCCAACTATTGATTTTCTTTTTGAATTGACCGTGGGATCATTGCCTACATGGGAAAATGGCAGTATGTCACTTATCTGATACCTATGCAAGCAAGTACAATCTACAATACCCTACGCAAGTACTCAAAATTTTCTTTTTGATTTATTTTTAATTTTTTTAATTATTTTTTTCTAAAAAACTTTACAAAATAAAAATTGTGAATATTACTATTTTTTTGAAATTTTTAATAGCAAAAAAATATTGATTTTTTTCAGAAAAATCATACCATGTAATAATGGTGACTGTATGGCAAAATAGGAGAAAAAATTTCCTCAAGC
This sequence comes from Sequoia sempervirens, assembly GCA_007258455.2. Lineage (NCBI taxonomy): Eukaryota > Viridiplantae > Streptophyta > Pinopsida > Cupressales > Cupressaceae > Sequoia > Sequoia sempervirens. The sequence continues at coordinate 41,376,199 of VDFB02274714.1, forward strand.
CTCAGGTGAAGTGTTCTAATTTTGATGAATTAACAGTCACTCTTAGGGTTTTTGGCCCTTCTTGACGCAATGGCAGAGTCGGATTTGACCCAAAATGCTTTAAAATTGCAGCTACCTTTCAAATCTAGCAACCACACTTCAACTTCGAAGCCTCATAGATCTTGTCTCATATGTTTGATTTAGATGAAACAAAAAGAAAAACTGACTTTCTTGAACACCTTGAACTCAATGGTGAGCTCGGATTTGCACCAACAAGCTCTAATTTGAGCCTACAATACAAATCCAAAAGAGGAAACCCCCCAAAATCTAGTATTTCTATCAAGTTTTTTTGGTTATCTAGATCATCATTGGATGGAAGAGAAGAGCATACTCAACTTTTCAAGATCTACCAAGTTCTATCAAAAAATGGCTAACCAAAGGCACCCAACTTGCTCTAATACCATGTTAGAGTTGGCTATGGAGATAGCCTGCCAAGATCTAAAGGCCAAATGGAAAGCACAAAGAGAGAGAAGATTGATATGACAAGAATAAATTGTATTCCTATCAATTATGTAAATATGATTCAATATATAATGTATGAGAGACCCTTGGTTATATAGCCAAGGTGAGACATAAGATGTCATAAGATTATGACAAGAGTCTTAATCTTATATGATATGAGACAACTTATCATAACTACTTAGGAAAAGATAAAATCTAAACATGACAACTAAGACTTCTAGAAAGAATATTAGGACCTAAGTAAACTTAAAATGTGAATAAGTCCCCTAAGTCTCCTATTAAGGAATTAACTAGGTAGAAGGCTATGGCAAAATCTTGGGTATTGCTTCTAACAATGTAATTGAGACAATGACTATTTGGGTTGGTTTATATCACTTAAAGGAGAAAGGTTATACTAAGGTCATTATTGAAGGTGATTCCAAATTAATAATCAAAAATATCAAGGAAGACGTTGTTGTTCCTTGGGATTTGAGGGATGTTATGGATGACCTCAAAAGAATCATTAACATTTTCCAACATTATAAAATTTGTCATTTGGATAGAGAAGGAATTTTTGTTCTTGACACTATGGATAATGAAGGCCTTAAGCATAATGGTTGGACATACTGGGAGTATCCTTTGTTGTCATGTCATATTAAGGATATAGTCCATAAGGAGAAATACAAATTAGCTTATAATCATGGATCAAAGGAAAAAAATATGACAATTGTTTTGGTAATTCTATTTTAATGATGGATTACATGATGCATAATCAGGGTAACAAAAAAGGGATAAAGGTTATATGGCTTATGATTATCTGGGGTATTATTGTTAGTACCATGGGGGAGTACCTTGATGATGATATTAGTCCCTCCATTTATTATATGGTGAAGACTAAATTTATGATGAAAGGAAAAACTAATAATATCTTAAGGGTTGATGTTATTGAGTGACATTCTAAGGTGAAAGGTAAGATGATAATCCCCGTTAAGACTCATTTCAATAATTTTTTGGTGGCCTGTTGAAATGACATTTCCTTAGTTTTCTTAGCTTGCAAACTCGTGTGGACTGATTACTAGATTAAAATCCATTTTAATGCTCTGAATTTTATTATTTTCAAGAAAGGTGTGAGAGACATGCACAAAATCTATTTTTAGGATTCTTCCTTATCTCTTCCTTTTCTCATAATTATTGATGAGTTTAAACAAAAGCCTTCCCAAATGAAAGCTGTCAGTTTTAGCCTAAATGCTAAAGATTTTTTCCTTGCCAATGATATCCTTGGTGGACAAAAAAGGTTTTGGGGAAGACTATCTTTTTCGTCACAAAGATTGTTTGATTGGAGAAGATATTCTAGGGGGCTCTAGGAAGATGAGTGAACTAGGGAACTATGAGTCCCTCAAGCAAAATGAAGAGTTGTTGGGTATGTTTGACTAGGTAGGTTTTAGCCCCTTCTTTGAAGCCATGGAGGGATATAATAAAACCCTTAACTATAAGTTTTCTAATGCATGGAGTGATAGTGAAGTCAAAATTGGTGGGTTATATTTTACTAAAATCTCTAAGTTAATAGGTCAAGCCACAAGCCTACAGTATGAAGGTAAAAAGATTGTTAAGAAGAACACTAGAAATTATCAGGAGTTCATCAACAAGTTCTTTGAGGCTAAGGAGAAACAAAAAAAAAATTCTAGAATAGGTACTCTAGATTGAAGTTGTCAATTCCTTATCATAATGTAAGTCAAATTATTATGAAATACTTTACTCTTGAAGGGCGTTTTATGTTTTTTCACGATCTTATCATTTCCCTATCTTAAACCATGTTTTCCATTTGGAAAAGATTAACCTTCCCTTCTTCCTATTCTCCTCTCTTCAACAAAGTATGGAGAATGGAGCAAGTTCCCCATCATACGAAGGGATCATTAGGGCTATCTATCAATATGATTTAGCTTCTTCTCTGCAAAGTAACCCTATTGTTAATATCCTTAAGGTTACCCAGACGCCTAAAAGCTCTATTCGTATTGAGCTAATTGGTAGCAAGCCTCATTCTCTTGAGAAAGTGTCTAAGTCAAAAAAGAATAGAAACCCTTCTCTTCCAATTGTTGAACCCCACCCAAGGATCTCTTAAAAATTACCTTGGAAAAAGGAAATTCCTTCCCCTCTCCTCTGGTCTGATAAAATGTCAGAAGGTTAAGCCTAAGGAAAAAAGAAAAAAAACCTAATATAACCAAATGTTCTGATGATAAAGAAACTAGTCCCATCTATGGTTTGACCCCTGTTGATGGAAAAAGGTTGGTACATCTAGCAAAAGCGACCTCCAAAGGGAAAGAGGTTGAGAAAAAAGGAAAAAAGGTTGCAGTGAGGGAGATTTTTGACTCTTTTAAAGAGGAGTATGTTCTGGAAAGCTTGGGAGAAACTGAGATTTCAGGGGAAGAGTATGTTTCTAACTGTCAAGAGAAGAAGGAGAGTCGAGATAAGGAGGAGAATGACAATGAGCTAGAAGAGGACAATGTGGATTGTGAAGGAAAAGAGTTTGAAGAAGAAAACAAGGTGGAGGCTAATAATAAAAACCCTATTGGTATGGAAGAGCATAAAACTCCTATTCAGTATCCTCAAATTCAAGGAAGTCCTCAGGAAGGGGGTTACAATTACTTAAATCCCAAAATTGAAGCTCTTAGTGTTCAGATGGAACAAATGGAAAGAAAATTTGAAGAGGCAAGTAGTTCCAAGAGGTTCCATATCATGGAATGTTCCATAAAGAACATTTGCATGGTGGTGGATGGAATCACGAAGAGAGTGGTGATGGGAACTATTTTGGGTTAAGGAAAAATCCAAAAATAACATAAGAAAAAGGGGCAAAGGAATGTTGCTGACAAGTTTGAGAATAAGGAGCATAAGGATAGTTGGTCTGATGTGATGGAAGAAATCCAAGAGAATTAGAGTCTTATTAAAGATTCCTAATTTGTGTCTTTATGTTGTGGCTCTAGACATGTTTATCTGACATTAGTGCCTTTTTTGTATGGTCTATAGTTATATTGGTTTTGATCTAGACTAGCTTTATATGTTAGTTTATTTAGCTTTTAATAGTACTTTATTGCATATTAATACTTTGGTTTATAGTTGGTGGTTTTGGTTTATCTAGTCTTGTATGCTTTTTATTTGGATAAGTGGTATGTTAATCCCGTGAACTATCATTTATGGGTTTGTAGTCTCTTTGTTGATGTGAAGATTGTTTCTTCTTTGTTGTTCTCAACTAGTTGTTATTTCTCCATTTTGTTTTGTTGATTTCTATAGCTCTATTGTTCCATTGTGTACGAGATCAAGGCCCTAACCTTGCTTATCTTATAAAAAATAGAAGTTAGGAATGCACTATAATTTTATTTTCAATATCAATATATTATATTATTAATTGGATTAATAGATGTTAAACACATTGTAATTTAAAAAATTATATTATATGATATATATAATACTATTATATTATATGTGATATATAATATATGATATTACTACTTTATTATTATATATACATTATAATAATACATGTTGGTGTAATTAATTATTAATTACACATTTGCATAAGTTTACTTAGGCTTTATTTAATTCCTAAGTTTTAGGATCTTATCTTTATCTTTCAAGCTATCTTGTTGCTCAAGATAAGATTAGGGTTATGCATCTTTGCTTTTATAAAGCAAATCATTATCATGTAATTATTGAATTCTTGAATAATAATGTTGCACATCTTTTTGCAATATCTCTGCCTTTTCTGATTTTTCTCTTCTATGGAAGGTTATTCTAGTTTGCAAATCTGATCTTGGTTTTTAACATGGTATCAGAGCCTTGATTTGCAACCTCTTCTTAGATTTTTGAGGATTTCATTGTAGAGCTCGTTCGGAGTCCCTCGAGGGTTTTATTACTTGAGAACATTTATACAGTGTCTTGGATCAGATCGATGTTTTCCATTGGATTCAGAGCACTAGAAAAAGTCAGAAATGACTTTTATTTTATTCATTTTCGTCATCATTTGCCAGATCTGCAGGGGTCGTAAGCTCAGTGATTATTCTGATAGATCTAGGGGTTGCCTAATTTTTGGAGCACTTTGGGCCCAAACGAACCTAGCCGTTGGATTCGTAGCACCCAAAAACCCCTATTTCCATATAAAGTTTGTCCGATTTGGACACAGTCATCCAGAGAGGCAATTTTTTTTTGCTCGAGGGCCGTACGGCCCCCAAGCACGCATACCGAGGTTCATAAATCGAGAAAAATTCAAAAAAAAAATTAAAAAATCAAAAAAATTAGTGGATATTGTATTCCACCCATGTAAATTTTGTGCGCCGCCCTCCAGCCACCCGGCGGCCACCTCCACTCACCACCGACGCACCACCCACCGCCCACCACAGCTGGAAGTTTTTGCCCGAGTGCCACCGGTGGACTCATTAGCCCTCGCGGGCTCGTTTGAATCCACCGTAGTTGTATTGGGGACTGATCCCCACACCTTAGCCCCCGCCGAGTTCTTAAGCCCTGGGCTTGGTCCTATCGGCGACCAGGAGCTGAGCATCTAGCACTGTCAATGGTCTCCAGACTCAGCCCCGGTCACGTGGGTGACCAGGGGCTCTGCCCCTCAAGCCTGCCACCAGCCCCTGGTCCTGCATATGACCAAGGGCCGAATTTTTTTTGCTCCTAGTGCTGCACATGGCCAAATTAGAGCTTTTTGGACAACTTTCATAGAAACGGGCATATCTTGGGCATACGGCATCCTTTTTTTTGCAAACAAGATATCTCAGAAAGATGTTTCAACGCTCTACACAATTGCGCTAGTTGGATTTTTTGGTTTTTCTTCTTTGATGTCTTTTTTTTCCTCGAAACTCAGATGTTGTTTTCACTTCGAAGGCCATATCCTTTGACTCAGTGATCCATTTTTCGTCATTCTTGTGGCGTTGGAAAGATGATTCTGTCCTCTACATAGATCTGAGGTCTATTTTATTTTTCTATTTATGCATGTTTGTATGCTCTCCTTTTACAATCATCGGGTTATTGTAATAAATGAACTATGATAAAGTTCCATTTAGGGGGGGTTTCGTGCATAATAAATTTGATTAGTGTAGTTTTCACTTTGATCTCCATCTTCATATTGTTTTGATGGCAACTCGCATGGGTTATCTAGTCTCCTAGTTTCTTTTGGCCACATTTTTTTGCTATTACTTGACACATATCGGATTCATTGGTTCACACTTTAGTTGAGAGATTATGTCTCTTGATCCTCATTGGTTCAAATTCTTCTCAGTTTGAGGGCCATGTTTTTATGGTTAAGGTTCTAGAGTCTTTTTTTGGTACTCCTTCCCATGGAAGAGTTTCAGTTACAGTTTGGCATCGACATTGAGATTCACGGTTTCTAGATTCTGTCATCATCTCATCTACTGTTGCTTCACAAATTCCAGGGTTGTTCCAGTTTGTGAGTTTTCGAGTGTTCTGTGGCATTAAGTCTGCTGTCACATTATCATGATTCCAGTTTTGGTTTCAATTGTAGACAGAAGTATCTTTCCTTGCTTGTCAGATTGCAGTTCCAGTGTTACTCCACAGTGTTCTTCCAGTGCTTCTTTGCAGCAGTCATCTCATTGTAGGGGGGTTTTTCCCACTGGGTTTTCCTTCTCTACCTCATCATTGCATTTGTAAATGAGTACCTGATCAGGCCTTATTGCTGGGACTCATCTTTGCATAATAATTTGCTTCTCCCTAAGTTGCCCTTATGGGGGGGTGTTGGTGTAATTAATTATTAATTACACATTTGCATAAGTTTACTTAGGCTTTATTTAATTCCTAAGTTTTAGGATCTTATCTTTATCTTTTGATCTATCTTGTTGCTCAAGATAAGATTAGGGTTATGCATCTTTGCTTTTATAAAGAAAATCATTATCATGTAATTATTGAGTTCTCGAATAATAATGTTGCACATCTTTTTGTAATATCTCTACCCTTTCTAATTTTTCTCTTCTGTGGAAGGTTATTCTGGTTTGCAAATCTGATCTTGGTTTTTAACAATACATATTAAATAATATAATATAATAATATTTTATTTATTATCATAATATATATAATATAATATATTATGATATTATATATTATAATTTATGCATATTATAATAATAAATATTAAATATATCATATAACATAATATAATTTATTATACTATATGATATATAATATATTATATGAAAATAACAAATATCTTCTATAAATGGATATTCATTTTGTGCAGAAAGCGGATATCCATTAATAATGGATACCCATTTTTCTTTGGTGTTTACCATAGCAAAATGCAATTTTTACCCAAGCCAAGTAAAATTTTAAAAATACATTTTACGATTTTTCCTAACTAAAATCACTACCTTTTTCTATTTCCATTGTTTGGCCCATCATGATCTTGCACTCACCCCAGTCATCAAGTCATTTGAACTAGTGTTGTGTACTAATACAAATAATCTATTATACAAATCTTCTAGATTCCCTCTAGCTAAGTATAATACCATTGATCAATTTGTAACTTAGATACTATGGACTAACAATGTGAGTAGTGATTTTGCATTACTTTGGCCAAAGATTTTATATATAAAATAACATGTAAATCTATGTGAGTTTATGTTCACAAGACACTTCTATCTCAAACTAGATATCAACAATGATTCCAAAAAATATGTATAATTAAATATTTCTCAAAATAAATCTTTGTGAACACCAAACTTGAACAAACTAACAAAAGATCAACAAAACAATGTCCAACCTATAAGAAAGCTCAAATCTAATGTTCCCTATGAAATTCTTGGAAGAACAAAGTTGAAAACATAAAATAAAGCAAGAACAAAGCATGTAATCAACTAAATTAACCAAACCTCAATCCCATAGGGGGACTGGTGCTCCTTTGATGTGGAAAGAAGCCCTTTCCTAATCCCAATTGCTAAGCTTGATGATTTGAAGATGATCCAAGTGTGGAAATGATGCTAAATAGTGAACATGAACGCAAAATAACATGAAAATGGTGATTGCTATGAACTCAAGTGACTATAATGATAATGCATGAAGTTGTGGATCCATATTATGAAAATGATGCCTCTATTTATAGAAGCCAAGGGTTGAAGAATGGATGAAATTGGTGAATGTGGGATAAATTGAGAGCCAATGAGAATGTGCCATGTGTCACAATTCTATTGGATGAGGGTGGAGGACATTTTGGGAAATGTGTGAGTGGAGGAGGATGAAGAGAAGTAAATGAGATTGGTAGAGAATTTGAAAATAGTGTAAGAGGAATTGAATGAAATTGATTGTGATTTCAGAGGATGTAAGAGAATTTATTGCAGATGTGAAAGGTTTTTGAAAACCTTTGAAGGGAAATTGAATGAGAGGGTGTTGAGAGGAATATTCCTTGGAATATGCCTTAGTGAGGGAAAATAGAGGATTTAAATAAGTAATTGAAATTATTTTCATGTGCAACCTAGTTAGTTGACCATGAGTTGATTTAACTCTTGAAGAGTTAAAAGCTTGAGGAATTAATAATGATGATTAGAAAGTTGATTTAGGATTTAATTAATATAGAATTAATTAATTAGAGTGAATTAGGAGATTGTGACATTTGATGTGATTGATTTAATCAAATGAGAGTATTAATGAACTGGTAGTCATGATTCCATGTGTAACTCGATGTCACGGTTCAGTGGGAGTTGTTGGCAGTGACTTGGATGCATCATTGGTAAGGTTATCTCCATGTGATTAGAGATATGGTTTCTTGGTTTAGAGTATATTTGTTATGGATGTCATGGTTTACTCTTGATATGTATTTAGAGTTTGGCACATTACATGGTTCTCTTGAGACTAGGATGTATAAGTATGTTATGATGCATGTGATCTCCTAAGAGGAGATGGTTAGATCATGGATGTCATGTTTATGTTCCTGATTCATGATTGGAGCTTTAACATTGATCTTGTGTGTTTCTCTTAAGTATTGGGTACATTAATCATTTGTTTGATTACTTCATGAAAGTGTAGTGTTGCATTTGGAGTTTGGCATGGATTGGTTGGTTATAGGTCCTCATGGATACTTGGAGAAATAGGTGAGGCTATAATTCTCTTGTGGTAAGAGACATTTGTTGGAATGGTTACTTGTAATCTTGAAAAAAATTTCAACAGAAAAGACCGAGGAGTCTACACCTTTGTTGAATGTGAATTCAACACACTCGGTGGTTTAGCATGCCTCTAAAGAGGTGGTTTGGTTACAGAGGCCTGGGAAAGGTAATGGTTTGGTTGATAATGGGAAGGTATTAATTGAAAAAGTTAACACTTTAATTAATGTTACAGATTATCTTATGAAACCATACAGATAAGTTCTCTTGGTTTTAATCATTTGCTTGGAAGCTTCATGATTATGCAGGTTGCATTTGAAGTTAGCATGGTTTGATTAGTTGGTGCAAGAAGGCCATAGGCTTTGAGTCTTGTACTTGTTTTATTATTCCTTGTTTAGAATAATTGCAATGTATAATGTCAAGTGGGAGAATGTTGGAAATAGGATGCCATTTAATTGCAAATCCTAAACATTAATTATTTCATGTATCTCCTAGATTCTTGGAATGTGTTAAAAAACACTAAGATTAAGATGAGATTAATATTTGATGAAATAATCATGATTATTGACATTTGTAATTAATTCTAAATGTAAGAAGCATGTGAGGGCATCCATAGTGAGTTCCTAAATAATAGGTACACATGGGACACTCACATGGTAAGGTGACACTCGCCCTGTGTTCAATTAACTATACAGAGTAATAGTTAACACTCCTGAATGCATGAAAAGATCCTAGGAGTTAGGATTTGATGTTTGCATGCTTGAAGTTTAGTTAAGTTCAGTTCAGATCAGTTGATTTCAGATTCATTTTAGTTTAGTTTAGTTTAGTTTAGTTCAGTTCAGTTATGGTTCAGTTATCTTAAGTTGCATGCATGTTGGTTATTTTGAGTTGCATGTAGTTAGCTTCAGTTAAATTGTAATGCATGGCTAATAACATTGAGTTGTATGACAAATAATAGGGACTACCTCCAATTAACAAGGGATGACCATTCTTTGGGAATGGTGTTGAGTAAATGTTTCAGTTAACTATAAAGCACTTGGATCGAACTTGGGCGCCCAAGATGCTTTATTGGATTTACCTCTCATGCATGATAAGATATGTCTGAAGGCTCAGTTAAGTAGCTTTACTTAAGGGTGCCAACTTTGAGGAAGAGCTTTGGAATTATCATCGAAGTGAAGGAGAAGTTGTAGCTTTAGTTTGGGATGCCCAAATGCATGAAGCATATGTTGTAAGCTTTAGTCTTCACTGAATAACTCAACTTGAAGGAATATGGCGTACCTTTTCAAGGGCTTGAGCTTATGCATTGTAATTATCACCATTTGGAGATTACAAGGTTGCATATTGTCTCTATATCTCATTCAAGTTGAACAGAGTTTTCATAATTGTTATTGTAGGTGTGAAGAAGATTGTTAAAGACATAAGAAACATTCTCAAGCAAGAATTGGAGCTATTGTAATTCAAATATTGAATAATAGAATAATTCTTGGTGGAGTTTTTTCCCGAAAGGGTTTCTCCACGGTATATCTTGTGTGATCTTTCTAATATCCTGTCTAGTTCTTCTATCAGATTCTCTCTACATTCTACAACAGTAAAATGAATTATTCAAGATAATCACCCATAAAGAATATATGTAACAAAGAAAAGACTTACTTAGATCAACACTATTAAAGTTTTACAGAGTATTAAGCTAAGAAAACACCTCATTTTTCAACAATTAAAAGGGGATTCAAATAAATGATTTGATTTAATTAAATATGATGATAATTAGTTAGAAGAAGGGTGAATTAATCCAATAAATTTAATTATTTTATTAATAGCTACATTTGTTGATTTTAATTAAATAATGTTGATTATTCATTTAATTGATGAATTTGAAGTGATTTAGGAAGAATAGTGTTAGTTAATTAGAATTAGCTGCACAGTATCAATCAAGACTTTTTCGAGTGTCTACAATATTCAACTTCATTCATTGAATTTAATAACAATCTATTTTAGGACTTCCAAAAACAACATAAATAGTTCATATTGATTTACTTTTCCCAATTTTATGAGAATTCATAATTTTAGTATCTTTAAAAATAACATATATTTTCTTATTGTTATAATAATCATGTTTCTCCATTCATGGGCATCTAAGATCGCATGCACGATCTTAAAATATTACATGAAAGTGTTCACATAATCATAGATATTAAAGCTTGTATTTGTGTGTATCAAAACTACAATCATATGGTCATTTAGTCATAATCATGCTATATTACTTTTAAATTCATATTGTTTAGATAGTTCTATTTTTATTATAAATGGCTATGAGATCAAAACATGTACACACTTTATTCACAAACATGTGTTCATTTATACATATTAACAAAAAACTCATAAAGTCACTATTTTAAGGTTCAATCCTCTGTGTGTGTGTGTGTGTGTATTATACCCATATGGGATATGGTTTACATACATATATATGACTATGTATATATATGTAAACACAATAACTTCTATCATAAAATCATTAAAAAAAAAATTCATAACCTATTGTCATATTTAAGATTAGTAGACCATCACAGGAATCAATGCATTCTCAACCAAATTACAAAGGCATTACCTTTTTTTTATTATAACCATGACTCTTGACCCCTCATAAGGTTGAGAGTCTTATTTATTAACCTTAGAGTGCTTCACAAAATAACAATAGGTTTACAATTATCCCAACATGGCTCAAAAGGTTTAATCCCTGTTAAAATTCATAAGGATAGGTTTACACATCAGTTTGGCATACTTATACCAAAGATATCTCTATTCATACAAAGTTATGAGGCTAATAAAATTTGACAAATATATATCTCTTTTCATATAGAGATAAAACAAACACATACAAATTAAATCTTTGTTCATTAAGAGTTAAGAAACCTTGAAATATTTACAAGTGATATCTATATTCATACAAAGATATGATTAACATATATATTTAAATAATAACGATGTTCATATAGAGTTATGAAACCTTCACATATTTTCAAGCAATATCTTTGTTGATATAGAGATATGATACTAACATATTTACTAACTTGTTAGAGGAGAATACCAAATAGTTTAAGCATAGCATTAATGAATAGGTCACGATAAGTCAATGTATTTTAAACACAAGGAAAAACTTATCACTCAAGCTTAAGAGTCTAGATAAGGAAACAACCGAGAAGGTCGACTCAAGAATACTATCTCATAGGGTTTTAGTTCGTAGTAAGGGAGAATGAAATTGATGTATATACATGCAATATATCTAGGATAAGGGTTTTGAACATGTCTAGTTGCTTATTTTGTCATACAAGGGTTAATGTCTGCAGGAGGTTAAAAAATAGCAAATCTAAGGGAAATTTTGTATTCTGAAATTTAGTAAGCTACTTTGATATAGTTTGGTTTTAAAGAACCATTGAATACATATTTTGTAAACTCATTATTATATATCAATATATATCGGCTACTTGCCTTTTACCTGTATATATATATGACTGAGAAAATTTATGACAAGTATTTATGACTAAGAAAATTCAAAACTTATGATTACCATATGGATAAAAGAAACATAAGTTCATTATAACTAGTTTACAATAGAGAGAGAAGGAAAAATATGACATCAAAATTCTAAAGAATGACAGATTCTCTTACCAGACATAGAGAAAGCTAAGCGTGTGGGTTAAAAATGACTTGCAAAATTTCACATAAATAATTCACATGCACTAAACTTTGAACATATTCATTTATCAATGCCATCTCTAGCCATGCAAATTCAAAACAACTTAAAATAGAAGAAAACATGATACATATTGAAAAATTATAGAGTTTCTTTATGTTCACCAAAATATCATTGCATCTTCCTTTCCTTCCTCGCCTGTTGATTCCCATTCTTTTCTTGATAATATAGTTTATCCTCCCTTCACTCTCCTCCATTTCATCCATTTTTTTCTAAATGGTTCCCAAATCTCCCCCATTCCTCCTCTTTTATGTGTTCATTAAAATTTCCTATTAACTTCACTTCAAGTGAAGTAAATGTCCTTCTCCTTGCTTTACTCCTTTACTATGTGGAGTTGAATCTTCTCAACTTCCTAGTATTGTTGTAATAAATGCATCCATTTGTCCTATTCACACATGATTGTTTTGCATGGCCAAACATAACATTTTTTAAATATCAATATCTAAAATATACCTATCTATATAAATATATTTATATGTATATAGATGTATAAATATATTCACATTTACACACAAACATATAATTTTTATTACCTATATACATATATTTGTGTTGAAAATAAGGTGGAACTAAGCTGCAATATTAACTTATGTACATGTGTATTCAAATTTGAAAATAAGATTACCAAATTATATTATATATGTATGTGATTACAATATATTCACCACAATAAAAAAATCAACAAACAAAATATGACACCAAATTTACGTGGAGAAACTCTTTTGAGAAAAAAACTCCACATGAGAAAAGAGGGCAACTATATTATTTATCTTCAAAAGAGAGATACATCACAATACACTTCCTTGTTGATCTTCTACCAACTGGATGCTTCCATACACTTGCAAATAGCATAAGATGATACTACCATCTCAAGGCTCTAATTTGTAGAACTTGTGGGAGACAAAACTGCAGCGGTAAACCAAAACAAGAGGTGCCAAAACCACTTGCAAAAACCTATGCTCCTTTCTTGGAAAACCAAGAGTCGTGATAATAAACTAATTAATGTGCACAAAGCTTCAATACAGGTGCCCAACCCATAGCCCCTTTAAATTTTGGCATTTAGGATGCTCTGGTGATTGTTCAACTTCTAGATGGAGAAGCAATGGACACCTATTTTCCTCCAAACTTGATGCCCCACTCAAGACCCTTCACATTCTCAATGTGAATGCCTAAGAGGGATAATTGTTTCCTCTAGTGACATGTAACCTACCACCAACATTAAATTTCCTCTCAAAATACAATTAAACAATATGCCAATATTAAATACATTTCTCTCATGTCCCCTAGGACACTTTCCAAGAAACATTGAGACATAAAAAAGACATAGGTTTGCAAGGTAAATGTCACTTGATCTAACAATTTGCATATGCATATCTCATGTATATATGAATATGCAAATACATGTGTATGAATGCATACCTTTGAAATCAAAGCGTATTGTATCTGTAACATACAAATAGTAGCATTATTCAATTCCTAAACATTAAACACGATTCACAAATATACTAATGCATCCATAATCAACCATTTTTATTTTTTTAGAAAGAAAAAATTAGGTTTGACTTACATCCAACATTACCCCTACTTAGGCAACTTGACAATTAAAGGATCACTCACCAGATGTTTTCCAAGGTAAGAGATCAATTAACGCAATGATGCACTAATGCATTTTAATAAAACTTAATAGGCACAAAATGTAGAAGCACAAAACCATAGTGACTCATATCTTAAAGAGTAAAGTATGAAATCACATTACATTTTGGAAGCATGTAATTTGCAATGCAATCATAAAAGACATCTATTGGTACATATGTGTGTGAGTTCCCAGGTCCTTGATGGCCAAAACTTTTCTTCCTAATCTGCTTCCCTCTCTTTGGTAATGCTCTCCCTCTCATCTTAGAGGGAAAATAATATCCTGCGATCCACTTCACATCCACTTCACATCCACTTCATTAACTTAAAACGATAATTAATCTGATATCACAATAACTGTAATATATTAACATAATCTCCTTAAAAAAAAAACACGAAATCATATTTCTATTTTCACATAATCTTCGAAATATGTTTTTCATCATTTCACATAATACACTTTGAAATATTGTAAATGAAAGATTGTGAAATTGACATGTAACAGCTCATAAAAGAACTATGCTCAAATAAAAAAGCATTGATTTCTACCGAACAATTCACTTCTAAGACCTCTTTGAAATATCTATTATGCAATAAATTATGATTGCAAATATTTATAAAAAAAAAATCAATCCTCTCGACGACACAAGGAAAGCAAAATAAAGGTAAAATGTTTTATGACTGTCATCGTACATGTGGTCCTAGCACTCTATTTTATGACATCGTTGCAAACGCGTTTGAAAAATTTGGGTTCTTTCAAAGTGTTGATAAGAGACACGCATGTGCATTGCACTAGCCTATCCACGAAGATGCTCCGAAGTAGCATACATCGACTTCAACAACTGTACATCGATTTTCCTCCTCGTTTGGACTATTCAGGACTGTCAAGAGCTTTCGGCATAGTGGGCCCATGCCTGGGATAAAAGGCAAATCAAGTTCTGTGGCGGGCCCACCGTTTGCCTATCGACCATACTATCTGTGACATGTGACGAGTTGCTCATCATTCCCTTCATTTCTTTGCACTGACCAAACACTCCTATCTTTTTTCCACCGACTAAACGTGTTCAGTACTTTCGTGCAAGGAGCTCGGAAAATGATCAGGACTTTCATTTACAGCCAAGCTACATAATGCACTCCCTACCTTCCATTCTTTACACTTTCTTGCTCTCACAGAAGGGAACTCATTTACCCTCAGCAATTCATTCTTTCAGATCGTCCATTTTCTCATTTTCATTCACAATAATGTCTTCCCCAGTATCCTCTGTTACGCCTGCTCAGATCATCGATCACATTCTCAGCACAGACACAAACACGCCAGACTATCTCCAAACATTAGTTAAGAATATTGACGATCTTCTTGATCATTACACCAACAAGGTAAAAGCCCTCTCCTTTTGGCATCCTTTTCTGGTCTCCATGTTCATTATATTCCTTTTCAGAAATTCGATTCAAGCATTCGCTGATGAGGTTTTGGTTGCAGGGGAAACAAACAGCCACTGATGACAATTTGGCTTCTGTGCGAGCTGGGCTGCCCTCTGCATCCCACGTTGCCAAATTCTCAGAAGAAGCGTCAAAAAATGTTAAGCTAATTTCTACCCAGGTACTACTTTGCATCCATGTTTATCTTTCTCTCTTTTGTTTTCAAGAACCAAAATGGGAGCACTTCTGTGGGTCACAATTATACAAAGAATTATTCTTAACTGTAAATTATGTACTGAAGTCTTTTTTCCTGATGGTGTTGCCACGAATTTTTATTTTATTTTATTTATAATTTTGTTTACTATTCATTGTACAGATATCGGACGCCTCTGGTGATAAACATGGTACAGCCATATCAGTGTTAAATGCCCTTGGAAATGTTCATTGGGTTGGAGTGGGATTTTTACTGGTGGCTGCTGTTGTTGAAAGATTGGACAAAATAAAAGAGAATAGGAATAAGTGTTTGCAACTTCTGAAATCTATGAACGCTTTGGCCAAACGAATACTACAGCTTCAGGATCTTCCTAATTTGAAGGAAGAGATGCTTGCCAAAATGAAGGAGTCTATACAGCTAATCGTGGATGGGGCGATCTTATGTTGTAGACAGAAGAAAAAGAAGTTTCTGAAAAGGTAAATATTCAGATCCCATGTTAAAATGGCTTCAAAAGTAATTTTCCCCCTTGCGCTTTTGTAAATATTAGCTCTTAAGAAAGGGAAAAACTTATTAAAATAATTATTGCAGCGAAGTTTTAGAGATAGACATTCAGGAACATCTGCACTATCTTAGAAATTCCTTAGCGCTTTCACTGAAGAACAAGTACCGACGATGAGGATTACTTTTTTTAAAACAAAGTAATATTGTGGTTATATATATATTTTTAAATATTGAATATTATTTTATAAAAAGTTTATTAGGGATTAAGTTTTGTCAAGAGTGTAAAGGTATAATGTTTTTAATGGATGGATAAGGTTAGAATCATGTTTTAAAAAAATATTGTATCGATTTAGGAATGGTATTATCTTGAGCTTAGCTTGAACTTGATGGCACTACAAAATGACAAGTCTATTTGACGTTAAGATGAAGAAGAACAAAAACTAAGAAGATGTAAGTAGATTTGTTTGATGGGAATGGAGTGATGAGAGGAAAACCAATCTCAATCTTTGAGGATGTTGTATTGGGCGGAGATAGAGAGTTTAATACTTAGCTTGGGAGGGGCATTTGACATAATGAAATCATTCAACTATTTGTCACAAAGGATAGGTTAAATTGGGAATGACCGCGATCCCATGAGTTTGATGTTAGGGCTAGTAGTCACATGAATAATTGAAAATGTAAACACCTCCTTGAAATAGTCAATGTATATTAGGCTAGGAGAGACTAAGGGTTGATTGTCATTCTAAATCAAATTTTTTGACCAAATGGAGGAAGTAGAGAAGTTGAGCTTGTGCCTAGAAAAGAAAAGTCTTTCAAATTCAAAAACTTGTAGATCAATTCCCAAGCCTTCCACATACTAAAACTTTATGGAGAAGCCTTCATGTTGAAGAAGGGTGCAAGAAGAAGCTTATCCTAACAATTGACCATATGCCTTTTCCCCTTTGTAGAAACTAAAACCACTTTCCTTCTAACCAATATTTTCCTAGGCTCATCCCCTTGAATAGCTCTAGTGATCCATTTAGAGATTAGACAATTAGCCAAGTTTCAAGCTCTAGTGATCCATTTAGAGATTAGACAATTAGCCAAGTTTCAAGATTAATGATTCCTAATCTACATTCCATCTTGCATTTAATATAAAGAATCCACAAAGTGGCTCTATAGCCTTAATACCATCCCATCTAGACCAAAGAAATTGTCTAATCAATATACTTGAGAGACTATAAAGATTTTATTGGCCACCAAAACCCTTCTAGAAAAAGAGAGCAACATGTTAGCATAGTGCATTGGTTTGTATTTGAACCAATTAACTTACTGCATCCGCATGTCATTAAGAAAAATCCATAAGATAAATGCAATTCTTGGGCATTGATTAATCACTTAATGCTTAATGCACCTCCACTTAGTAGAAAGCCATTCACAGAGGAGATGATCTTATCATAAAGTGCATGTGTATACGTTTAGATCCAAAGATAATATAATACAACTCTATCACTTAATCATTTGCACTAATATGGAGGAATAGGAGCTTGTAATCAATAAAGTTGAAATTGAGCATAAAGGATGTAATCAGAAGGGAGATTCTTGAGATTAATTCTAAGTATTTGGTTTAGAGGAGAAGGTCGTCAAAGTCATTGCTAGTAAGAACAAAGAAGAAGGGAACAAGGGATACCCTTATAGATGGATCATTGAAGAGTAAAGGAAGGTTGTGATGGAGTCATTCATAGCAAGGAAATCATTGTCATCAACTAATAGCACTTAGACATGGGAGAGAGTGATTTCTAAATACAAGCTAGTGGAGCATTTCGAGGATAAAGGGTCAGTGAATATGGTTAAATAGGTCATATCAAAATCTAGTTCAATGACAATGTCGTCATAGGAATTTTATTAGGACTATTAAACAAATTTTCCATACTAAAATAACGTTGTCCAAGATGAATCTTCCTTAAATAAAGCCATTTTTAGCGAAATTATAGACTAAACTGTTAGCAGGGTATAGGGACACAGTGTAGAAGATACCACAATCTATTGTAAACCATGTGTAGAGCATTAGGCTCAAAAGGAGGATAGATTAAGGGGTGTCCATATATTGTGTTGTTTCTTTGTTTTTTATTTCATATTCTCATTTATATCATTTAGCAACAATCTTGTGTTTCAATCATAC
Source organism: Sequoia sempervirens (assembly GCA_007258455.2). Classification (NCBI taxonomy): domain Eukaryota; kingdom Viridiplantae; phylum Streptophyta; class Pinopsida; order Cupressales; family Cupressaceae; genus Sequoia; species Sequoia sempervirens. The sequence goes on from VDFB02274714.1 coordinate 41,394,459, forward strand.
CATCATACTTGTAGTTGTATCATATTTTACTTTTTAGATGTCCTATGAGCTCCCAAATCTCATTCTTCTTGTTTACCTTTATTTCTTCTTCTACTATTTTATCACCAAATTCTATAACTCCTTGCATAATCATGACAACTTGGTTTATCTTATATTTGAGAAAGTAAAGAAAACAACTTGATTGAGATCTTCTAGATTTGTGTTCTTTTGATAATCTTTCTTATCTTTTATATTTCTTGGAATATTTAGAGTTGGCATTTAATCTAAACTTGCAATTAAATTTGAAAAGAAGATTTCTAGTTGTGAAATTATACTTGCAAGAGAACTTGAGCTCCTACTATGATTGACACAAATATGCATAATCCCATATTTTGTATTTATATAAATTCATTTACAAAATTGATGGTTTTTCTTGTTGGATAAACCCTATTGCCACTCCACCGATCACCTCTTCATTGAAGATCACATCTCTTTAATATAATCACTCTTCTCAACTTGGATTAAAAAATATAAAATATCTATGTAGTATTTTCTATATGATGACTAATTTCAATGAACCATAAAATATGAAGTCTTGAACACTATATATTCTACCAAACAAGGCTTCTTCCAGTGTATGATTCTTCACCACTATTTAAGGTCTTTGATTAAGAATCTAAATATAGCTTTTATCAAAAACTCATTTCAAATATTTTTCTCTTGTAACATAGGCCTTCTTGTTCCTAGAAGAGTCAATACTTTTATGATTAGAAATGTTATTTTTATTGTGGTATATATGCATTAAGTTGTTTGTTAATTTTATTTTCTACTTAATATGTATTTGTTTACTTTGAAATAAATTCATCTTTACAATTAATTTTCAAAATTTATATAAAATACACTTTTTAACTAAAATATTAAAATTTACAAAACAATTAAATATTTCACTTTCATTTCTCAAGAGATGAAATCTAATCTTACTCCAATAATCATTTATAAATGTTAATATGTTCTTATTAATAACTTAAATTTGAATAAGACTGCAAATATTTGAATGAGTTAACTATATAATGATTATTAATTTTTTACAATTATAATATTTACCTTTATTTTACTTTTCTAATCCCACAACAAACTTTGTTATGCACTTCAATTTTAAACAATTCAACCATTTTCTTTTTAAATAAAAAGAAATAAAAATCCAATCTTCCTAAACCAAATAGTCTACTAACCCAAAAATAAATAAATTAATTAATTAATTAAATTAAATATTGTTCACTAGTCTAGATACAAATAACCTGTCCTAAGTATATTTCACATGGTTATTTGATGTCTATAGCGTATGAATATTTGTCAACAACTTCAAGTACCTTGTCATATCTAGACTTCAGTAGACTTTAATTAAGTATTATTTTCTCGCGTAGAATAAAAAGACGATTAATATATGTTGCCATTCCCTTTAAATCTAAGAGTTTTCCCCTTTAAATTGGAAGTTTGTGGGTAGCTGGAACGGACGAAGAAGAACTTGCAGAGCTTCGGAGTCAAGTGGATGAAATGTGCAAGGACCTCCATTCGCAAATAAGCACGTCTACACTAGACGTTGTGCAAAGTAATATGGTATGCAGCCAACCACCGGTTCCATTCCATAATTCTGAAGGTAAATTATCACCATTAAGTTATCAATAAGCAATTTGTTCATAGCAAACTTATGATTTATATATTTTTATTAAAACTGTTATACTGTTTTTATTTGTAGTTGTGGGCATAGATCACAAGATTAAAGAAGTGATTCAACTCCTTGAGTGGGAAAATGACAACCCAGTTGTGGCCGTGATTGTACACGGTATTGGTGGAGCCGGAAAAACCACCTTGGCAAACGAAGTGTTTGCATCTTTGAATCTGCAGGGCTGGAAATTTTCAAAAGTCACTCTCGTCAAAAATTTGGATTTAAATCATGACATAGAGGGAATACAATCTCAGATTTTAAGCGACTTAACTGGGATAAAACATGGTAAGGTAAGAGACTTTCAGGATGGACAACAAAAGCTGAAATCGCTTATGGAGAAAGAAAAAGTTTTTATATACATTGACAACATCTTAAAGAGAGAACATCTGGAACATCTTATACCCAAGCTGATCGACAGTCCAAAAAAGAGAGTTAGGATTCTTGTAACCGCAAGAAAAACAAATGTCTCCGGAGTGTTTGAAAGCTGCAGATTTAAACCCTGTAAATTATATGCCATTGAATCCCTGTCTGTTGAGGCGTCCCTTGAAGTGTTGTGCAGAAAAATTGATACTGAAAGAGACATAGATTCCATGGTGAAAGAAAGGTCTCAGGCTAAGGAAATAGCGGAGAAATGCAGTTGCTGTCCTTTGTTTTTGGAAGTGGTGGGAGCGTATCTCCATAAGAGAAATAATAAGGTTGAAGCTTATGAAATTGTTATTTTCTGGCTAAGAGAGGGAAAAGATTTCAGCTGTGACAAGGAAGACGGTTTCGAGGAGTCAAGAATTCTGTTTGCTTACAATGAGCTTACACCAAGTGCTCAGGAGGCTTTCCTCGACATCTGCTCATTCTTCTATGACTGGGAGTGGAATGAAGTTGCCTGCATTGTCGGAGAGGAAGAACTGAATTGTCTACTAGACGGCGCTCTGATCAAAAGAATAAAGTCCAAATATTCCCGTTACGGGTCTTATCATCTAAGCATTCACGATCTTATATTAAGAGCAGGTCGTAATAAATCAAAAGGCAATCGATACAGAATTACAGGTGAAGATGATATTTCTATGGCCATGGAGAGTGAAGAGGTATGGAAATTTTTTAAAGTATTAACTAGTTAAAAATTGGAAGTTTAAAATTTTTATAATTCTTTTTTCGCTTGAATGTATCCAGGATCTTTACCAAACAAAAGGAATTTGGCTGGAAAACAACAGGAAGCCGTTCCATTTGCCTGCAGAAGCATTAGGCACTATGAGTAGGTCTCTACGAGTATTTGCCATGAGAAGCAACACAGTTATGAAAGGGCATTGCAGTAAACGATTTGATAAGCTGAGGTTTCTACAGGCGGGCAAGGTGCCCAATTTGGGGATTGACATATTGAAGCTAAAAAGCTTACGCTTCATGGATTATAGTTTCAAGGAGAACGAAATTTGGAGTCTGCCCAAGGTAAGTTGATGCCAATACTCTGTTTTTCCTTTTCTTTTTTCAAATATGACCAAATCTGTTTCGCCCGCCAATTTTGACGTCCTTTTTTATCGAATGTTGTTAATACCCATTATGGATGCAGCATTTTTCTGGATTGCAAGTACTCAAACTTGAGAAGAATTGGAGAACTGATAAACATGCAGAGATAGAGTTTGGGCATCTTATTAAATTAAAACATTTGGAGTTGGCAGGATTTCGTATAAAAGAAGTTTCAAGTTTTTTGAAGGTTCATTGTCTACAGAAGCTAAGATTGTCCGGCATTAAAGGTCTGAAGGAGCTACCGGGGTCAATTGGGAAGCTCCGATCACTACAAGAGTTACATTTATGGAGTTGTGATGAGCTAATGAGGTTAGAAGAAGGATTTGGAGAACTAAGCTCCCTTATTCTGCTTGGGTTACAAAATTCCAAAAGTTTGCAAGAGCTCCCATTTGACTTCAAGAAGCTATTGTCATTAGAGTCACTCAACATATCCTATTGCCCTAATCTCCTTCGGCTACCGGAAGAGATTGAAAACCTACCGTCCTTAAAAATTGTAGATCTTCAGGGCTGTGCTATGTTGACTAGTCTCCCGCGCAAGATTTGCGAGTTGTCTCGCAAGAAGAATAGAATATCATTGTATGGCTGTAAGAGCTTAAAAGTGCTTCCCATCGGCTTCGGTCAATTCAGTTGGCTAGAAAGTTTAGACTTACACAACTGTGAAAGTTTGCAAGAATTGTGTGATGACTTTCATTGCTTGGCAAGGCTAAAAACATTAGACATGTCTGGATGCAAGAGCTTGTCAACGTTACCTGAAGGTTTTGACCAACTTGGCTGCTTGAAAAGCTTAAAATTATCAGGATGTGATAACATACAGGACTTGTACAGCGGCTTAGGATGCCTTGGAGCTCTGAAATACTTAAAAATGTCCAATTGCAAAAGCCTGTCCAAACTTCCCGATTGTTTAGGCCAGCTTGGATGTTTGGAAAGGTTAGAATTATCAGAGTGTGATATACAGGAAATGGGCAGCAACTTTGGATGTCTGGGAGCTATAAAATACTTCTATCTGTTAAAATGCAAAAGCCTGTCCAAACTTCCTGATGGTTTTGGGAAACTTGGCTATTTAGAACACTTAAAATTATCAGGGTGTGATATGTTACAGGAATTGTGCAGCGACTTTGGATGCCTGAGAGCTCTAAGGGAGTTGGATCTGTCTAAATGCAAATCCCTGTCCATACTTCCTGATGGTTTTGGGAAACTTGGCTGTTTAGAAAACTTAAAATTATCAGAATGTGATAAGTTACAGGAATTGTGCAGTGACTTTGGATGCCTGGGAGCTCTAAAGTACATGAATCTGTCTAAATGCAAATCCCTGTCCATACTTCCTGATGGTTTTGGGAAACTTGGCTGTTTAAAAGCCTTAAAATTATCAGAATGTGATAAGTTACAGGAATTGTGCAGCGACTTTGGATGCCTGAGAGCTCTAAGAGAGTTGGATCTGTCTAAATGCAAATCCCTGTCCATACTTCCTGATGGTTTTGGGAAACTTGGCTGTTTAGAAAACTTAAAATTATCAGAATGTGATAAGTTACAGGAATTGTGCAGCGACTTTGGATGCCTGAGAGCTCTAAGAGAGTTGGATCTGTCTAAATGCAAATCCCTGTCCATACTTCCTGATGGTTTTGGGAAACTTGGCTGTTTAGAAAACTTAAAATTATCAGAATGTGATAAGTTACAGGAATTGTGCAGCGACTTTGGATGCCTGAGAGCTCTAAGAGAGTTGGATCTGTCTAAATGCAAATGCCTGCCTATACTTCCTGATGGTTTTGGGAAACTTGGCTGTTTAGAAAACTTAAAATTATCAGAATGTGATAAGTTACAGGAATTGTGCAGCGACTTTGGATGCCTGAGAGCTCTAAGGGAGTTGGATCTGTCTAAATGCAAATCCCTGTCCATACTTCCTGATGGTTTTGGGAAACTTGGCTGTTTAGAAAACTTAAAATTATCCGAATGTGATAAGTTACAGAAATTGTGCAGCGACTTTGGATGCCTGGGAGCTCTAAAGTACATGAATCTGTCTAAATGCAAATCCCTGTCCATACTTCCTGATGGTTTTGGGAAACTTGGCTGTTTAAAAGCCTTAAAATTATCAGAATGTGATAAGTTACAGGAATTGTGCAGCGACTTTGGATGCCTGAGAGCTCTAAGAGAGTTGGATCTGTCTAAATGCAAATCCCTGTCCATAATTCCTGATTGTTTTGGGAAACTTGGCTGTTTAGAAGGCTTAAAATTATCGGAATGTGATAAGTTACAGAAATTGTGCAGCGACTTTGGATGCCTGAGAGCTCTAAGGGAGTTGGATCTGTCTAAATGCAAATCCCTGTCCATACTTCCTGATGGTTTTGGGAAACTTGGCTGTTTAGAAAACTTAAAATTATCAGAATGTGATAAGTTACAGGAATTGTGCAGTGACTTTGGATGCCTGGGAGCTCTAAAGTACATGAATCTGTCTAAATGCAAATCCCTGTCCATACTTCCTGATGGTTTTGGGAAACTTGGCTGTTTAAAAGCCTTAAAATTATCAGAATGTGATAAGTTACAGGAATTGTGCAGCGACTTTGGATGCCTGAGAGCTCTAAGAGAGTTGGATCTGTCTAAATGCAAATCCCTGTCCATACTTCCTGATGGTTTTGGGAAACTTGGCTGTCTAGAAAACTTAAAATTATCAGAATGAGATAAGTTACAGGAATTGTGCAGAGACTTTGGATGCCTGAGAGCTCTAAGAGAGTTGGATCTGTCTAAATGCAAATGCCTGCCTATACTTCCTGATGGTTTTGGGAAACTTGGCTGTTTAGAAAACTTAAAATTATCAGAATGTGATAAGTTACAGGAATTGTGCAGCGACTTTGGATGCCTGGGAGCTCTAAAGTACATGAATCTGTCTAAATGCAAATCCCTGTCCATACTTACTGATGGTTTTGGGAAACGTGGCTGTCTAGAAAACTTAAAATTATCAGAATGTGATAAGTTACAGGAATTGTGCAGCGACTTTGGATGCCTGAGAGCTCTAAGAGAGTTGGATCTGTCTAAATGCAAATCCCTGTCCAAACTTCCTGATTGTTTCAGTCAGCTTGGATGCTTGGAAGCGCTGGATTTATCAATGTGCTATAAACTGGAGGAGCTTTCTAGCGATTTTCACTGCCTGACATCCCTAATAAAATTAGACCTGTCAAATTGTGAGAGCCTAGGTGAAAAATGGATGGACAACGTGGGGTCTATCCAAAGCTTGTGGTGGTTAAATATTTCACGAAGTAAAAAGATGATCAGGCGGTGGATAGAAATGCAAAGGGAAAAAGAAGATTGAATTTCGTGGTGCTAACAGGCTTCTCTTGGGAGGTAGGAGTGGTGATACGTCTCTAATTGATACTTAATTACATCTTATATTTGAATGCATTTCATTTGCAACGGAAGAAATATTCGAATCATTCCATTACTTGTCTTGCTCTGTAGGAAACAGAGGAGGGACGGAAAGCTTTATTATTGAAGGTAGCGACATCAAAGATATTTGACGAAGAAGGTCTACTGATTGACATTCATGGACGCCCCTTCTTTTCATCCTCTCTTCCACCGGCCTCCTCTCTCATCTTCATTATTGAAGATTATGGGTATAGTCGCTGTCAAAAAGAGGGTAACTTATTTGAAAAGGGTATGCAACAACTAGAATTGAACTCGAGGGCCTGGTCAATCATATATGCCGGTAGACATTTCAGTGCATTACCATCTGAGGTGACAGATAGAATTGTGGCCTATACTCCTACAAGCTCGAAGACTTCCTTATTCTTTGATAAGGTGTTTGCTACTTTCCCTGAAATCTATGTAAGAGCTACCTCTTTTTCAGGAGCAGAGTTGGTTTAGAAGTGAAAAGAATAAAATGTCCATCGGTATGGGAAGATGTCTCGTATATATTAAATGAAGCAGCTTTTTTATTAAGAGCTCCAAGCGAAAGCAATGTTGAAATTCTCAGAGCAATTCTGCAAATTGATTTTCTCCTGAAGAAAAATCGGCAGATAATTATACATTTTTCGGTTTCTTAGTTTCCAATCAAAAGGTTTATGCAATTCGGTAACCCTACCTAAAATTTGAAACAAAAAATGTAGGTGAAGCTCACGGATTTACAAGGAAAAGTGATATTACTCCTCTACTCAAGCTGAAATACGCGCGAGAGGCGCTTTTTAGCAATCAATGATATATATTTGAAGATGCAAGGCAGCCATCACAATCTCGTAGAAGTGGTTTGGATTCCAGATTGTCATGAGACAGAACGGCATGAGTTCGAAAGAGGTGTTGGAGATGCTCCGTGGCTAGTGGTCCCTAATCCATGGTCGATTCAAGCGTCACTACGGCAATTCTTTTCTTTACTAGAAGTCCCAATGGAATGCTTTCCGACAGTGGTGGTGGTGGATGGCGAAGGAAGAATCTCGAACAAGAATGCATGGGAGATGATAAAAAGGTGGGGAGAGGAGGCATTTCCATTTTCGCAGGGTCGTGAAGAAGAGCTCAGAAAATCAGAGTGGGAGAAGATGTGCAACTGCAATCAATTTGTTTTTGGAAGTCTGCCCTTCACTCAAACAAAGGTGAAGTTTAAGTAGTTTGAGTGTTTATTAAATCATTTCATTAAAGACGTATGTATGATATGTATACATGTGGGGGGATTTTTCTTATGTGTGTTTTATCTGGTTCTCCTGATAACAGGTGAAAGAGGAGTCGCCATGTGGAGAAATGATGTTGCTATTCGTGGGTGAAGCCGATGACATGTTAAAGTTCAGTGCTGAGGTGGAGTCTGCTCTCACCAAGTTGAAAAGTCATTTCCAACTCTATTATATTTGGAATACATATGCTGGAGGGTGTCCAGACTTTGGCAGGAAGGCTAGAGAGAAGATGAGCACCATGCCCATCATCCCAATATTCGAAGCAGGCAGATTTTGGGAGCACATGGAGTATTATTATAAGGATTTAGCAAAAATGGGAAGTGACGAAAAAGTAGTAAAAATGAGAAGTATGGTATGTGGTATTATTAGTGCAGTAGTTGAGAGTATGAAAGAAAAGGAAGGAGGGGATAATCCATTCTAAACATCATCCCCATCATCTTATGCTTCAAATATCTAGAGAATATGCAAATCCACGCTGCACTCTATGCTCCAAAACGAACGAGCCTTTTTATTATTATCAATGCAATGTATGTGAGAATCATGTAATGTGTAAAAAATGTATTTTAGAGTAGCAAAAGTTTAGGAGTTATAGCTACGGTTTTTAATCAAGATCGCTGGGGATGTCCCTCTTTTTTAATTCATCATAAAGCTGAGCTTTTATGATATTACAGTTCAAGCATAGTTGTTTTCAACTATTGTGCATGTTACATGAATTAAATGTGGTTAAATATTTAATTTTATAAAAGTGAACATAACTTTCCATACCTTTATAGTAAATTGAGAAAGAAAAAAAATTGTAGCTTTTATTAATTTTTTAAAAAGGGTGTTTTATTTTTTAAAATATATTTGAGTTATTTTAAAATATTGATATCTCATGTTTAATATTTATCTTAATGTTAGAATTAAATTAAATTAATTACAAAAAGAAAGAAAAATTATTAGAGTTTAAATTTGGTTGATATTATTTATTATATTTTATTTAATTTTTTAATTTATTATTTTTTTATAAATGTGTGGAGAAATAAATCACAATTTATTGTTATTTAAGTTTAATTTAGGAATTAAAAAAAGAATAGCAATTAAACTTAGGTTAAACAATGACTTGAGATAATAAATATAAATGATAAATTGAGAAGCTTCAAAGTGTAATGGTGAAATTTAGTCTCTAATTTTGTTTGTCTTCTTGTTCATTTTAAATTTGCTTTAACTAGTTTATCATCTATGGGATGAAAAGTGTATAATTGATATAAATTTCAATTGAACCAATATGACTAGATTGATTCTATACTAGTAATAGAGACAATTATGATAGAAAAAACAAATCCTATAATAGATTCTTCTAACTTGTTTTTTAATATCCCCAAAAAAGATAATCACACAAGGTCAACCTGTCTACCTATCCACTTGGTTTGATGATGTATCATGTTATTTTTTACTTACTCTTCTTGTAAGCATGCATAAATAAGATTTAAAACTAAATTGAAAATTAAATTTTTCTAACATATAAACAAACCTTAGATAAAATAATCTTGATAAGATTTGTGATTGAAAATATATATTGCTCATTTCTACAACATCTACTTGGTCAATTTAAATTTATAAAATTTGTAGATGTGGATATGGATGAGGATGAGGTGGAGTAGGTGAAGATGGAATGACTATTATTAGCTAGTTAGGTAATTTCTATTATTTATTGAATTTATTTATTTATTTTTCCAATAGTTAACTAATTTGATATTTTTTATTTTTATTTCAAATATTTGTTATTCATGTTAAGCAATTAGTTGATTGTTTTGATTTTTCTTTGATTATATGATTTAATAAATTAAATTGTAGATAATAATAGATTATTTTATTTTTAATTATTAAATTATAAATAGTGATATTATTTAAATAAATTAAACAATAAGAATTATTCTATTAATTTAATTTGATTAAGTGAATTATAGTGATTTTTCATTGGTGAATGTTTATTGATTGGATAATAGAAAATAAAATTAATTTTCCAATAATATTATATAATTATTAGTTACTTTAGAATGACATCATTAATTTTTAATCCCCACAATTGATTTTATTTATAATTTTAATGGCTAGGGTTGTATTCCATGGGTTAAAATGTATCCATTGAGCTTTAATGCCCATCCAACCTAAAACTGTATTCATTGTTCGGGTTATTGAAGATTTATAATCTAATAGTTGGGTTAAATTCCTTGGGCCAAAATTTACTTGTAGAGCTCCAATGCTCACGGGGCTCAAAATTGTATTTGGGTTGTTGAAAATTTATAATCTAATGGATGGGGTTAAATTCCATGGGTCAAAATGTACCCATAAAACACCAATTCCTATGGGGAAAAATATAACAACCACCCCTTGATTGCTACCATTTTTTAAAGCAATTCAAGACAAATACCAAACTTAATCATGAGTATCCCCCATGTAGCATAGAAGTGCTAACTTTAAAAAAAATTCATTTATCATGGTGGCATCAATTAGATATCGTCACTTACTCTCATACACATGTGAGTGGTAAGATCCCAAGGTTAAGGTCATTCCTAGACCAAGACCTAGGCCTTGAGGGTTCATTTTTGATGAACTTGCCTACATATCCCTTCCTAGAAAATTAGAGGCTTCCTAGTTCACCCTATAATGGTAGAGGGAGTTCATTCTCTCCTCTTGTATGAGATCTTTGATCTCTCTTACACCATGACTATTTATAAAACTTAGTCCAAGTGAATAACAATAGAAACTCACCATCAAGTGTTGGTTTTATACCAAACATTACCAATTAGTAGTGTTCAAATATACACAACTACTCAAGGGTCATATCATTCCATAATTCCCCAATTCCCATAGGGAGTGACTCAAACATACATCACATATGCACAACGCAACTAGCTCATACACATAACATTTACATAGTGATTGGTTCCAACATACGCCACATATACATAGTGACTAGCTATAACATACACCATAAATACCTAATGACTAGCTTCAACATATATCACTTATAAATAGCGAATAGCCCCTTCATATGTCATATATACATAATGACTAACTCTAGTATACGTCACTTATACACGAGGTGACTAGTTCATATGCACATTATAAGTACATTAATGATGATATCATAAGTACATCACATCACAATTGTGACTAGATCATATGTACATCACAAGTACATTAGTGATGGGCTCATATGTACATCACATCACAATGGTGACTAGATCATATGCAGATCACATGTATACAATAGTGATTAACTCATACATGTCATATATACCACATTGATTGGAAAACACAGTCACATTTGCTATCGCATGCTTACCCTTAGTGCATCCCAGATAGAAAAGGAATGTTAGTGCATTACACACTACACCATGGGTCCCATCCTATTCTTTGATCTTTTTCACCATCAAATAACTAGGACGAGGATTTGGTGCATCTCATACTACATTGAGAGTCCATCCTTAACTTAATAGGGTCAAATATACTATTTCCACATCACACTATGCCAAAACCATATTATAAGGTTGGTCCAACTATTACATACCTATTTTTCATTAGAAACTCTCTTCCTTACAATCCATCAAATGACTAAGCAACCAAGGACAACCATCATTGCCATAGAATGCTTCTCGACTACTGTCCACCTTGAGCATAGTACTACCCCTAAACACTTGTCAATCTCAAGCAAAATAATAAAACTCCTTGACTACTGTACATCTTGAGCATAGGAGTGCCCCTAGACACCTATCAATCTCAAACATAATAGTATTTCTCCTTAACTATTATCCATCTCAAGCATAGTACTGCCCTTAGATGCTTGTCAATCTCAAGCATAATAGTATTTATGCTTGACTAATGTCCATCTCGAGCATAGTACTACCTCTAGACACTTTCTAATGTCGAGCATAACAGTACTACTCCTTGACTATTATCCATCTAGAGCATAGTACTACTCCTATCTACATCTTCACAAGGATAATTTAGTTGTTGGCCTCCTACAATGACTTAACAACTAAGCCCTTAAAGCTATCATTCAGAGATTGGAAATCTGATCTAAATAGCTATCTTAATCATCATGAAGGCTCATTTAATTGTCAACCCAGGGATGTAGACTTGAAATGGGTCAGCATAGTATGTGCACTAGGAATCCATAGTAGCCATATTCATCCTACATCTAAGAAAGACAATGCTAAAAGTAAATTGCTTAGAAAAAGGTAACATAAGTACTGAACATCAACTAACAAGCATACTAAGCTGAAGTGCATGACGAAAATGAACATCTGAGCAAATAGATAGGAAACTACTATGTCTACTTTGGCTACAGGAATAGTCACATAACAAAATTCTAGTGGCTATAGGAACAAATAGTTTCCAGATTCGTAACTATTTGCTAGACAAAAAAGTAATAACTGAGCTAAAGGATGAAATTCTCACCAAGTGGACCCCCTTGGATGAGTATCCCTTAAGACAAACTCAAATGCAATGAAATTATAACTTTACTTTATTCATTGAAAAGCATGATTACAATATAGAAACATAACTATATTACTAAAAAACTAAGAATGCAAGTACAACATCAGATCAATCAACCTTTTGAGAAGGAGCATCCTAGTCTTATTTATAGAAGGAAAAACTATTAACTAACTACCTAGCAAGGCGGTCAACTCCAACAGATTAGGAGGACACCACTTTATGGAAAGCATAGAAAGTGGAAAGGAGGTTATGTATGCATGGAATTTGGTCAAGCCTATTTTCCTTAACGTACATCTAGCATAACAATAGCTCCTATATTTGCTTGAAACAAACTATTATGACCATTTACAAGGCAGTTACAATCTTTGATTTGAACTAGGGATTTCCCTCCATTGAGAGTCTTCCCTCCATTGACCTTTGAATGATCACCTTTTTGACCTTTATGGCGAACAACCAGTTGGCAGAATATTCCTCAATTTTGTAGGCTCTAATTATATTGCATGAAAACATTAGCACACACAACAATTTCATATCTATAACTATCTTAAACTAACATTCATTAATCCACATAGCATGTTAATGTCGTTTAAAAGTTACAAAGATAAGCTTATACCCAATGTCTATAGTTTTGACGAAATAACACGAAAATGTCAACATTCAAGTATCAAAGTCTATGACAACAACAACAAATGGATAATAAAATCTTATCAAAATTGAGCCATAAATTGGACTCATCAATAGCAATTCTCCTTGACCCATGCTTAGCACTATAATTGAAAGATAGGTTCTTAACATAGAATAAATAGATCACAACTGACTAAATTAGTAGCTTATACATAGTCATTTCAGTCTAAGATTAATATCCACAATACATAAAATAATTCACTTAGTACCTACACAAGGTGAGGTCAACTCGTTGCTAACCTCCACCAAGTAGTCCAATTCATTCCTTTCCTTTAGCTTACTATTTAGACACACATTATGAGTTGAATACAAGTTCACAAGTTTTCTTTTATAATCATCTAATACCCATTTGGCCTCATTCGAAGCCTATTGAATAGAGAAGGTCAAAACAATTAGGAACAACCCCAAAATCTAGGGGTTATCCTCTAGACCCTCCCCCTATGGACTTGAGGCCACTTTGGCATTCTTTGCCCAAAGACTACCTACGTACCCACTTCTAAATGGATCAAAGTCACACTTATTTCTCCTCACAAGGTATCTCAAAGGACCTACATATGGATTCCAATAACCAAGGTTTCATAACACTAAAATATCATTACTCAAGGAGGTTAATTAAATCTTAGTGATCTAATATTAGTTCAGCCTTCCAATTGCACCAAGGTTCATCTTATTGACATATGGGTTGGGTTTACTACTCAACATGAAATTAACTTAGTTAACACAATCCCATTAAATTAAGCAATGAGTTAGACTAGTTCATTACACTCTAATCATAATTCTCAAAGCTATACAATGCCAATATTATTGATGCCAAAAAAAGTATTATCTTATTACACTATGATGATATTAATAAGTCTTAAGTTTCAGTTATAACTTTATATTAAACCTCATGACCTTATTACCCACTTGTGACATCAAGACTCCCAATTGAGGGTCATGTATAATTTACCTTTTTCTAATTTTCTAGCAGATAATAGTAATCAAGGATATAACAATCTTAAGGACATATACCCAATTTCCCATGCTTGGTTGACCAACACTATTATTCCCTTGACCACATCCTCCATGACCTATACCATATGAGGAAGAAATGATATTGAAGAAAGGAGTATAGATGGAGCTAATGAAAAGGAATAATGGTGTTTGTAAAGCAACAATCCTTATGTGAGTAAATGGATTTGATCCCAAGGGAACAAAAATGTGAAAGCACAACTTCTATCACTTTGAATTTGGCAATGTTAGTCATTTTTCCTAGAGAGATTTCATTAAGGGAAGGAACCAATAATGTGCATCATTCTAACTTTAGTTATGATTTACTTGGTTATCAACTCATCTTTTGGGTCTAGTAAGTTCTTCAAGATGTTGCTTAGGTAAGTTTCTTTTAGAATCTTTATGTAGAATGGAACAACATTAAATTTGGAGCTTTAGAGTTATTTTAAAAGACACATTAAGTTATGGAAAACCAAAAATAAGAATCGAGTGTTTATATTGTGAACTTATCCAAAATTATATCTTTTTCATGTTCACTGAATTTTTTTATCACTCAAATTGAAAGTTAAAAAAGGATTTAGAAGAACCAAAATCGGATCTAAGTGTAGACCTTGCAAACAAGTTTAAGAATATTTTAAGGGTAACTAACTTCTATAGATGTCATATGTGAATAAAATTTATCTTGATAGGGAAAATATTTATGTGATACTTCAAGTTCAAACTGACATTAAAGAGTTTATATGAACTCTAAATTAACAAATATTAATAAACTATCTTTTTAAAAGAAATGTTACATATTGACTATTTTATAAAGGTTTGGCTATATAAATAAATCCTGCATGGAAATATCCTAACTTGTATATAAGACCCAACATGCAACATAATCTACCTAAAAAGAGAATATGGTATTATTTTGGTACTATATTTTATCCATAATCTCACATTGACACTATATTCTTGGGCTATGAATGAATTAGATACCATAAGCTTAGTAGGGATATTAAATATTGCAATTTGATACTATTAGTAATTCCACTTTGAATTTGAGGTTAAATGATTAAAATAGGATTGCATAAAGTCTATCAATCTCTTAGATACAAGAACCTTGATATTGAAACTATTATTATACCTATAATGAATTGCAATATAATTATACAACAAATTGAAGCCTGCATCTATCATTAATTTAACAATATTGTTGATAATGAGTTAAGAGATAAATCCTGTGTATCCTTTCTATGCAACATCTCATGCTACCTTATTGTTGATCATCAAGGTCATATTTACTATAAATAAAAAGTATGAATAAATTATCCAATCTGTGAACTAAACTAATGTAAGAATATGAAGTTGCACCATAGTGTAAAGGAAATTGTTAGATTTTAAGAATATTTATTAGTACAATTATTATTGGGTTTATATTTTCATATACCAGTTCAATGAATATAGTGTTTCCAACTTTCTTAAGTAGGATTTTAATCCCCACAAAAGTACTCTCTTGCATGTTCTCTCTAAACTTTACATACTTATAGATTGTAAATAAAATAATTTAAATAGGGATTTTGGACCTATTGAATATGCATCCATGACCATTCTCATGCATGACATTACTTTAATAAATTTTTGGTTGATGTCCACATTTCATAATATGAGGTAGTTAATTTATTTATTGACTCGTAATCAACTAAAAATATTATAATGAATAGTGGAATAAGATGTTTGTGTAATCGTCATGTTATTAGTCCATGGTTAAGAAAAGTGTATTGGACCTTAACCCTAGTCTTGAAATTAGTTTGCCATGTTGGGAAGATGTTCTCTTAAGCTTGAACTTAAGTGAAATATGATGTAGGATTATGATGCCATTATTTTAGAAATAATATAAATTCCAAATAGATGACTTGAATATTTCCTGGGATTGATATCAATGTGTCCTCTAATTTAGTAAACTGTGAGTCTTTAGATACTTGTAAAATATTGAAAATATATCAAGATGCATGTGATTATGGACCAAAAATCAGTCATATGTTCCTTAAATATCATTTTACCCTCCTAATTCAATGCAAAAATAAGACATGCTATATAATTTCTAGTATGGTATTTGGGAATTGGGGAGACAAGCCTTACATGATGATTACAATGTACAGATTGACCCCTTTAGTACAAGAACCTCAATTTATTGAATCTAATATGTAACTTTCAAATGAAAGGTATTTCCTATGAGTTTGTGTAAACCAAGGTAATTTCATGTCAAGTAATAAGCTTAGCCCCTATGCTGATAAAATAAACCCATGGGAATTCAAGTTGGTTCATGAAAAATAATGGGTCAAGTTTAATTCTAGACCTCGATACTCTTAAGGGGGAGTGTTTGTCAAAAATTGATTATGAGAAACCAATGCATAGGTATCCTTGAGAGACTATGTATGGAGAACTATGTTTGATTTTGATCCATTTGGAAGAGGGTACGTAGGCAGTCCTTGGGTGAAGGATGCCTCTGTGACTTCAAGTCCAAAGGGGGAGGGTTTAGGGGATAACTCCAAGGGTTGGGGTTGTTCATAATTAGTTTGACCTAACCTCCTTTGTAAGCTTCAGTTTGAGGCTAAAATGGGTGCCAGATGGGTATGATCAAGTAAAGAATACCTAATAACTTGTATTTAATACATAATATGCTTTTATATATAACTTACAAACAAAATGAAGTAAGGGATTTTTTTTCTATATAGTAAGTATTTATATATGTTGGGTAATGGCCATCTTGTGTTGGTTCCATGTATCTCTTATGTGTTTATGTTATTCATCTCCATATATAGAGGTCTTTATGTATATGTTTGTGTATTTATTGATTGTGATTGTGATTCATGTTATGTATGACCCGCCCAAGAGTGAACCTCCAAGATATTTGAGTAGTGATAGGAAGTCATTGGATTGTGCCAATGATTGATGTTTGGGCTACTATTAGGGATTAGTCAACATTCACCTAGTTCACAAAGGTGAAGGTAGAAGGCTACCCTAGTTATGATATGGTTGTAGTGGTTGCACAGGTAGGGACCCATCCATGTTGGTAATGGTAATCTAGGGCTAACCATTGTATCAAGGGGGTTATTGGTTGTCACTAATAAGCATATAAGTTATCAATGCCAAGTGTTACTTGGGATTGTGAATGAGATAGATTAAAATGTCACTAAGTTCACAAGGTTGTATATGTTAGGAGCTACTTCTTCCTAGGTAGACAAATTTTTTTTCAGTGGCTTATAAGTGACTGAAGTCAAAATCCATCAGGTTATGGTAGGTTCATTACTTGGGGAAAGTCTTGGGATGGTGGATAGACTTGTTGTGTAGTATGGGATGCACTGAATCTCCTTACTATTTGTCAGATTGTATACTTAGCCTAGTGGGGTTGAGGATGGACCCACGGTGTAGTATGGGATGCATTGAATCCTCTTCCCATTTTTTCAATGGTGTAGAAGATTGTAGGAAAGGATAGCACCCATGGTGTAGTGCACAATGCATCAATATTCTTTTCTATCTAGGATGTATTATGGACATGTGTGTTTTAGCCATTGTAATGTGTTAGTTAGTCACTATGTATGTGATGTATGTTGGAGCTTGTCACTATGTATGTGATATATTTTGGAGCTCATCATTGTATTTTTGATGTATGGTGGAGCTTGTTAATATCCATTTGTGATGATGCTATAGCTCACCACTATGTATATGTGATGTATGTTAGAGTTGGTCACTATGTATGTGATGTATGTTGAAGTTTTTCATTGTGTATTTGTAATATATGTTGGATCCAATCACTAATGTAAATGTGATATGTATATTAAAAAATAATTGTTGCACTTGAGATGTACATATAAGCTAATTACCTTTGTACTAGTGATCTATATATGATTCAACCACTGTTGTACTTGCGATGTGTATGCGATAGTCAACTTGTTTATATGGAGGTATGCTCATTACAAAAAATATGTATGATCCTTGAGATTAAGGTATGAATGACCCCTTGTGAATATTGTGAATGTTTGTACACTATTGTTTGGTATGGACCCAACACTTGATGGAAAGTTATTATCAACGTTATTATCATTATATTATAATGGGCTAAGTTGATAGCTTGCATGTGCTTAATTAATAGTTATTGGTTAACGGCGAGATCATAGATATCATACAAGAGGAGAGATTGAACTCATTTTGAAATTGCAAGGTGAACTACGAAGCCTCTGATTCTCATGAGGGCATACGTAGGTGGGGCACCATGAACCCTTGAGGTTTAGGTCTAGGTCTAGGAATGACCTTGGCCAGAGGATCTTAACACTCTTGAGTATAAGCATATAAGTGGTGATGTCAATTTTTTTGTCACCGGGACAAATTGAGAACTTTTGAGATTAGTGTATCTAATCTTAGTTTATTACGTTGGTAGTTGTTGCAATTTGAAAAAAAAATTGTGCTCGAGATGGGGATTTTATATTGGTATTAGAGAAATCAAGTTCAAACACTAGACCTATGAAGCTCACTTGACTCTTGATAAAGTATATTTTCTTACACTACCAACTGACCATAACCAAGTTGGTCACTTGATATGTACATAATTTTTTTGAATATCTTAAATGGACTTTTGATGACTAGTCTTAACCAAGAAATAAAAGAAATGTGGAAGGGTGAAAAATGGAATTTTTATATACAAATTATAAATGAAAAATCAGAGTGTGTAGCGGAAGGATAAGGAATTTGATAATTGGTAGTTCCCCTAACTTGCTTGTTGGATTTATTTTTAACCCCCTGTTATGAGGAAAATGTTCATTGCAAATTTAAGAGTATTAAAAATTTCTCTCAAGATATGAACATGAATTTCCAAGAACCTAAAATGCAAAGAACTATGGGGATATATTTGAATAGGTAGGTTATGACTACCTTAATACTTAATGGTGAAAACTATTTCTTGAAGAATGGTACCTTGGTAACTTATAAAGTTTAACTAGTAAATGTGTGTATCTGATGGCATAATATTAACCTCTCTTAAGAAAAATTAATCCATAAATTTGAAATGGAGGGTTAGATCAAGTAAAAAATGCTCACTTGAGGGTATATTTTTAGTGTGCACCCTCTTAAATATTATAAAATTTATTCCAAATTCATCAAATTAGGGAAAAGAGAACCAATTGGGAGGAAATAATTAGATATTCAAAAGGAAAAAACTTGGCTAATAACCCAAAATATTGAAGAAATTAACAAATGCAACTTTTTGATAGGTCGAGATGGCTTATCCTAAGGGGGGAAGGATGTCACATCCCCATCAAGATGACCATTTCCTATAGATATTGAGTGGTCAACAAAATAAATAATGTAAAGAAAGGAATAGGAAAAGGGGATGAGGGAGACCATGCATTTAGTGAGGAATAGTGCTCAATAACGGAGGGTGTGCCTGTTCTTAATGAGGCATGGAATCTTCACTATTTTCGTCCATTTTTTACATGAAAAGAGGGATAAAGGATAGGGCTCATAGGAGAAGAGAATGTGATGGCTTGCAATCACATTAATGAGGAATGGTGCCAGGATAAAAATGAAAGGCACGCCATAAGAATAGCATGGTGCCCTTGCTCTTGGAAAACATGACCTTGACTATGGGCATGGAAAAATAAGGCAATAGGTAGTTAATAAGAACCCCACAACCCCCATAATTTCTCTTGAAAGTCTAGTTTAGAAGAGAGAGTGAGAACATAAAGAGAGTGCTTAGAGGGTTGGTACATAGAGAGAAAAAAATTGTAGCTATGTATGAAGTCAGAGAATGGTGTGAGGAGAGGGAGATGTGTTTAGAAAAATCCAAAATCCACATACTTCTTGCCTGGACATTGAAATATATGCACAAAATGGATTTTTTGGAAAGAGGCTTTTAGAAACCTCAAACAAATATAATTGGTTGTTGTGAATCCATGCTCCATTCCCTTGACCACATCCTCCATGACCTGCACCATACAAGGAGCAATGATATTGCGGAAAGGAGTATAGATGGAGCCAAGGTAGAGGAATGAGGGTGTTCGTAGAGCAGCATTCTTGGTGTGAGTGCATGGATTTGATCCCAAGGACACAAAAATGTGAAAGCACTCCTTTTATCACTTTGAATCTAGAAATCTCACTCATTATTCTTGGAGATATTTCACCAAGGGAAGGTACCAACACGATGTTGACCATTCTAACAGTAGTTATAATTTTCTTTGTTATCAACGAGCATCTTTTAGCTATAGTAAATTGTTCTTCAAGGTGTTTCTCAGGTAAGTTTCTCTTAGTGTCTTTCTCTATGTAGAATGGAACAACATTAAATTTGGAGCTTTAGAGTTATTTTAAAAGACACATTAAGTTGTGGCAAACCCAAAGTTAAGAATCAAGTGCTTATATTGTGAACTTATTTGAAATTATCTATTTTCCATGTTCACTGACTTTTATTATCACTCATATTGAAAATTGAAAGTTTAAAAGGGATTTAAAAGAACCAAAATTAGATCTAAATGGACACATTGAAAACAATTTTAGGAATATTTTAAGGCTACTAAACTTCTATAGATGTCATATGTGAATCTCACATTGAAACTATATTCTTTGGCTATGGATGAATTAGATACCATAAGCCCAGTAGGGATATAAAGTATTATAACTCGTTACTATTAGTAATTCCACTTTGAATTTGAGGGAAAATGATTAATAATATTGCATAATGTTTATCAATGTCTTAGATACAAGAACCTTGATATTGAAATTATTATTAACCTATAATGAATTGCATTATAATTATCTAACAAATGGAAGGAAGCTATCATTAATTTTAACATTATTGTTGAGACTGAGTTAAAAGATAAACCCTATGTATCCTTTCTATACAACATCTCATGCTACCTTACTGTTGATCATTGAGGTCATATTTAGTATCAATGGAAAGAATGAATAAATTATCCAATCTATGAAGTAAACTAATATAATAATATGAGGTTACACCATAGGATAAAGGAAAATGGAAGATTAAGAATATATTAATAAAATTATTATCAGGTTTATATTTTCATATATCAATCCAATGAATATAGTGTTGCCAACTTTCTTAAGTAGGATTTTAATCCCCATAAAAGTAGACACATGTATGTTCTCTCTGAAGTTTAAATACTTATATGTTGTAAATAAAATAATTTAAATAGGGATTTTAGACCTCTTTAATATTCATCCATGAACATTTTCAGGAATGGCATTGCTTTAATAAAGTATTGGGTGATGTCCATATTTCATAATATGGGATACTTAGTCTAGTTATTGAGTCATAATCAACTAAAAATATTATAGCGAATAATGGCATAATATGTTTGTGTAAGCACCATGTTATTAGGACTTCAATGGTTAAGAAAAGTGTCTTGGACCTTAACCCCGATCTTAAAAATAGTATTTCATATTAGGAAGAGTTTCTTGTAGGCTTGACCTTAAGTGAAATATGGTGTAGGATTACATGATGCCATTATTTTAGAAATAATATCTATGTGAAATAGCCATGAATTGAATCTTTCCTAGGTTTGGTATCAATGTGTCCTCTAATTTAGTAAACTATGAGTCTTTAGATACTTGTAAAATATTGAAAAGATATCAAGATTCATGTGATTATGGAACATTTAGGAAATTCCATTCTCATAGAATTATGGGTCATATGTTACCTAAATGTCATTTTATCCTCATAATTGAATGAAAAAATAAGACATGCTATATAGTTTCTAGTATGGTATTTGTGTATTGGGGAAATAAGCCTTACATGATGATTACAAGGTACAGATTGACCCCTTGAGTACAAGAACCTGAATATTAAATCTAATATGTAAATTTCAAATTGAAGGTCTTTCCTATGAGTTTGTGTAAACTAAGGTAATTTAATGTTGAGTAATAATCTTAGCCCATATTTTTATAAAATGAACCCATGGGAATTCAAGTTGGTTCATGAAAAATAATGGGTCAAGTTTAATTCAAGACCTCGATACCCTTAAGGGGGAGTGTTAACAAAACCTTTATTATGGGAAACTAGTGCATAGGTATCCTTGAGAGACTATGTATGGAGAACTACGTGTGCCTATGATCAATTTGGAAGTGGATACATAGGTGATCCTTGGGTGAAGGATGCCCCTATGACTTCAAGTCCAAAGGGAGAAGGTTCAGGGGATAACTCCAAGGGTTGGAGTTGCTCATAATTAGTTTGACCTAACCTCCTTCCTAAGCTTTAGTTTGAGGTTGAAATGGGTACTATATATGCATAAAATTGGTCATGTTTATTCATTCCTGACATTTAATTAAATATTTATTATTTAACTAATTTTTCTAAAGTCTTCTATGATGTAATTAAATTTAATCAATTTAATTATATTGTTCATTCATTTTCCTACTATAATCAAATAAATTTATTTTATTTGATTATTTCACGTATCTACTTGATTAAATTAACTAAATACATTTTATTTATTTAAGTTAATTATCATCTTTTGAATTTAATTAAATCTTTTTAATTAAATTTAAATATCTCTTTTCTTCTATTTAAAACTTTCTATTAATTAATTAAATATTTTTATTTAATTAATTTCGTAACACATGTCATTCCTTCAAATTTAATTAAATATTTTATTTAATTAAAGATCTGCTTTCTTCAAATCATAATTAGATATTTCATTTCATTATGAAATCTTCTGATTTCCTCAAAATCTTAATTAAATATTTATTTAATTAAGAAAAATCAACATGCACTCATAAATAAATAATTGAATTGGATAATTCATTATTTATCTTCTCATTATCTTCCATTATCTTCTAAAAAAGATGATTTTTAATCATCTCATCTTATCTCTTCCATGAAAATGGAAAAACCTTGCTTTGTTCGATTTCTTCTATTTTTCTCTTTAGTCTCATCCATCTTCGACCGTTCAATCTATTAGGAATTATCACAGCCGTTGACCAACCCAGCAAATCAAAATCCTCAAAAAACTCTATAAATACATGTGTGAATCCAAGCATTGGTGACACACGAATGTATACACAATTACGCTTATGAATTTGCATCTTTTAGCATTTCAACAATATTCATATCTTAGCAATATCCTCATCCTAGCATAGCATAATATTGCATTTTAGCATAATATGCATTTTGTTTTAAATCTCATTCTTTAGTAGTTTATTTTGTTGAGCTTGGCATCATAAAATCTAAGAGCAACTCGAATCAATGAAACGCTGGAGATAGAGAGCAATAAGACAACTTCGAAGAAGCTGCCATAAACAGTTTGTTTGTTTTTCCTTTTAGTTTTCTTTGATCTAATGTTTTATTGAATGTGTTTTGAATCCTTTATAGCAAACATATTTTCATACACACATAAAATGGTGCCCATTGTGGGGCCTATGCCTCGATTTTGACATTTTTCTATAGACTATTTTGACAGGTTTCTGCATTTTGGAGTTCAGCTTTCGAAAAAATCCTACGTTTTAGCGCATCCGACACTTTCTGTAGCACATTTGGGAATATAATTTTTTTTTCTTGTTTTCACAGGAATTTCGGCGCATCTGAGGACTTTTTCAGTGCTTCTGATGGTTCATTTAGTGCATCTGAGGGACATAATAGCGCATATAATCTCATTTTACTTAGCATTATCTGCATTTAATTAGAGTAGCATATTTAAGAACTGTCTTAGTGCATTTAAGGGTTAAAGTAGCACATTTAAGGTAGATTTCAGAGCATTAGGTACGATCATTTACAGATTTAAATCTGCACTTAATTAAAGTAGTGCATCTAAGGATTGTTTTAGCGCATTTAGGATTTTTTGTAGTGCATCTAAGGACTATTTTAATGCATTTAGGATTTTTCTATAGCGCATTTAGGGTCTGTTTCAGCACATCTACTATCTATTTATGTGCATATACTATATGTTTTTGTGCATTTAAGGTCTATTTTAGCGCATATACTGTCTATTTCAATGCATCTGGGTTGTATCACAAAAATAGGATTCTGAGTCTGACTCATTCCGCAGACAGAATCTTTTCTGGTTTAAAATGAATCAATCTAGGATAGTCACCACACTTTAATCATGCAGTTAAAATGAACCCCATGTCTGTTGTGAAGCAATATCTTCACTTAGCATAAATCATTGTCATTTGGTGCATTAAAATGAATCTGTTTCCTCTACTTGATTGTGCTTGAAAGTGGTAGGTGACTATGCTCTCACCCTATGCAAACTAGGTGATCAGCAAGCTAGACCCACTTTATCCCTATGTAACCCTCACGATTTGGTATATTGAAGTATCCTCTCCTCTTGCGCATTCGTACAATCCTAGGTGTAAGAGAAATAGTTACTGACTCTAGAAATTGGGCCTACCTAGGGATTTCATCACCCCAACATGACTCAAACTGGCAATGGAGCTAAAGCCAAGCTACCCCCAACCAGTATACAAATGTGAATCTTAAGGGAAAACCTAAGATTACGAGTGCGGATGTGTCATACGGATGGAGTAGTACTCCCATAAACCCTATTGAGCTTAACCTTTTTAGGCTGGAGTGCCACCTAATCGGTGATTAATCTCTTACCCCATGTATGGCCACTCGAACGGGGGTCCTGAACTAAACACCATTGTGTAGTAAACCAAAAACCCTCTATTTGCTAGCACAGCACCGGTCGGTGTGAAGGCATCCACATTTTCGCAATCTGTAGTAGAGGTGATCAATCTTCCATGGGAGTTTCATGGGGATTGCAAGCTTGGTTGGCCTGAGAAGAGAGTGCACTATAAGGGGGAGCCCGTGTAGCCAAGCTTCTGAATTCACACGCTACCGATATGCGGTTGGGGAAACCCGCGTAGAATCTAGCGGATATTGTCCTAGCCTTACCATAGGATGTACTTGTTGTATCTATGTTTGGTTACATTCCATTTAATTCAAAGTTTTTGCTGTGTTTTTATTTAACATTAATTCAAATACAAGATCATCTCAAATGAACATGAAAAAAACAACTAAAATCATTCAAAAAAAACTATTCGAAAAACTTTTTTTCATAAAACTTGAATTTCTGACATCCTTGGTCCAGTAACATACTGATATTTCCCCCATGCTTAGAGAGTGGAAATCAACAAAAATTTTCAAGAAATCAGTTTCCAAAAGGATCAAGAAGCCCAAGAAACCTTTAGGGTATAAGAAAACATTGGAAACAAGAAAAAAATTGTACAAAAGTCAACACGTCTTGCTTCATTATCATGGATTTCTTCATAGATACCAAAACTTTGTTAGGGGATTCACTGACGAGTATGTTGTAGAACCTTTGGATTCTCGAGCTTATTATCAGAGATTAGCTCTATCTCAACAGAATAATCTTAACCAACCTCTTGAGTTTGATAATATACCACAACCTTCTATTGAGTATCCTTCACACCCTAGTCAAATCTTGCAGTGATCTTGAAATATTTCTTCAAAAAAAAGATCAAATCTTTAAGAGTGCCCTTTTCAAACAAATTTTTGATGATTGATTCAACTTCTCCAACAGGATTCTGACATCCTTCATCATTGGAAGCCACAATCAAAAAATTAGGAACATCTTTGATCATATCATAGGATTCCCATCTTATCAGATCAAGATATCATCATTGTCGCACTTATCAAAACTATGATCTAAGTTTAGAAGAACTCTTCAAAATCACATGCCTATCTTCACAAGATCTCAATACAAAAAATTGAAGGAGGAAATCTAGCAAGAAGGTCATACCCAAAACACTCAACAAGAAGGTGAAAGCAGTAATCCTCTTTACATTATAAGTTGTAATCCACTTTTCAACAACGACATGGATAATAGAGAAGAAAATTCGTTTCACAAGTATAAAGTCATAAATAAAACTCGTGTAGATAGCGATGATGAACTAGAGGATGAATGTCGCCTTAGAGAGGTTGAGCAAGATCCCAAGTTTTACAAAGCCATAGAAAATATCTTGCAACGTGATAAAGAAAAATATTTCCTCTATCTAGCTGATCAAGGAGCTAAATTTCCACATGACTTTGATACTGAGATTTTGAAAAACAAACCCGAAGAAACACCCCTATCTGATCTTAATGCTTTGACTCAACAAATTAAGACACTTCAAGGACAAGTTAAAGAGTTGCAAGGGGGAACCCCAACAAAGAAATATACTCTTGAGGAATTTTTCCTTATCCTTTCGATCAAAGTCTGAACATGATTCCATTTCCCAAACATTGTGAAATACCAAAATTTGATTGCTATAATGGGAAATTGGATCCAATCGATCACGTTAGAGACTTCTGAAACATGACTTTAGAGTTCACTCATGAGGACACTTGCTTGATGCAGTTGTTTCCTAGGAGTCTTGGAGCTCACTCTATGGAATGGCTATCAAAGATTACACCTCCCATCAAGACATTTGAAGAATTAATCAATCTGTTTATATCACAATATGCTTACAACATCCAACACCAAATCACTATGATAGATCTTTGCAAAGTTGCACAAAAACCTGGTGAATCTTTCATTACCTTTCTTCAAAGATGGAGAAGAATGTTTGCTAGATATCCACGTCCTATTCTTGAAAAGGAAAAGATGGTCACCTTCATTAACAACTTGAATTCAGAAATGAGCTATTGTTTGAATTTATATTTTCCACCCTCTTTTGAAAAACTGATCGAAGATGCTATAACCATTGAAAGTGCTTTGGTCAAAAGAGGAATCATAAAACTTGACAAGGATAATCATGGCTCATACAATCATCACAACAATCAAGACAAGTCCAAATTCTGGACTCGCAACAAGAATGTGGTAAATGATGGTGTTGTTGATACAAATCATGTCTAGACCAAACCATTTGTCCTTAGTACTCTGAGTGCTCCTCACGATAACAACTATAACAATGTCAACTCGGTCACAAACCAAGGAAACAATCCTTCTCCTCCGAGGAACAATATAAATCAACATTCTACTCCCAATCAAGGGACTGCCAATAACCAAGGTTACTGAGGAACCAATAACAATCACAATTCCTTAGGGAACACCTCGAATACAAATCCACAAAGATTTCCATTCTTCTCTAATAGAAGAACTTTCACTCCACTGGGTTAATCTGTAGAATCTGCATTCAAAGAGTTGCTGGCTAAAAATGTCATTACATTGCCACCTCAACAAAATTATGAACCCAGTGTGAAGCCTCCATCATGGAATGAGGCATACTATTGTGACTATCATCGGTGCAAAGGTCATCGTACAAATAACTATATTCAAGCCTTGAAGAATGCCATTCAAGACTTAATAAAAAACAACACCATCACAATAGAAGGACATCAACAATCCAATGAAGAGCACCAAGCCTTTTGCAACCCTTTTCCCAACTATCAAAAGGGTGAATCTTCGAGAAAAAGTGTGAATCATATTGATGATCCGATAATCAATCATATCTACACCGATGATGAACGGGTCAATATTATTAAAGTCAACAAGAAGGTGGAATATAGAGAAGTCAATACAACAACAAGGGCACAAGCCAAAGTTGTCTTAAAAGGTACCTCTTCAAAAACCACTAGGCCTCCACCTCAACACCAATATGGCCTAGTCAACCAACTTCAGAAAATGCCTACTCAGATTTCTATCTTAGAACTCTTGAAGATTTCCCCAACACATAAGGAAATTCTCAAAAGGGCCCTTGTTGAATTGACTGTATCCACTGATTTGGATGTGGACCAATTTCAAGCCATGGTAGGACACTTGTCTTCACCCACATGTCTCTCATTTTCTGAGAAAGATGACGCTTCCTTGACTCATCCCCACAATTCATCATTGTATTTAGAAGTCATGATTCACAAGTTTTGTGTCAGACGCATCCTAATAGATGGAGGGGCAGGTTTAAACATATGTACCAGGAAGTTGGTTCAGGCTTTAGGATTTTCTAAGGACTCCATTGATCCCAGAAGAAATATTACCATTAAAGCCTATGATGATGAGGAAAGAGCATCCAAGGGTTTAATCATGCTACCAATTAGAGTTGGACTTGTTATCAAAAATACTTTTTGTCAAGTAGTAGACCGTGATCTTGCATACAACATCTTGTTGGGTCATCCTTGGATCCACAAAATGCAAGCTGTCCCATCCACATACCATCAATGTCTTAAGTTTCTTTATGATGGACACGAAATTACAATACCAGCTGATAATTCAAAAATTCAAACTTGTGCCAACCTCAAAGCCAGTTAGGACACTTTGGTTCCTAACAATCAAGAAGCTCGTGCTAGTACTTCTCTCAAGATTGATACACAAATCAGTCAATTGACCAATAGTTTTGACAAGAAACTGAATTTCAAGGACCATGGAGTTGGGAAGTACTCTCTCTATCTTGCTAATTTACCAACATCGCCTCGGTCACATGGACAACCTTCCATAGCACAACATCAAATATCAGTAGCGTCAACATTGACACAACCACCAACAGAGCCATGCACAAGGTTTAATGGATGATTCATCAAAGAGAAATTCCCCGTGGAAGATCTTGAGGATAGAGAAATCCTAAATTGGCTTTATAAAGATGAAGATGAAGTAGTTTTTAATGTCAAATTACCAACAGATAAATATGGAAAAGGGTATTCAATCATGCAAAAGTTGGGATATGATGGTAATAGTCCCATTGGGAAGAGAAAAGAAGTAGTTGAACCTATTAATCCTCTAGGACTTGCTGCCAAAGAGAAAACTATATTATGATACTACATCAAAAGAAAGAACATCTAAACAAATGTATGATACCGTTCTCACATTACAAGAAGGTTCAGTTTCAAGAGAAGCATGTTTGGCCACAATTATGAACTTCCTGGATAATAACTCTAACACAGACTCTGCTGAATATGAATGGGATACCATTTACAATGATGAGTTCTGGAGGGATAAAAAGGTTGATGTGATACACAAGTATACCCCAACTCTAATTGAAGGTGAAGGGTCAGGGTCCCGAACACGAGAATCTAAACCACAAAGTGACTATGATTCTAGTGATACTGAGTCAAATTTAAATGAACAAGACCATCACGATAAAAGTATCATCATTGATCCACTTCATACCTTGGATCCTACAATCAACTCCGTTATGACCATAACCATAGCCGACTTCACACAACCTAATGAATCACTACCACTTATTCATCATGATCTTATTGATTGGGATTCATCTAAACCTATCATTATACCTATGTTTCCAAATGACGAAGCTATCGTAAACTTCCTTTCTATAGATGACATAAATGATTGTTCCACCAGTAATTTTTGGCACAAAGTCTTTAATCAAGAGGGTGTCAAGTCTCCTAGTTGCAAAATTGAAAATAAAAAAGAAAGATCTAATGGTGAAAACCAAAATTTGGCAGTATTAGATCAAACAAAAAATAAAATAAAGAGCATATCAGATGGTGAAAACCTTTTTAAGGCACCAGATGATGGGAATCCTGACACTCTCCCAGAACACTACCATGAGCGATCTCCTGTCTTGATTGAGCCTACAAAAGCTGTCAATCTTGAAACATTAGAAAAACCAAAGATTTTATAGTTAGTTGCATCCATGACAGACAAAGAGGTAGTAGAGTTCATAGAGTTTTTAAGAGCAAATCAAGTCAACTTTGCTTGGTCTAATGTAGACATGCTAGGTCTTGATCCTAATCTGATCATGCATCACTTGTCTATCAAACCAAGGGTTAAACCTGTGAAACAAAAACTCATAAAGGTGAACCCCCATGTTGCATTACTGGTTAAGGAAGAACTGAGAAAACTCCTTGATGTGGGCTTCATAAGATCAATCGACTATGCCAAATGGATCTCTAACATTGTTCCTATATCTAAGCCAGATAAAAGTGTCAGAGTGTGCATAGACTTCAAATATCTTAATAAAGCATGTCCTAAGGATGACTTCCCACTTCCCAACATCGACACCATAGTTGATCTGATAGCTAGCCATGCCATGTATTCATTAATGGATGGTTTTTTTGGTTACAACCAAATCAATATTTCCCCTGACAATCAGGAGAAAACATCTTTCACGTGTCCATGGGAACTTACAATTGGAACGTCACGCCTTTCGGTCTAAAGAATTGGTGCAGGAGCACCCAGGCAGAGATATGCCTCAAGAAGGAAAATTCAAGCTTTGATTGGAAATATGATGTAATAATTATGTATTAAGGTCTAAAAGACCATTTCATGCATTTATTGGGTCCTATTTTATAATTTTGAAGTCATAGGTTGCATAATGTAAAAATTGCAAAAAATTGACAAATTGTTGTCAATGCAAAATTGTAAAAATGCAATAAATTGCAAAAAAAGAGGGATGTGAAGAGACAAGTAGTTAGAGAATCAGTTTTAGGAATTTTATATGGTTTATATAGGACTTTTGAGGCTTCACACAAGTCGAGGAAGGTTGGGGAAAGGTGTATGAAGAAGAATTTCAATTAAAATTTTAGACTTTCTATATTTTTCCTGATTTTTCTGTGTTGCGGGCCATTGAACGGATATTTATTGTGCATAAAACCTCTCCTCATCCATTGGAATTTGTATCCCCATGAATATAGTTTATTCTGCAATTTTTTTCATCAAAAAATGTTTTGATTTGTGTAAGTTATGAGTAAAATACTCCAGGGAGGTCAAAACCCTGGTTTAGGGTGGCAGCAAGCAATTAAAATTGAGTTTCTCCCAATTTACACAGTGGAACAACCTAAATTTTGGTATGTAGGGCTGTTTTGACATATAATTTCATATTATAAATTTTTAGACCAATTGATGAAGGTTAGCATATGAAACTTTGATGCCCTAGGTCTGAAAATTGTGCAAAATTCTGGAAAATCACATTGTACAGTGAAGAATTCGAGTTTTGATGCTATTAAATGGTGTTTCAATTGGGTGTAAGAGTTTTTGAAGGTTGTATGGATGTATTTGAGACTAATTTTTTTTTTTTTTTTTGGTGAACTAAAGGTTTTTATGTTCATTTATATCCTAATCTTTCATGGCAGATTTATGATAGTCCAATTATGGAGTCATGAATGAAGGCTTAGATTAGTTGTTTGTTGAAATATCATGAAAAAAGTTA
Organism: Sequoia sempervirens; assembly: GCA_007258455.2. Lineage (NCBI taxonomy): Eukaryota > Viridiplantae > Streptophyta > Pinopsida > Cupressales > Cupressaceae > Sequoia > Sequoia sempervirens. Next base: position 41,425,581 of record VDFB02274714.1, read on the forward strand.
GGGAGATGATCTAATGTGATTGTGCAGGTGTATTTGCACATGTTTGAGGCATAAAGACGGAGGAATAGGCTTGGTAATATGTAGTTTCTCTTTTTATGTGGCCTAAGAGGCCTAATTGCTGATTTGGGTCAATTTTCATTGAAAGTTCTCATATTTGAAATCCTTAAGTTGGGACTTGTCTTATGATGTTGATTAAAGTGTTTTGAGGGATGTATAAGAGATTTTGGGCTTTGTTCTCAGTTTTAGGGATATCAAAAAAGGATTTTGTGAAGAACCAAGAGTCCTAATTGAAAGGACATGAAGGTTTTGTTTTGAGATTTACAAATGAGATTGGTTGAGTGGATTTACTTCCTTTTCTCTGCATCAAGAATGTTGGGGCTACTTATCAAAGAGCCATGACTACAATATTTCATGACATTATGCACACATTCATGGAAGATTATGTAGAAGACATATTGGAAAATTCATACACCAAAGAAGGACATCTAGAAATATTATCTAAAATATTTACAAGATTGGAGAAATTCAAAGTTTTCCTCAATCCCAAGAAATGTGTTTTTGGGGTCACATCTGGAAAACTCTAAGGGTACATTGTTTCAGAAAAGGGAATTGAAGTAGATCCTGCTAAAGTTCAAGAAATCATGGAAATGCCTCCCCCAAGAAACATCAGTCAATTGAGGTCACTACAAGGACTACTTCAATCTATAAGAAGGTTCATTACGCAACTGGCCAACAAAAGTCTACCTTTCACACATCTACTACATAAGAATGTTCCTTTCAAGTGGGATGATAAGTGTGAAATGGATTTTCAACAAATCAAACAATACTTAATGACTCCACCAGTCCTAGTACCACCAAATCCAGACAAGCCATTAATCTTGTATATTATCACAACAGAGACATCATTGGGGGCATTGCTAGCGCAAGAAGACCATACAGGGAAAGAACATGCAATTTATTATGTGAGCAGAACATTAACAAGCCATGAACTCAATTACACTTCCATCGAAAAGGCTTGTTTAGTAGTAGTCTTTTCTTCACAGAGATTTTGGCATTACATGTTAACACATACAATCAATCTTGTTTCAAAGATTGATCCACTAAAGTATCTATTAAGCAAAGAATCATTGATAGGAAGGCTAGCAAAATGGGTAATGATTCTAAGTGAGTTTGACATCCATTATGTTGATCACAAGGCAATCAAAGGACAAGTTATCACTGATCAACTTGCTGAAGCACCACTACAAGCAGACCATCCTCTGCATATTGAATTTCCAAATGCTGATGTTTTTTCTGCAGAATCTAACAACCATTGTCCTTATATTTCGATGTCTCTTTCACTCAACATGGATCGAGGGCAGGCATACTCTTTGTCACCCCTCAAGGACACACCATTCCTTGATCATATAGGCTGATGTTTCCATGCACCAACAACATAGCCAAATATGAAGCATTAATCACTGGTCTTAAAATAGCACTGGAATGGGGGATTACAGAATTACAAGTGTATGGTGACTCAAAACTAGTCATTAATTAGATCAATGATGATTATCAAACCAAAGATGAAAAACTGTTGCCATATAAAAAGATGGTGGATGATTTCAAGAAGTATTTTGTGGACATCAAATTTACACAAATTCCAAGGCTTGATAACAAAGTAGTTGATGCCATGGCTACAATCATATCATTGTTACAACTCACAGAAAATCAAGTTCGCTACGAATTTCTGGTGGAACAATCATTTACACCTGCCTATGACACACCCGAAAGCCAAATCATTTGCCACTTGGTAGGATCCAAGTCACTTTGGTATGGAAAGATTTATGCCTACCTAAAAGACGTTATCTTACCGCCTGATTTATCCCATAACCAAAAACAAAATTTTATCCGGCAATCCTACTGTTACACTCTTATCGCTAACACCCTTTATCACTGTGGTCTTGATGGTACTTTACTTTGATGTCTTAAACGTGATGAATCTGACAAAGATTTACAAGAAGTTCACAGTGGAATTTGTGGTACTCATTCGAGTGGACTAACCTTATCCAAAAAATTGATTAGAATGGGTTACTACTGGCCTACAATGGAGAGGGAATCATTTACTTTTGTGAAAACATGCTCAAAATTCTAGATTCACGGGAATCTCATTCATGCTCCTGCATAGGAACTACAACCATTCACATCGACCTGGCCATTCTCTCAATGGGTGTTGGATCTCGTGGGGAAAATTCATCCTTCATCCTCAAATGGACACAAATTCATCATCACAGCCACAGAGTATTTTACCAAGTGGATTGAGGTAGTACCTCTTACTAAAGTTACCGACAAACAAATATCATCATTTATACTGAACTATATTATTTGTCGGTATGGCATTCCCAACTCCATTATTACTGATAATGGATGACCTTTCAAGAATCATGATGTTGATGAACTTTGTGAGAGATTTCATATCCAAGACAAATATTCAACACCTTACTATCCACAAGGGAATGGCCAAGCAGAGGCCTCAGATAAGACTATACTAAATTTTTTAAAGAAGATTGTGAATGATTTAGGGAAAGATTGGTACGTTCAACTCAGTCCCGCATTGTGGGCTTACAGAACCAGTGTCTACACGCCAATAGGAGCAACATTGTTTGCTCTTGTCTATAGAGCAGAAGCCATTCTACCTCTAGAAGTTGAAATCCCATCACTCAAAGTATCACTGAAAGGCCTCACAGAAGATGATGACTACAGAATTTCCTGACTACAAGAGCTAGAACTCCTAGATGAAAAGCAACAAAGAGAAGCTAATCATTTGAAAGCATATCAACAAATGATGTCTCACAGCTATAATCACAGAGTCAAGCCACGTACCTTTCAAGTTGGTGATCTTGTTTTAAAAGAAAATCCACGAAATTAGCAAGATAGAGAAAATAAAGGCAAGTTTGAACCAAATTGGCTAGGTCCTTATGTGGTTATTGTAGTCTATGGCTCAGGAGCTTACAAGTTGTCAACACTAGAAGGGGATCTGTTTGATGAACCCATCAACAGCATGCACCTAAAGAAGTATTATGTCTGAAACAATTATCATCATCTAGACAAAGTTCTGAAGAAATATAAAAAAATCAGAACATGTCTTGAAAAAATCCAAAAACAAAAGAAAATGTCCTGAAAAAATATAAAAAATAGCAGAGAAAGTCCTAAAAAATATAGAAAAAATAAGAAAATATCCTGAAGAAATACAAAAAAATTAGAACATGTGCTGATGAAATCCAAAAATAGCAGAAAATGTCCTAAAGAAATACAAAAAAATCAGAACATGTTATGAAGAAATCCAAAAACAACAGAAAATGTCCTAAAGAAATACAAAAAAATTAGAAAATGTCCTGAAGAACTCCAAAAATAGTAGAAAAAGTTCTAAAAAAATAGTTACCCTAGTGAAAACCTGGCAAACATGCATCTCAATAACGCATAAAAAAAAAAAAAATTTGTCATAGGGTGAAAACTTGGCAACAGGAAGTCTATTGACATTAAAAATACAATAAAAACAAATAGTGAAAATATGGTAAACAGACGTTATTTGTAGCTCTCCATCTATTAGTTCTTGTTCTGCACTTGGCTTTTTAGCATTCATTTCATGCATTTGTCCATCATCTTAGGACCATACTAGCATCATGCTCCTGTCATTTTCCTAGAGCGATAACTTCTTACCATGGCTTGATCATTGTACATATCCATTTCAACAAGTTGTGTCAATAATGGGGGAAAAAACATTGTCATACTGGGGGAAATCAACTTTCAGGTTTTACTGAAACAACTAGACAAGGACGTTGAATCAAATCATGCGAACAAACAATCAAATCCTATGAACAATTATCCAATCATTGATCCATATCACAATAGTTTTCAAGCAAATAACATATCATGACTCATATCAGGATGATCTAAAATCTAAATAATGGTTGGAATAGCAGTATTCTATTTTGAACGATGATTGTTTGATTTTCGATATCATCTCTCTGGAGCACACTCGATGATGCACTGAACTAGAGTGGTGAGGAAGGTGAATGATTTTTCTTTGTCTATTGTCTTGAGGTTAACTATTGATTTGGTGCAAAATATGTCAAGAGACATGATTCCCGATGCATATCATTGACAACAGTTCCACGTTTGCATCAGAATGGTGGTTAATCTTTGTCTGTGTATGCAAGAAATGCTCAGGTCATCTCGGTTTAATTATACCTCGATGCTTGTGTTTACTGGCTATATCAAAAATCATGAAAGTTGTACTCAGGTCATCATTGGTGCTAATTTACCCTCTGATGCTTGTATATACTTCCAACATTTTAAAACGCTCTATGATGATTCAGGAAAGATAAGAACAAGCTCAACAAATGGTTTGTTTCATTGCATTTCATTTTAGGTTATTGTACATATCTGCATACTAGATTTGCATAAGATTTTTTGAAACGCTAACAAGAATATCAATGACTGCAATATCTCTTTGGACTATTTGTGGAGGACATTCGAACATTTGTTTCATCATCACCATTCATATTCATATCATTAGCATTTTATCATTATTTCATTTTCATTTTTTGCATCCCAGTATTACATTATATCATTTCACCCACCACCTCATTTCATATATCATTTCAATTTTTTTATCATTTTATATTTAATTTCTTATCATTTCACTTATCATTTCCTATTTTATCATATCATTATTTGTTGCATATCATCTGATTTTCATTCATTTCTTATCATTTCGTTTATCATTACATATCATTCCTTCCACTATCATTATCATTATCATTTCATATCATTCAAATCCTTTATCATTTCATTATCATTTATTTTATTATCATCATCTCACATTCATATCATACAAATATTTATCATTTCATATCATTCTAATTCTTTATCTTTTCATTATCTCGTTATCATTTATTTCACTTATCCTTTCATTATCATTCATTTCATTTATCACTTATCATTGCATTTCATCATCATTACAATACATTATATCTCATTACATCATCTTATCATACATCACATTATTATTCATTATTTCATTTCATATCATTTGCCACATTACATTCATATCATCTCGTTAATCATCCTATCAGTTTTTCATATCAAATCATATTACAAATTCATGACACATCACAACCACAAACATTCATTTTCCATCATATTATCATTTTTACATTTGAAAATCCAAAAACAAATATTCCATACATGCATATTCATATCATTTGCCAGAAACATCTTTCATAAAACATATCACATATTCTATGACATATTGTCATAATCATTTCATAAGTCATCCACCTGCATGACATCATTAGTATGCATCATCAATCATTTTTCATCATCATAACAACATCATATCAACTCATCCTGCATATCAGGTTAGTCATTAAATCATTCCAATGCATATCAAAATACCATAACATATAGAAATAAATGCATATCACATAATCATCTCCTAAATGCACATCACATCATCAAAAATCATCGCCACTGCATATCATCGCTCATCATAAATAATACAAATGTCCAATGTCTAATGAAACTGAAAAGCACAAAGAGAGATACATGGGATATGATCAAAATCAATATACATACTCCAAAAATAATATACACATGTGAAATACATTTGCATCAGCTGCTCGATGCCCCTGATGGAGCTGGTTCTGAAGGAGGTGGTCTGCCACTGATACCTACGTCTGGATCTCGTCGAGGCCCGATAGCCCCTAGGCTCTGTGTACATGTCTATGACCTGCTCCTAGTCCTAGTGTGGGACCACAGGAATGGCTATCTGCGCTCAGGAGGACATAAATCCTCATATCTAACATGATAATACTGGCCTCCCTCGCCATCTCCATGCCCTCTGCGATAGCATTTCACAAGGATGCACTCTCGACTGTGCCCATCAGCTTCTGAGCAACACCCTTGGCCTCTACTGCCCTCTGTCTGAATGCATCCCTCTCTATCGTCAACTAGGCTACCTATGGGTCTGGGGCAGGTGCCTATGCCTGTGCATGTACCTGTGCCTGAGCCTTTGCCTATGCCTATACTTGTGCCTGAGCCTAAGCCTGTGCCAACTGTGACTGGAGTTGTGCTATCACACTCTGTGCCTAGCCTAGCTAACCCTGAATAGTCTACACCTGGGCCTGCAAAGTAGCTATCTACGTCTGTTGTGAGAAGGAGGACATCTTGATGATAGTCTGTGGCCTGCCACCAGATCTGAGCCTCCGTACAATCTACACACTGGCGAGGCCGTCAAATCTTTTCCTCACTATCCTCTCTGCCTCCCCTCTCCCATCTCCCCCATCATATCCATCATCTGAGTTGTCATCCTCTCTGCCACCCTCCTCATCCCTGCCACCCTCCTGCCCATCTCCACTCTCCTCCCCCTCCTCTCCTCCACCCACCGCCTGCTCTCCACTGACCCCACCCTCCTGTCTCTCCTCCCCTGGCTATTGTACTACAGCAATAGGCATCTGTGACCTCTGGCTTGTACGCCCATACCTCAAGCTGTAAGCTCGAGTACTTTGTATACGCTACCTGGTAGGTAATGCATCGTCCCCATCTAGGATCATCCTTGTGCCACCCATAGTGAGCAACACCCTATGGCATACCCTATGTGAACCCATACTATCTCTAAACCCGTAGTGCCAAAAATTGCTCAATAATATATGGGGTCCGTCCTATCAAATACTGGGGTATACAGACATATGGCATCTCCAAATGATTTGTGTCCCAAGGCTCATAATCTGTATACGGCCTCCACGTGACTGCGTCCACATCGTCAAGCACATGTCGCTAGTACTCCAACTTGCCCAGCTTGGGCTGGACAAGTGCACTTGAGTATGCATATATGTATGGCCTGCCTGGTGGCCTCACCCTGGCACATGCTAGCCTCATAACCACAATATGCTCCCATGCCCAGATCTAGAGTAGTGTCACACCACTGGCCGAACTCATCAACCCTCGATAAACCACCTGATGTAGATCATGGTATAAATGAGCCAAAATGCAACTCCCCCAGGCATACCTCCATGGGTGAGTCACCATCCACTCCAGCATCCTACCCCAACCAACTGGAAATCCCTTTGACCGATGGTCCGGTCCAAGGAAACCTCCAATAAATGCACCTAGTACAGCAACTAAAGCTAGATACCCACTGAAATCCACCCACGGCACCCAATATCCTGATATGGACATGTCACCGCAGATCCTCCTCAATGCATCCATCCCTCCTATCTCCTTGTGGGCACCTACCACAAGGGCACCTACCACAGGAATCCCTATAATCTTGTACACATCCTCTGGTGTCACAGTCATCTCACCAATCGACAAATGAAAGGTGTTATGATCTGAATGCCACCTCTCGGCTAGTGCAATCAACAGTCCCCTATTGACTTGAATCCCTTGCGGGATAGTCAACAAGGATTCTAGCCCATAGTCCCCTATCCACTGTATCTCTACTGGAGTCAACTCTCCTATCCGATCCCAACATATCGGGAAACGCTCTCTAGTCTGGAGGTTGTCAAAAAACCTCCTATTTTTGGTCATCATAAGGACAATTAATCATACTCATACCAATGAATCATATCATGTGTTCTATCTATGAAGTGAACTATATCAATGACCCATATCAAAATAATCAATGCACTATATCAGTGAATCATATCATGCAATCACAACTACATCTATCTAAATATCAAATCAAACTCCTCTATCATCACTTACTATTTGGTTTCTAACAAGGAAAACAAATTTATCAATCTACTCTTTGTTTTTCATTTATGCAAAGCAAAGTTATCAGCCTATCAGTCAATCAAATACTCAAGTTACTCTTTGTTTTCTCATTTTTGGGAACCAATGTTATCAGCTATCTACTCTTTGTTTTCTATTTAGGGAAGCAACTTGTTATCAGTCAATCATTAGGTTTTCTACAATTTCTATCCATATCAACATGATGACAAAATGTATTCTCTATCTATTGACTAAGGAAGCAATGAACATCATCATTTTTCATCACAATTACATTCTGCCAAAATTCTCCCAAATGTGCTAATCTACACCTCATATGCGCTAAAACTCAAAAGCACTACAGTTTACCTCAAAGGTGCTAAAACTCTTTATACGTAGTTTATGCATCCTAAAAGTGCTAAATTTTTCCTCATATGCACTAAAACCCCATATGCGCTAAAGTATCCCTCAAATGTGTTATTTCATCACCTAGAAGCACTAACCACTATATGCGCTAATCTACACCGCAGATGTGCTACTTCATACCCTGTATGCGCTAATACACCCTAAGGCGGCCAATTCCTAGATGCACAACTTTGTGCCCTAGATGCACTAAAGTGTTCTAGCTGGACTTCAACCCTAGAAGCGCTACTCTATACCCCGTATGCACGAGAACGCCTATTTTTACCCTACACCTATATGCGCTAAAGAACACCCTATATGCACTATGGAAACTTTCGTATGCGCTATAGTAGACCTGTGGATGCGCTAAAACATGAATTCTAAACCTAAATCCGCACGAAAATGCTTAAAAAATTGATCAAAATCATAGAATTTTGAATCATAAAAGGTTGAATCGACTCACTGGTGGTCCATACGCAGTTGGTCTCTAAAATCGGCGAGCCTGCTCAAATTTGTGTGTGTGATATGGAATCTGCAAATCACCAGGTCACTGTTAGAGCATCAAAATTACTATAGCAAAAGGATGAAAATGACTTTCACTTTTACCCTTGTTACCTTATATAAGTCAATTCAGGTGAGTTTTGGTGGCATTTTATTTTATTTTTCACCAAGGGCATCTTTTATATCAATTATCAAGAGCTAAATCATTGAATCACCATCGAAATTTCATCATCCAATTGAAACTCATATCATCATCCGCAATTTACCTCCCGAGGGGGCATCATTAGCATCAACATCAAAAACATATCAGGGGCAAAATTTCATTTTCTTTGAAGCAATGTGTTTCACACATCACTTCAAAGAGGGGGAAAATGTATATGCATAAAATTGGTCATGTTTATTCATTCCTGAAATTTAATTAAATATTTATTATTTAATTAATTTTTCTAAAGTTTTCGATGATGTAATTAAATTTAATCAGTTTAATTATATTGTTCATTCATTTTCCTACTATAATCAAATAAATTTATTTTATTTGATTATTTCACATATCTACTTGATTAAATTAAATAAATACATTTTATTTATTTAAGTTAATTATCATCTTTTGAATTTAATTAAATCTTTTTAATTAAATTTAAATATCTCTTTTCTTCTATTTAAAACTTTCTTCTAATTAATTAAATATTTTTATTTAATTAATTTCGTAACACATGTCATTCCTTCAAATTTAATTAAAGATCTTCTACTTTCTTCAAATCATAATTAGATATTTCATTTAATTATGAAATCTTCTCATTTCCTCAAAATCTTAATTAAATATTTATTTAATTAAGAAAAATCAACATGCACTCATAAATAAATAATTGAATTGGATAATTCATTATTTATCTTCTCAGTATCTTCCTCTATCTTCTAAGAAAGATGATTTTTAATCATCTCATCTTATCTCTTCCATGAAAATGGAAAAATCCTGCTTTGTTCAATTTCTTCTATTTTTCTCTTCAGTCTCATCCATCTTTGACTGTTCGATCTGTCGGGAATTATCACAACTGTTGACCAACCCAGCCAATCAAAATCCTCAAAAAACTCTATAAATACATGTGTGAATCCAAGCATTGGTGACACATGAATGTATATGCAATTATGATTATAAACTTGCATCTTTTAGCATTTCAGCAATATTCATATCTTAGCAATATTCTCATCCTAGCATAGCATAATCTTGCATTTTAGCATAATATGCATTTTTTTAAAAATCTCATTCTCTAGTAGTCTATTTTGTTGAGCTTGGCATCATAAAAACTGAGAGCAACTCGAATCAACGAAATGCTAGAGGTAGAGAGCAATAAGACGACTTCGTAGAAGCTGCCATAAACAGTTTGTTTGTTTTTCCTTTCAGTTTTCTTTGATGTAATGTTTTATTGAATGTGTTTTGAATATTTTATAGTAGGCATATTTTCATACAAAGGTAGCAAATGGGTATGAAAAGTAAATAATACATAATAACTTTTATTTAATGCATAATATGTGTTAGCTCTCAAACACATAGGCAAGATGCCTCAAGAGGCTGCCAATCTCTTGATACGTTTCAGGGTAATAGACAAGGTTAAAAGAATTCAACCTTCTACTCTTTAGGTGCTGCTAAACCTGGGCAAGTGTACCTATTTGAATTGAGCAGACTTAACTTATAGTTACCCTTATGAAATGCTTTGTTCATAATGGCAGATGGGTGTGAACAACTGAAATCAAACTTGATAGCAATCTTCTAAATCCTAAAATTAACAAATGTAAAGAAACTAAAAGAATCCAAATGATGAAGTGCAGAGACTAGTGCCTTATTGGGTAAGCGGAGTCAAAATGAAATCAAGATGAACAACACCTCTCTAGATAAAATTCAAATTATCTAGCATACATTCTGTTTACAACTTGTATAAACATGCAAGATCGTGATTACTAAGTTCTACTTCAACAATCCAAATGAATCTCTCTAATTACTGTGATTAACTAAAAGGATTTAATCTCTGCTTGAAAGAACCAGTCAATTAATCACATAGATAAAACAAATGTGCACTGATAAATTGAATATAAACTTGTTATATCAATTTAAACAATCAGAAAGAATCCATCTTGGAGACAACTTAGCAATACTTTCATCAAATTCAATAGATAATTGACACCATAAAAGTGCAGCAACATCAATTGACTTTCATAAATACCTCCATCTTGAACACATGCATCATAGTCTCTGATCTGATGAATCTATTGTATTAAATCCATCAAATTTGCCTACTGTATATCAAAAATACTAAGAGTTGATGATGATTTACAATTACACAATACGTATTTATACATCAGCATTAGAAGAACACATCACATTGAGATCTCATGTTGGCCCTCCATAGATTTTGGGCTTATTTCATGTCAGCTTGCAACTGTATTTTAGCAATTCACATGTCAGCTCTAGTATTTAAATTTTATTAATCATTAGTGAATCAGTCATTGAGACAATCTAGTAGGTATGTCGAAGGAAATTTAATCGTCAGTCATTCCTTGGTTCTTTCTGTTTCGCCATGACATTTTACTATCAGAGGAATATCATATTGGATACATTATGTTTCACCGAGATCCCATATGTTATGTTATTTCCAATCGGTGAGACACAAGGATTTCTCTCACTGATGTGCTCCTTTTGTTTCATTCACTATCGCTGTAGCTCTGTGATGTCGGGGAGACTTCTCAAAGATCATATTATGTTTCACCAAAAGCCCCATGGTTAAACTTGTCACTGTAACTTATCACTCTCGAGGAGATATCACATCGGCCAACCTTCGTCTCAACGAAACAGCCTAAGCTCATATTAGGTCACTAAGACAACATCAATCTCACGCTGATAGAAGTCCTTTGTCTCATGTGCTTCACCATGACATTCTAGCATTGAGGAGACCCTTCGTAGAGCATCTTGCGTCTTACCAAAAGTCTTCATATTCATTCCTGTTCGCCAAGACAACATTATCTTCATACCGACAAAGTCCCATCTATGCATTTTCAACGAGACCGAAGGTCACTCACGGAGACATTACTTCGAAATCCTTAACTCCTCCCGAGATGTAACCTTTCGTCTTGTATATCGCCAAGACAATGCAATTCTCACACCGACATAGGCCCTCATTGTGTTCCATCAGTGAGACTTAAAGTATTGGTTGGGACAATATTCTGAAACTACATAAGTCTTACCGAGATGTCTTTTGATAGAAACCCCATGAGAAGAGTCGGCGAGACCGAAGGTCACTTGCCAAGACCTCACCTCAATAGCTCTAACTCTTGCCGATATCCATCCTCCCACCACCGGTCGGTAAGACAAAAGGTATTCGCCAAGACATTCTGCCGATACCGTTTAGCTCTTGTCGAAGAGCCTCCATATGCACAAGTCAAGGAGACAATTCAAATTCGATGAGACATTATCCTGGTGGCCAAACTCCTACCGATAGGTTCCTCCTCGGTCGTCAAAACCACGTGAATTTCATGTCGATAGAAACCCATAGGTGAATGTCGATCACTATAACAATGAACAAGTCTTGCCGATCACCTGCAGCAAACATATGTTAACACATAGGAAACATGGGTCAGGGAGACCTAGATAGACCTATGCCGATAAGGACCACAACATCAAAAATGCATGACTCGATGGGTTCTATGGGGTCACACCACCAAAATATGGGTAAAAATATCATGAAATGAGGAAAATGTGCCTATAGTAAGACCCATATGGAGACTCGGGGGTGTGAAAGATATGTAAAATCATCAATTTTTTATAGTTCCAATAGTGGCTCCATCTAGCAATGAATGAGAGTAAGATCATTGCAAGGATCCAGAACTTTGGGTGAGCAGACCAAACATAGAGTGATGAACCAGTGAGTAGAATGGAAATGGAAATGAAGCATGATGGAGTGGAAGGAAAGTGAATGAAAAATGGAGATGAATGGAAAATGAAAGTGAAATGGAGATGGAAAAAATCCTAAACTACTGTGCATGGAAAATAATTTTAAAGAGGATAAGCAAGAGTTGTCCATGCACTGGCAACCCTTAATCCTCTGTGTTGCTCAAGAGAAGAAAAGCTTCAAGAATTGCCCATGAACTGGAAATTCCTAATCTTCACCAGCCATATTCTGTAGATAATATGAGTATTCACCTTTCTTTCCAACAACAAAAGGTCCCAGCCACAGAGCTTCAAATTTACCATGCTTTCCCTTCTCCTGACACCTTGTATTCCACACCAGTACCAAATCATTCTCTTCAAAATTTCTATCCTTTTCCTTCTTGTCAAATAGATACTTCATCTGTGTTTATAACTTCATGTTTTTCCTTTGAGCAACCCTCCTTATTTCATCAATTTCAGCTAGTTGCTCCAATATTTCCTCCATAGGTTCAGGAACATCTAGATCTTCCTGAAGGACAACCGTAGATTGGTAACAAATTCTACAAAGGCATCCTGGCTTGTGCTCCATACACCAACTCAAATGGGGATTTTCCAATTGCTCTTTTAACAGTAATCCTATTAGCCCACACAACTAGTTTTAATTTTGAATCCCAAGCCCTCTTGTTATCTCCTAGCATCCTCCTTATAATCTTCAAAAGGTTCTTATTACTAAATTCTACTTGACCATTAGCTTGTGGATGATAAGGAGCTGCATAAGAAATAGTAATGTCATATGTGTCATAGAAACTTTTGAATTCATTTGACCTGAAACACATCCCATTACCTGTGATTAACCTCAATGGTGTACCAAATCTAGTGATAATATTATCCATCAAGAAATTTGTCACCACTTTGCTTGTAGCCTATTTAGTTGGGATTGCTTCTACCCATTTGGTAAAATAATCTATAGCTACCAGTATCCACTTGTGTCCTCCACTTGATTTTTCCTATATTTCTCCAATGAAATCAATTCCCCATTGATGAAAAGGGGCATCATCCTACAAGGGTCAAAGTGGCAAAGCTCCTTGGTACTTCAGCTTTCCAAATTTTTTTTGGCAAGCTTCACACTTTCTTACATGTGTGAAAGAATCAAATCAGGTCTCAGGTATCAGATATCAGTCAGTCTAGCTGTTACTCAATCCCTCTAGACACTTCATGTACTTAAGGTAATGCATGATATCAATATACCAAGGAGTGTGCTCAATGCTTGCAATTGCAATCCCTTCATCCATGTTACAAACTTGATTTGCTTCAATATTCGATTCTGCCATCAACCTAGCCAAGTCTTGACCTCTCACTAGCTTAGTAATTTGTATCTCCATGTCAAACTCTTGGATTTTGTTAATCCATTTGCATCTCTTTCTTGTTACTTCAGATTATGTCAGAATATCTTTGACAGCTGCATGAGGGACATAAGCAATCACTTTTGCTCCAACAAGATATGGCCTGAAATCTTTTGTAGCTTTTACCAATACATTTGCTTGTTTTTCCATTGTCATACTTCAATTCAGACCCTTGTAATGACTTACTGAAGAAGGACACAGGCTGTTCATGACCATCCTCATTCTTTTGTAACATAACAGCAGCAATAGTATGCATTGAAGCAAATGAAAATATCTGAAAAGGCTTTGCAAAATCTAGAGATTTAAGAACAGGAGCTTCCTTGATGGCCCTTTTGATAGATATGAAAGCTTCGAAGGTCTCTGCAGTCCATTCCATTTTTTTTCCTTTCTTCAACATTTTTGATATGGGCTTAATGATTTCAACAAAGTTAAAAACAAACCTCCTAACAAAATTAATCTGTCCAAAGAATGATTGTATAGCCTTGACAGTTTTCGGAACAGGAATTTTATCAATAGCTTCAACCCTCTCAGGATCTATTCTAATTCCCTCTTTTGAAACAATATGTTCCAAGAACTTACCTTCTGTGACTGCAAAATGACACTTCTTAGGATTTAAGTTGATACCATATTCCAGGGCTTTAATAAATACCTTCTCCAGATGTTGTACATGATCTTCAGCCTTCTTTGAATAAGCAGTCAGGTCATCTTGGTACACTACCATGATAACATTGATCAAATCTGCAAATGCCACGTCCATAGCTCTTTGGAAAGTCATTCCATCATTAGTGAGACCAAATGGAATTCTTATGTATACATATGTTCCCCAAGGAGTTGAAAATGTTGTCTTATATTGTTCAGATTCCTTGACCTTGACTTGGTTGTACCCTAAAAACCCATCCATCATTGACAACAGCTCACACCCTGTCACCTTATGTAATATAGCCTCCATATTGGGTAGAGGATAATTTTCCTTGAGAGATGCCATATTCAGATTTCTGAAATCCACACATAATCTGATGTCTCCATTCTTCTTCCTCACAGGGACCAAATTTGAGACCCACATTGAGTGCCTGATTGGTTTGATAATTCCCCCATCTCTGAGCTTTGTTAATTCCTCTTGCATTTTAGGCTCCAATGTTGGATTTATAGGCCTTTGTTTTTGTCTGAAAGGCTTGGCGTCTGGCTTCAATGGTATTTCATGCTGAAATAAATCTTCCATGTATGCCTTGAGATCCTCATAAGACCAAGCAAACACATGCTTATACTTTCTCAGCAACTCTATCAGCATTCGTCTAATTGCTGGGCTTATTTTCTTCTCAATGTATACCTTTCTTGGTGTCATCTCAGTCCCCAAGTTGACTTCTTCAATATCTTCCCTTCTGACTGGTGTTTGTTTCATGAGTGAACGATCATTTCCATCATACATCCTCTCCAATTCCACTGAGCCTTTAGGAAGCCTATTTGTTTTGAGTTGTAAGATCTCTTTGTCAAACACTATTTGTTTCCCATCCACTTCTTCAACAAAAGCATTGAAGTCAATTTCCTGAGCTTCATATTGATCTATACAATGAAGGAATTTCAAAAGGTCAGTATTATCATTGAAAACTTGTTAGCTAGAAATGTTATTAGGTACAGTAGGCCTTGTCTTGAACTCAATCTGTGATACCCCAACCAATGTAATATCATCTCTTTTCAGTGCCACATTTGCTAAAAATTTAGCCATTATGTTCTTTGATCTGTCAATCCACTCAATTGAGAAAGCATCAAACAACTCTATTGTATCCCCTACAACATTCCTATATTGTTTCAATATTTTGTGCTTCGTTGCATACTTTGACTTAATTTGTGAAACAACCAACTCAGAATCACCAAGAATAGCCAGCAACTTAATCTTGTGTTTCACAGCTATGTTCAGACCTGTCAATAAAGCTTCATATTTTGCCACATTGTTTGTACATTCAAATGCTAACATAAATGAATATTTAAATGTAGTGCCTTTAGGCAAAACAAATACAATCCCAACTCCATTTCCTTCCTGGTTGCAGGCTCCATCAAAATACATCTTCCATACGCCATTGCAATTTTGTGCAGCATGTTTTTCAATTGGGTCAGTGTTGACCAACTCTGGTTGGTTCAGTTCTATTTTAAAAATTCCAAGATCAACATCACAAAAACAATTGATCTGGTCCTGAGGTACACAGTCCACGAGCTGGTTCATTCTTGGCTCTCTATACAATTTGACTTTTTGACCATTCACTGGAATAGTTGCATAAAATAAATCAAACTGGACGTTTCCTCCAACTATTGTTGTCCACTGCCTCGATAGAAGCATCCCACACTGGGGAGGAGTATCAATCACTATTATATCTATATTATAAGCCACCTGTGGATAAGTAGCCAGTTTGACTTCAACATCTCTCATAATGCCTACCACAGGAACAGGTATGTTATCCATTGCATAGCACTTCCCTTCACATTTATCAACCCCCATGCCAAGCTGCTTCATAACTCCTACTGGCATGATATTTATAGCAGCACCAGAGTCTATCATGCAATTTCTCAACAGTTTGTTATTTATAAGCAATGTAGTGAAAAAAGGATCCACTTGTGGGGGACTTGTTAATACATCACCCAAACAGACTTCTGGGATATTCACTTTCTCTTGCTTACTGACTGTTTTAGTGACTACTTTATTTTCAGAATTCATTATCAATTGAAGAGCATTGTCCCTATATTCCTTAATTTTCATCATTTCAAGTAAAGGAACAAACATTTTTACCTAGGATAATGCATGTGTGAAGTCAAAAGAAGAACTCACCTCCTTAATAGTCTTCTTTTGTTCTGGCGTTTCTCCTTTATGTTCTTCTTTTTCCTTTTTACTAAGATTGTTAGGCATTTGTATCTCTTTGTGTAAGTCCTTTACTTCCTCCCTTTGGACAGACTTCTGTTCATTTTTACCAGACTGTTTATTTTATGGCTTTTTCATAATTTCTGGTGTCACCTTCTGATCTTTCATAAAAATTCTCTTAGGGACACCCTCTTTCTCATTTACTCTTCTATTTCTCAGCCAATATTTACTCCTTGCTTCTTCAACTGTTGCAACAATTAGTCTTTCTATTTCTTCTTTGGTGAGTCTTCTAGCACTACACTAAGCAAGCGCCTCAACTGAATGTGGCTCTGTATAATCTTCTTCAGAGTCAGAAAAGACCTGCTGTTCAGCCATATGGACATTATATTTCTTATTTGAAACATCATACCCATAACCTTCCTCTTTCGAAGATGAGTACCTTTCCTCAACATGGTGAAAAATATTTGAATTCAAATATACTATGTGATCTTCTCCATCTTCTCCATTGTTTTCCATCATCATTCCCTCTTCTTGCATCCTTTGGGCTACAACACAATAGTCTAGGGAATGTGGCTTATCACAAGCTTCACATAAGTAATTGTTACACACCATATAAGTTCCCTTCTTGTTTAATGGATCAGGAGTCTCTTTGTTTCTTGGCTTAGCTGTTATAGGTTTTCCATCCTTCCAGTCTGTATTATAAGGCATGTCATGCAACCTCAGCCTTTCATTTTTGTATGTATTCTCTTGTCTGTACTGATAATTATTATTTTACTGAGGAGGACTAGGGTTTTCTCTTTTACTGACTATACCAGCAGCCTTCCTGTTGTTTTCAATTGTTAGTGCTATCTTCTAGGCTTCAGCCATATCTCTCATAAATCTATTTCTCAATTCGTACCCTGTTTTAGGATCAAATGCATTTAAATAAACACTCAAAGCTACAGAATCTGGCAACCTTGATCCAGGATGTACCTTAGTCTGCAACTTGTTGAATCTTTGATTGAAATCATAAATTGAGTCATTCTGATTCTTCTGAATTCACATCAGTTCATGAAGAGTAGTATCTAGTGCATTTAGATTCCCATATTGTTCAAGAAATCGGTCCTAAAATACGTGAAGAGAATTAATTGAGAATGCTGGCAAGCTGTTGAACCAATCCCTAGTATCTTCAATGAGTGACATCATAAATAGCTTCATATGTAAATCTTTATATGGCACATCTATGTCTTGGATGAAAACATTGAAACTCCTTAAATGCTCTTCAGCAGTAATTGCATTACTTCCTATGAATTTGGGCACCATACCCCTCCAACTTCCATCCACAGGGTAAGGGTATAATTGAAAGCCTGCTAAATCAAACTGTTTGATCACTGTTGTATGCTAGTGAGGGGGAAGGTTAGGTGGATACTGATATTGATGCATAGGGTTATTGTATTGTGCATTATGTTGTGGGATGTAATGCTGACCAAGATGTCGATGCATATTTGTACGTTGTGTGGGAATATGCGGTAGATGATTTGGCTACTTGTGGTGATTCCCTGTCTGATGGTGAGGAGACACAGGTGGATCAGATGGTCCTGCACCATGATTACCTTGTTTATGAGGTGGTAGATACTTTGGAGTGCAATCAGCTGTCTGAGAAGTAATTTGGGCTTTCAGCAATTCAGCATTTAGCTCCTTTATCTCCTTCCTCTGTAATTCAAACTATGCTTTTACTTCCTCAGGAATTGAAAGCTCATCCTCCATCTTCCGGTCATATTCATATTGAATTCTGATTCATTCAGCTTCAAATGCAGCTCTAAACTCAGCCTATTTTTGAGGATCAATAAAAGAGAAAGGATTTATCTAATCTTCTGGAGTAAAAGGCTCTACACTTCAATTATTTATCCATGTATCATAGCGATCATATGTTTCACAATGTGCTCCTGATGCTTTGTCTTTATATGTTAGGCACATGTCTTCACTTACACCTTTTACCTTGTCAATCTTGTCATTTTTGTGTGTCCATTTACTACTACCAGCAGTAACTCTGGTATGACCTCCCCTGTAATGAGATTGTCTTCCATTCATGTTGGAATAGCTGCAAAATTTTTCTCAGAGTTGCCACTCACTTTTGTCAAAAGTGAGAAAATACTTAATGTCTCTTATTCCCAATGGAGTCTGTACAAAGTTCCTAACTCTATGATTAAGGCCTTCATTCTAAATGTGTTCCCCAGTAGAGTCACCAATTTGTTAGCTCTCAAAAATGCAGGAAAGATGCTTCAAGAGGCTGCCAATCTCTTGATACGTTTCAGGGTAACAGACAAGGTCAAAAGAATTCAACCTTCTACTCTTTAGGTGTTGCTAAACCTGGGCAGGTGTACCTATTTGAATTGAGTAGACTTAACTTACAGTTACCCTTCTGAAATGCTTTGTTCACAATGGCAGATGGGAGTGAACAAGTGAAATCAAACTTGATAGCAATCTTCTAAACCCTAAAATTAACAGATGTAAAGAAACTAAAAGAATCCAAATGATGAAGTGCAGAGACTAGTGCCTTATTGGGTAAGCGGAGTCAAAATGAAATCAAGATGAACAACACCTCTCTAGATAAAATTCAAATTATCTAGTATACATTCTGTTTACAACTTGTATAAACATGCAAGATTGTGATTACTAAGTTCTACTTCAACAATCCAAATGAATCTCTCTAATTACTGTGATCAACTAAAAGGATTTAATCTCTGCTTGAAAGAACCAGTAAATTAATCACACAGATAAAACAAATGCACATTGATAAATTGAATTTAAACTTGTTATATCAATTTAAACAACCAGAAAGAATCCATCTTGGAGACAACTTAGCAATACTTTCATCAAATTCAATAGATAATTGACACCATAAAAGTGCAGCAACATCAATTGACTTTCATAAATACCTCCATCTTGAAAACATGCATCATAGTCTCTGATTTAATGAATCTATTGTATTATATCCATCAAATTTTCCTATTGTACATTGAAAATACTAAGAGCTGATGATGATTTACAATTACACAATACGTATTTATACATCAGCATTAGAAGAACACATCACATTGAGATCTCATGTCGGCCCTCCACAGATTTTGGGCTTATTTCATGTTAGCTTGCAACTGTATTTTAGTAATTCACATGTCGGCTCCAGTATTTAAATTTTATTAATCATCAATGAATCAGTCACTGAGACAATCCAATAGGTATACCGAAGGCAAATTCAATTGTCAATCATTCCTTGGTTCTTTTTGTTTCGTCGTGACATCTTATTGTCGGAGAAATATCATATTGGATACATTATGTTTCACCAAGAGCCCATATGTTATATTATTTCCAATCAGTGAGACACAAGGATTTCTCTCACCAATGTGCTCCTTTTGTTTCATTCACTATCATCGTAGCTCTATGATGTCGAGGAGACTTCTCAAAGAGCAACTATATTTTAACAATTCACTTGTCGGCTCCAGTATTTAAATTTTATTAATCATCAATGAATCAGTCGCTGAGACAATCCAGTAGGTATGCCGAAGGAAAATTCAATCGTCAATCATTCCTTGGTTCTTTCTGTTTCACTGTGACATCTTACTGTCAGAGAAATATCATATTGGATACATTATGTTTCACCAAGAGCCCATATGTTATATTATTTCAATCGGTGAGACACAAGGATTTCTCTCACCAATGTGCTCCTTTTGTTTCATTCACTATCGCCGTAGCTCTGTGATGTCAGGGAGAGTTCTCAAAGATCATATTATGTTTCACCGAAAGCCCCATGGTTAAACTTGTCACTGTAACTTATCGCTCTCGGGGAGATATTACATTGGCCAACCTTCATCTCAATGAAACAACTCGAGCTCATATTAGGTCACCAAGACAACATCAATCTCACGGCAATAGAAGTTCCTTGTCTCATGGGCTTTGCCGTGACATTCCAGCGTCGGGGAGACCCTTTGTAGAGCATCCTGCATCTTACCGAAAGTCTTTGTAATCATTCTTGTTCACCGAGACAACATTATCTTCATATCGACAAAGTACAATCTATGCATTATCAACAAGACCGAAGGTCACTCACTGAGACATTACTTTGAAAGCCTTAACTCCTCCCGAGATGTATCCTTTCATCCTGTATATCACCGAGACAATGCAATTCTCACACCGACATAAGCCCTCATTGTGTTCCATCGGTGAGACTTAAAGTATTCATTGGGAAAATATTTTGAAACTACATAAGTCTTACCGAGATGTCTTTTGACAGAAACCCCATGAGAATAGTCGGTGAGACCGAAGGTCACTCACCAAGACCTCACCTCGATAGCTCAAACTCTTGCCGATATCCATCCTCCCGCCACCGGTCGGTAAGACAAAAGGTATTCGCCAAGACATTCTGCCGATACCACTTAGCTCTTGCTGAAGAACCTCCATATGCACAAGTCAGGGAGACAATTCAAATTCGATGAGACACTATCCCGACGGCCAAACTCCTACCAATAGGTTCCTCCTCGGTCGCTGAAACCACGTGAATGTCATGCCGATAGAAACCCATAGGTGAATGTCGATCGTTGTAACAATGAACAAGTCTTGCCGATCACCTACATTAAACATATGTTAACACACAGGAAACATGGGTCGGGGAGACCTAGATAAACCTATGTCGATAAGGACCACAACATGAAAAATGCATGACTCGATGGGTTCTATGGGTTCACACGACCAAAATATGGGTAAAAATATCATGAAATGAGGAAAATGTGCCTAAAGTAAGACCCATATGGAGACTCAAGGGTATGAAAGATATGTAAAATCATCAAATTTTTATAGTTCCAACAACATGCTTCTATATAGTAAACAAAATGAAGTAAGGCATTTTTCTGCTGTACAGTCAGTATTTATATATGTTGGGTAATGGCCATCTTGTGTTGGTTCCATGTATCTTTTTTTGGTTATGTAATTATACTCCATATCTAGAGTTATCTATGTATAGGCCCATGTATTTTTTGATTGTGATTGTGATTCATGTTATGTATGAACTACCTTAGAATGAACCTCTAGGATATTTGAGCAGTGACGAGTGGTCATTGAACCATGCCAATAGTCGATGTTTGGGATACTACTAGGGATTAGTTAGTATTCACTTGGTTCACATAGGTAAAGGTAGTGGGCTATGTTGGTTACGATATAGTTTTAGTGGTTGCATGGGTAAGGACCCATCTGTACAATAATGGTAATCTAGGGCTAACCATTGTATTGAGGGGGTGTTGAGAAAATGTATCTCAAACTCACTGGTATAGCCCTAGCTCTGTCACCATCCAACTGATATATGCATAAATTCTACTTTCATGCTTGTATCACTATACGGCTTGATGCTTTTGAGAGAGGTACAGGTTGGCGGTGTTTACCGTCATCCCATGAGAGCCTTTTAGTTGTCTAGCAGTAGTGCAGTGTGTACCGCTACCCCACAATGGTCTGTAGGTGTTGCTTGCAGTAGTGTGGGGAAATGTTTTTATCCCACGGTTCTAGCTTTACCACGATACCATTGGGTGCACTCAAGAGGGCTATGGGCTGGTGGTGTTACTCACCATCCCATAGAGGTTCTATTCAGGTTGTGCAGTCTAGTGGTGTTACCTACCACATCATAGTAGTCCTTGGAGGAGGCTGGTTGTATGGAAGTAGGTGACTCGCCATCCCGTGATAGTTGCGCATAGGGCTTGCGAAGGTGTGATGGTCAAATAACGATGAATGAATGATGTGTTGACACGAGGCATGGATTCATTTGTTGATTTCACATCATTGTTGTGAATCAAAAATTCATTGGACCGGTCTTTATAATTTGAAGCCGATAGTTGTAACACCTAATAATCATGTAACTACATTGTAAATTCTAATTGCTCATTAGTTGGAAAATAAATACTATGACATGGAGTTGTTTAGCAGACCTAAAGGGTTTTTCTAACCTAAAGGATGAGAGTAATATTTATATGTATGAGATGTATGCAATAGAATTAATAGTCAGATAGAATGTGATCGAATGATTCAATAGGATCAAACTGGTCGTAGGTCAAAGTGCAGTCAGTTAGAGATCAGAGTGAATGTAATGTTGTTGGAGTATCTCTGTGTTTTGACACCTGAAAGAGCATAGCTTTGAAATTGTATGTAATTGTTTCATTATTGTAATACAAGTGAGTTTGCTTTGGTGTGTGGGTTTTTTCTCATAAGGGTTTTCCCATGTAAAATCTAGTGTTCATTCTATGTGAATGTTTTTTTTTGTCTATTCTGTTATATGCATCTCAAATGGATTGTGATTGCAAAGTTTTAGAATTTTTTTGTGCATATCTCTCTCTTGTGGATTGGCATTAGGAAGGCATATTTTGCACTCTGCTTTCCTTACAAGTGGTATCAGACGCTGGCTGGTTGTGTTATCCTTGTAGGTAGGATATGTTTTTTGTGCTAAACCATTTAGTGGGAGTTTTGTGAAGATTTATTGGTTTACAACTTGTTGCAGATTTAAGATGGCGAGAACATTTAGAAGGATAGAGATTGAAAAGTTCAACAATGGAAATTTTGAGTTGTGGAAAATTAAAATGGAATATTTTCCCATGGATCATGATTTATGGACTATAGTGTCCTCAACCAAACCAAAAACAACCTCCTAAGATGATTGGGATGCAATGGACCGAAAAGCCAGGGGTCTAATAAGATTGTGTTTGGAAGATTCAATTCTTCTTAATGTCCATGAAGAAGAGACAATGAAACTTATGTGGGATAAACTTGGTGACATTTATCAAGGAATTTCTCTGGTAAATAAGTTATTTTTGAGGAATAAGTTGTATTCTTTGAAGATGGAGGAAGGTGTGTTTGTTTTAGATCACTTGAATGCGTTCAATATGATCATTGCTTAGTTGGGGTATGTTGGTGTAAAGATTGAAGACGAGGATAATTGAATGCTCATGTTATGTTTGTTTCCTAACACATGGGATCACTTGGTAATGTCTATTGGATTGCAACAACCAGTTACAAGATGGAAGATGTGGTTGCTTCACTATTGTCAGAGGAAATGTGATGGAAGTCTTCAGAGATGGCCAAGGAGGCCCTTGTTGTTTGAGGAAAATCAAAGGAGAGAGGCAAGAATAAAGACAAAAATTCAAGATCCAAGTCACAAGGGAGATCAAAGTCTCCTAGAACAAAGTCCAAGGTGAAATGTTGGAATTGTGGGTAGACTGGACACATCCAAAAAGACTGCAAAGAGGAGAAGAAGAAGAGAAAGAGGGATAACTCGTCTAATAATGAATATTTTAATGGTGATGCATATTCCTTCATAGTAGCCTTGGTGAATTAGGCATCAGATGATGTTTGGCTGATAGACTTAGGTGCATCCTTTCACATGACTTCTCACAAAAATTGGTTTTCCAACTATGAAAAGTATGTTGGTGGAAAGGTGTATTTGGGTGATGATTCTCACCTAGAGATTATTGGTCGTGGAAGAGTCAGAATTTGGTTTCCTAATGGAAGAGTGAAGGGAATCAACGATGTAATGCATATACTAGGTCTAACTCGAAATCTACTTTTTTAAGTAAGCTTAATGATGTTGGTGTACAAGTTTCTTTCTCGAATGGTGTTTGTAGAATGGCTAGAGGTTTTGTGTTGTTGACTAAGGGTGCATGAATCAACACATTGTATAAGCTAGATACATAATTAGTACAATTTAATAGTGCTTATGCAAAGTCAACTAAATTTGACCTAGTAGAGAAGGAATGTGTTGCACCTGAGGGAGCAAACCCTTTAGAGGTGAAACTCCCAGTCGAAAAAATGATGTTGTGGCATTAGAGGCTTGGTCACATTGGTGAAAAGGGCTTAAAATCCTTGAAAAATAAAAAATTGGTTGAAGGGCTTGATGACTGTAACCTTGAGTTTTATTTTTGCGAACATTGTATATATGGAAAACATCATGTTTCATTTTATTCTAGTCCTCATAAATCTTTTATTGTTCTGGATTATATTCACTTTGATGTTTTTGGTCCAATAAATGTACCTTCATTATTGAAATCAAGATATTATGTTTCTTTTATTGATGATTATTTGAGAAGGGCATTTGTGTACTTTTAAAAAATTAAATCAGAAGTGTTCAGTTGGTTTAAAGAGTTTAAAAACTTGGTAGAAAATCAAACTAGTAGAAAAATTAAATGCCTGAAGATAGATAACGACAGTGAGTTTTTTTATGTAGATTTTGAAAGGTACTGCAAAGACTATGTAATAAAAAGGTATAAAATGACACCGTACACTCCACAGAAAAATGGAGTTTCTAAAAGGTTGAACAAGATGTTGATGGAAAAGGTGAGAAGCATGTTGAGCAATGCTAGTCTAGAGCAGAAGTTTTGGGTTGAGGTCGTGGCTACAACATGTTATTTATCAAATTGTTCTCCCCCTTCAACACTTGTTGATAAAATTCCTATGGAAGCTTGGTTTGGTAAGAAGCCCTCTTTGAGACAAGTTAGAGTCTTTGGTTGTGAAGCATATGTTCATGTGTCGAATGAGAAAAGATCAAAGCTGGAGAATAAAGCTGAAAAATGTATCTTCATTGGCTACAACATTGGTGTGAAAGGATATAAGCTTTGGTATCCAGTGACTGAAAAGGTTGTATACAATAGAAGTGTAATCTTTCATGAGCTAAAATCTTCTTCAGTGGATCTATAGTCAGAGATGAAAGAAGAAAATGAAGAAAAGGTAGTTGAAATTCCTCGAACTCCAAATAAAGAGAAACTATGAAGTGTACCTGAAACTAAGGAGAGTTCAAGTAGCTCTGAGAGTTTTGATGGAGAAAAACCACAACCATAGCCTTGGCCTTTGAAGAGTTCCACATGTGTAAAGAGACAACCTGATAGGTATGGATTTCCCATGTTGGATGCTAATTGTGCCTATAATTTGATTAAAAACATTGATGAGCCTAGGGCTGTGAAAGAGGCTATAGAAATGTCTGATTCAAATTCTTGGTTGGAAGCCATGAAAGAGGAAATGGCATCATTAGAGAAGAATGCAACCTGGGATTTGGTTCCCTTTCTTAAAGGTCAAAAGCTTGTTGGTTGTAAGTGGGTATTCAAGAAGAAAATTGGTGTGGATGTCAATGGTGAAAAATATAAAGCTAGGTTGGTTGCGAAGGCTATTCCCAGGTACAGGGAATTGATTATGGCGAAATATTTTATCCTATAGATAAGTTGACATCTATCAGATTTCTTTTTGTCACTTGCAATAGTGTATGACTTAGAGATTGAACATATGGATGTGAAGACAACATTTCTTCATGGAGATCTTGAAGAAGAAATTTATATGTCCCAAGCTGAGCACTTTGTGGAAAAAGGTAAAGAAAATTTTGTTTGCAAGTTAAAAAACTCTTTGTATGGTTTAAAACAATCACCTAGAATGTGGTACCAGAACTTTGACACTTTTGTTTTGTCATTGGGATTTGTAAGATCAAAATTTGATCATTGTGTGTACTTCAAAAATGAAAATGACCTAGTGCTTATTATTTCCCTATATGTTGATGAAATGTTCATAGAAAATAGTAAGACTATGATTTCTAATCTAAAATCTTTGTTGTCTGCAATGTTTGAAATGAAAGATGTTGGTGCAACAAGGTATATTATGGGGATGAAAATAAAATGGGATAGAGCTAGTAGAAATATTTGGCTCAGCTAGAGTAAGTATATTAATACTTCCTTGGAAAGATTTTGTATGGTTGATTGCAAGTAGCTAGTTGTTCTAGTGTTGCAAGGAATGAAGCTATCTGTTGAGGATTGCCCAAGATCTCCTAGTGAGATGGAGGACATGACCAAAGTACCTTATGCAAGTGCAATTGGAAGTTTAATGTATGCAATGGTTTGTACTAGGCTAGACATTAGCCAAGTAGTGGGAGTACTTAGTTTATGGCTAATCCAGGAAGGTCACATTGGGATGCTATGAAAAGAGTATTAAGATACTTGAAAAGTGCTTCAAAGTACATGCCTTGTGTTATCATTCACTTTATTGGATCTTACAATTTAGTTAGCATTTGTGGATATGTGGATTCTGATTGGGCAGGGGACATTGACAGTAGAAGATCCACTAGTGGATATGTGTTCACATTGTTTGGTGGTGCAATAAGTTGGATGAGCAAGCGGGAGGATGTCGTCCCTTTATCCACTACAGAGGTTGAGTACATGGAAGCAATTCATGATTGTAAGGAATCCATTTGGCTTAGGAGACTGTTTTCTGCTATTGTTTTTGATGCAAGGAAAATTGTTATTTGTTATGACAGTCAATGCCATTTATCTGGAAAAAATCCAACTTTCCATGCTAGGACAAAACATATTGATGTGTAGTACCACTTTGTACATGATATGGTGGAGGA
Source organism: Sequoia sempervirens (assembly GCA_007258455.2). NCBI lineage: Eukaryota > Viridiplantae > Streptophyta > Pinopsida > Cupressales > Cupressaceae > Sequoia > Sequoia sempervirens. The sequence goes on from VDFB02274714.1 coordinate 41,452,796, forward strand.
TGGAAAGGTTTGTTTGGAAAAGGTTGATACTCTGAAGAATGTTGTTGATGAATTGAAAAAGACAGTGAGCATGGATAAGTTCAGATGGTGTGCAAATTCAATGGGCCTTGGGCCCAGAATGAACATTCAGTGACTTCATGCATTGAAAAGGGTTCAATGAGTTTTTCATCAAGTGGGAGATTGTTAAGAAAATGTGTCTCAAACTCACTGGTATAACCCTGGCTCTGTCACCATCCAACTGATAATTGCATAAATGTTACTTACATGCTTGTACCTCTATACTTTTGGGTGCTTGTGAGCGAGATGTGGGCTGGTGGTGTTTATCGCCATCCTGTGGGAACGTTTTAGCTATCTAGTAGTATTGCAGCATGTACCGCCACCCTACGATGGTTTGTTGGTGTTGCCTGTGGTAGTGCAAGAAATTTTTTGTATCCCACATTTCAAACTTTATCACGGTACCACTAGGTGCACTCAAGAGGGTTGTAGGCTAGCAGTGTTACTCACCATCCTGTGGAGGTTTTGTTTAGGTTGTGAGGGCTAGTGGTATTACTCGCCACCCTGAAGTAGTCTTTGGAGGAGGTTGGAGGTATGGTGGTAGGTGACTTTCCATCCCATGCCAATTGTGCATAGGGCTTGCAGAGGTGCGATTAATAGATGGGAATGGTGCAATGGTCAAAAAATGATGAACAAATGATGTGCTAACATGAGACATGGATTCATTTGTTGATTTCACATCGTTGTTGTGAATCAACTATTCATTCAACCAACATTTATAATTTGAAGTTGATAATTGTAACACCTGATAACCATGTAACTGCATTGTAAATTCTAATTGCTCATTGGTTGGAAAATCAGTACTATGACATTGATTTATTTAGCTGACCTGAAGGATGAGAGCAATGTTTATATGTATGAGATATGTCTGCAATAGAACTGATAGTCAGATTGAATGTGATAAAATGATTCAATAGAATTGAATTGATTGTGGGTCGAAGTGTAGTCAGTTGGAGTTTAGAGTGAATGTAATGCTACTAGAGTGTCTTTGTGTTTTGACACCTGAAAGAGCATAGCTCTAAAACTTGTATATAATTATTTCATTACTGTAATACAATTGATCTTGCTTTGGTGTGTGGGTTTTTCTCCCATAAGGGTTTTCTCATGTAAAATCCAATGTTCATTCTATGTGAATTTTTTTTGTCTATTTTTTTGTGCATCTTAAATGGACTGTGATTGCAAAGTTTTAGAAGTTTTTTTTGTATCTCTCTCTTGTGTATTGGCATTAGGAAGGTGTATTTTGCACTCTGCTTTCCTTACAAGGGGTAATTGTTTGTCATTGATAAGCATGAAGTGATCGATGCTAAGTATTACCCGAGATTGTGAAGAAGATAGATGACAATATCACTAAGGTCACAAGGTGGTATATGTCAAGAGCTACTTCTTCTTGGGTGGGCAAGCTTGTTGTTAGTGGCCTATAGGAAATTGAGGTCAAAATTCATTGGGTTATGGTAGGTTCACTACATGGGAAAATCCTTGGGATGGTGGATGGACCTACAGTGTTGTATGGGATACACCAAATCCTCTTCCCAGTTATCAAACTATATACTTGGCCTTATGGGGTTGAGGACGAGTCCGTAGTGTAGTGTGGGATGCACAAAATCCTCTTCCCATTTTTCCAATGGTGCAAAAGACTAGAGGAAAGGATAGGACCCATGATGTAGCGCGCAATCCACCGATATGCATTATGTACATGTGTGTGTTAGCCATTGTGATGTGTTAGCTAGTCACCATGTATGTGATGTATGTTGGAGCTTGTCACCATGTATGTGATGTATGTTGGAGCTCATCACTATATTTTTTATTTATGTTGGAGCTCGTTACTGTGTGTTTGTGATGTATGCTAGAGCTTGCCACTATGTATATGTGATGTATATTGGAGCTAGTCACTATTTATGTGATGTATGTTGGAATTTTTCATTGTGTATTTGTGATAAATGTCGTCCAATCCAATCACTGATATAAATGTGATATTTTTATAATAGATAATCATTTTTGCACTTGTGATGTACATATAAGCTAATCACCACTATACTTGTGATTTGCGTATGATCTAGACACTATTGTACTTGTGATGTGTATGAGCTAGTCAACTTATGTATATGGAGGTATGCTCATTACAATCATTATGTATAATGATTCTTGAGATTATGGTATGAATGACCCCTTTTGAATATTGTGAATGTTTGGTATGGACCCAACACTTGATGGAAAGTTATTATCAAATTCATTATCATTATATTATAATGGGATAAGTTGATAGCTTACATGTACTTAATTAATAGTTATGGGTTAAAGGTGAGATCATATATCTCATACAAGAGGAGATATTGAACTCCCTTTGACATTGTAGGTGAACTGCGAAGCCTTTGATTCCCATGAGGGGATACGTAGGCAGGGTCGCCATGAACCCTCGAGGTTTAGGTCTAGGTCTAGGAATGACCATAGCCATAGGATCTTAGTACTCTTGAGTATAAGCATATAAGTGCTGATGTTGATTTGTCATTACTATGACAAATGAAGAACTTTTGAGATTAGTGCATCTAATATAGTTGGAATAATTTTAGTCGGTAACATTGGTAGTTTTTATAATTTTAAAAAGAAATTGTTGTGTTCAAGATGGGGATTTTTCACCCACTAAATCATTTGGGGATTGGTGTCTCAGATAGGTTGGTTCCTACTTTATATTATAAATAATCCTTATTATATTTCTTCTTGTGAGATATTCTCATTGTGGTTTTCCCCTTTCTAAAGGTGGGTGGAAGGAAGAGAGAGAAAGGAGGGAGAGGTAAAGAGGGGTTGTTGAGATAGATAGAAGTATATAGATAGAGGGAAAGGAGAGATAAAAAGAGGGGGCAGATAGAGAGAAGGGGGGGAGACATAGATAGATAGAGAGAGAGGGAGGGAGATGTAGTTAGAGAGAGATTTGAGATAAAGAGAGTAGATAGGAAAAGAAAGAGAGAGATAGAGAGAGAAGTAGAGAGGGAAGGAGGAAGGTGGAGAAATTGAGAGGGATGGAGGGATGGAAGGAGAGAAAAAGAAACCTATCAGGGGATAGGTAGGTAGAGATAATTAGAGAGGGAAGGAGAGATAGAGGGACAGGTAGGGGTGGAGAGAGAGTGGTGAGAGAGAAATAGAGAGAGGGAGGGTAGGCGAAGAGAAGTAGAGAGGAGGGAGGTAGGGAGGGATAAGTAGAGAGAGAACGGTGAGATAGAGAGAGAGAGAGAGTAAAGAGGGAAGGCAAGAGAAAGAGAGAGGGAGGGAGGGAAGAAGTGAGAGAGAGGTGATAGAGATATGTGATAGAGAGAAGTAGAGATGTAAAGAGGAAGGTGGAGATATTGAGAGAGGGAGGGATGGAGAGAGGGAGGGAGAGAGGTGAGATAGAGAGAAGTAGAGAGGGAAGGAGAGAGAGAGGGGAGATAGAGAAAATTATAGAGGGAAGGATGGAGGGAGGGAGAGAGAGAGAGAGGTGAGATAGAGAGAGCTAGAGAGAGAGGGGGTAGGGATAGAGAGAGGTGAGATAGAGACTAGAGAGAGACATAATTGTGTGGTAGTTTGTTGGAACTCTTGGTGAAAACACTAATTTATTATTAATAAAATGTAGTACCATATTGAAGATTTATTTTATAGCTTGTATGCTCAGTTGGTAAATACATCTAAAAATCCAATTGTGGCATACCAAAATGACAAGACAAGAACTATACTAACCTATAAGAAAAATTATTAAATGGAGATTTTCTAGTTGAGTCATTATTTCTTGGAGATGTGGGACTCTTCTACATTAGTGCTAGAAATAGAAGAATGAGTGGTCACCAAATCCATAATAGAATGAAGATCATCAATATGGGTAAATAATGATTTCAAGGAAAATACTTCCCAATTCGTATGGTAAAGAAAGGAAGGTGTAAAAGATGAAAGGATCACATGACATAAAGCTAACAAACACCTTGAGATGTATAATAGCAATAAGAAATGGTTTGAATGAGATTTCATTATAGGACAACACAATACTGTTCAAATAAAGGACAATAATCTTAAGCCTTAGTAAGGAACATAATACTTAGATACAATTAGCATACATATGAATTGTAGTTATATTTGTAAAAGATGATATACAACTAGATAAATTAATTTTTAAAGCATTAATAACTTAAAAGGAATATTCATGCTAGATTAAAACTTTAAAAACAGTTGGGTTCACCCTGCAGTGCAACAGTTGTTGCAACACCATGTTGATACGATGGTCAGGTATTCAAGACTCACGACTGGAGAAATCAGACACACAACAGGGTCACCCATCAGTGGTTGGAAGGTGATCCAAGGTGATGAAGTAGATGGTAGATCAAAAGCGGGAGGTCGTGCAGCATGGGTGTGGAGGAGGAAGGAGGACGATTGCCCTGTAGCGGAGGAGGAATGACTATAGGTGGAGGTTGGTGGAAATATTTTGATGGAGGAGTGGAAGATCATGTAGGGAGGAGGAACAATAATCAGAGGTGGTATGGAAACATTAGGCAATTGTAGGTGAGCAGGGGTCAAAGATGAAGGAAATGAAGGTGTGGAGTAATGGGATAGTTGTGGTAGCAAGCAGTAGGTGACATCGGAAAGGCTAGAGGAGCTCGGTGGAAGGGAGGTGAATTGCTCGGTTGAGGGGGTTGCCAAGCTAAGGGATGGTTGGGATGAAGTGGAGAAAAAAATGAAATGAGGAGCCATGGGAGTAGGGTGAAGTGGAGTAGAATGAGGAAGAGGTGGTGAGGAGAAAGGAGGAGGGACAGAAGAAGAAATGAGGAGCCACAAGAGCAGGGTGAAGTGGAGCAAAGCGGGGAAGAGGTGGAGAGGAGAGGAGGCTGAGGAAAAAGAATAGATGTGTCAGAGGAGTATGAGAGGAGAGGAAGGTGAGATATGAAAGCATCAGAGGTGAGGAAGCAAAAAGGGAGATTCAGGGATGAGGTCCCCCAAATGTGGCCTCACTGGTTCATAGCTCCAGTGAAAAAAATCTTAAAAGGAGTATGAGAGTCAAGTTCACCAAAAATATAAAGAAATAAACATCTATATTTGCATAAATCCTAGGATAAGTCAACTTTTCAACCTTATAATACTTTCTTTTTTTAAAGATTTGGGACTAATTATGATATAAAAATAAATACTTGAAATATTCAATAATAAATGTATGTACTTAACTCTCAAACCAATGTGAAATATGGATGTTTCTAGTGTCTTGATATGCTTTATCAATATAATAGAAAATTAGGAATTATCAAGAAAATTCATAAGGATCAATAAAAACCATGTTTTCTCTTAAGATCATTACAAATTTTCTTAGAACAACAAAAAAAGATCCCACATCTATAATTCTAATATGAAATACATAGATTTGTACCATGTCTACAAATATGATCTATATTAAATATGAATTTCTTTTAGACTTTAAGTGTGTTGTTCGATATTGGCATAAAAACTTCATTTTGGTGCTCAAGAGTTCACTTGTGAAAGGGATAGTTTGTCCCTTGTTTCAAACCCCATAAGAATTGGAAGAAAACAATTTTGAACAAGATTGAAGGCAATTCAAGTAGATATACAATTTTTCTATGAAGCTTTATGTATTGTTTATGCCACTAGACAACTCTTTGTGTGATATATGCAAGACATGCTTTTTTGCTTAGCTTCTATAGGTGTTTTACACAAACTAAGGTAAGTTCTTTTATATGAATCTTGTGTCAAATGAAATGTTTCATGAATTAAGTTGACACATAATAGATAGGTAGAGGAAAAATAAGAGGGCACAAGTTTTGATTTAAATTTTAAATGATTTTCAGTAAATTTTCCACTCATATAGGTGACCTAGATCACATTAGAGAATGCAGATTTGAGTTAAGACAAGAAAAATAAAATACATTTAGATAAAGCCAATTGTTAAGATTTAGTTCAAAGATGAGTAAATAAGAATCAAATTATTAATCAAATATTAATTGAAAAATACATTACTTAAATACTTGTCAATGCACAAAAGATAAACTAATCAAAATAGATCCAAAACTAAAAGAAATTACAATACAAATTTTACCATTACATCTTAGTCCATCATTTACATTTATTGTCTCACCTCATTTAATATAGATAAAAATTATTCACCCTTGCGACAAATTGAAAAAGAGCGGGCTTGCTAAAAATCCATAACTACTTGAAGACCAATAAACTCCACCTTATTTGTTTGGCGGGAATAGTTTTTCTCTGCAGGTGTTCCACCTTACTTGTTTTAAAATTTATGTGTTATATGTTGTGCAGATAACAAAGTCCATTGGTGATAAACATGGTACAGCCATATCAGTGTTGAACGCCCTTGGAAATATTCATTGGGTTGGAGTGGGATTTTTACTGGTGGCTGCAGTTATTGAAAGGCTAGACAAAATAAAACAAAAGATAACACAAAAATATTATTCTTTGTATTTCTTTGTATATCTTTAGACATTGCTTCTCTGAGATATATTAAAACTTATAGTCAAAATTAGCTACAACTAAACAATAAGAAAACAATACAATATATCCTATTTTCTTCATTCCTTGTTTATTGTGAAATCTCTTGTATTCTTGTATTAGTATTTAATTATTAAGCATTATTTTTAAAACATTCTTACCCTTAATGCTTGACTTTTTAATTCGTACTTATTTCATTTTCATATTGAAGTAAATGTAATTTTCAAAATTGTATTCTAAATATATTTGTAAATTAATTTTGACAAAATTATATCTATAAATTATTTATTGGTAAGATGGACTTTTTCCACATGGTTTGTTCTTGCATGAAATACACAATTTTTTTAATCTTTGACTCATACTACTATACTTCTATTATCATAATGTATAATAGTGGGGAGCTCAAATCTTATTGTCAATCATCCAAAAATAATTTATCCAATTAATTAACAATATATCAAATTTACTATTTTTTTTATAAAAGGTTGAAAGCCGACATATTATATTATATTTATAAAACATTATTACATGGAAGGTTTATCAGCAAAATTAGCTAGATATTACAATATTTTTTGGAAAAGATCCACCAGCTTGTCTAAAATATGCTCAAAATATTTACAAAAAATATATGTCTATGTATTTTGTTGCATGTACATATTGATTATCAAAATCACTTTAAGCATGTAGTCATTATATTCATCAACTTGGTGAACTAGGAACAACCAACTAAATTTTCACCCTGCCCTTCTTGTGGCACATTGTGATTAGTTGGAGATGCTTGAGAACTTGTTGCAACATTAATATCCGGTAGGAGAGGACGAACTATGTTACCTTGAGGAGGCGATGGTGGTGGCTTCATGAGTAAAGCCTGATGACACTGGTGTGTTAACATAAAATTTATGGCTGGAAACTTGTTTTTAAACTTTCTTGTAGTTTCCCTCCCAATGTCAAAGTGACGACAATTGAGTTCCTGCAGAGATACCTAGAAGAGTTAAACTAGAAGGACAACTACATTGCATCATAGATGGAAATTAAAATCAACTTATGCAGAAGATAGTGACGTCGGAAAATCCCCCCAATATAACCCTCACCCATCCATAAATCATAAATTGTTGAATGCTCTTGAGTAGAGCATTATCTTCTAGTAGAACTTCTTTTACAACTTTGTTGACAATCAACTGCACCGTGTGAAAATTTTTAACCATGTCCATTATATTTGGGACAAACATCAAGACCAAATTAGATGGAAAGAATATCCTTTGGGCTCGTGAATGCATAATTTCATCTCCTATCATAGTTTTTCATTCATTTGAGAATTGATGGAAATTCTACTTTAAAAACATGAGGCAACTATTATTTTTTAATACACTTTGAAAATGGCATCTCCCATTGCAAGACTAGAAACAAGCCTATATAGTTTCTAGGGCTATATTCGACATTGTTTTATATTGCAAAGCCAATAATTGTAAAGAAGCCTCCCAAGAATGAGTACAACCAAAGTGTCTAGACTTGAAACCCCAAATGTCAGGGAAAATGACGAAAAACACTCAACATGGAATGAAAAGCTAGAATACCACAACCTCACAATGAAAATTGAGACAATGGTTACTAGTGACAAAAAAAGATGAACTTCGACTTGATAGAAACACTGATATTTTTCACTAAGTATACCAGAAAAAACCCATAGAATGGAACCTAAAGGATAAAATGTAATATGAAACACAAAGGGTGAAGAAAACACAACTCGACACTGACAAAAAATCATCAAAAAAATTGTAAAGGCCCAATCCTTACCCAAATTTCAACCCAAAAACAATTCAGCATAATGCTTACTAAAGAAATAGAAATGATCTTCAACTATAAACATCAGTACATTTAGCAACATGTAGTACCCCTCCATTTATGCTTATGTTTTCTATTTGCATGTTTTCATAGTTTTCACACTGTTAGACTTTGGTACTTTGGTTTGGATATTTTGATCGCTGATTTTGAGCGACAGTGGATTCACTTTGTGATATGATGATACATTGTATGGTGATAATTGATTTCTGACATGCTTTGTATTAGCGTAGATGTTTTCTTCAGATGCCATTGCTATATATATGTTTATGATGAACTAACTGTTATTTAATTTGTCAATCTAATGTGACGTGTATTGGTGTGGAGAACGGAATTGCATCACTCGCTTGCGAGTGGCCTATGATGTTTGTGATTTTCTCCGGACGGTGGGTTTGTACAATGGATTATATATATATGCATGTTATTGGTTTGATTGCAGGATTGCAGGTACATGACACCGAGTCCACCTAGTTACTCAGGTCTAAGCATGTCAAGACTCAACGGAAACGTTGATTGGGAGGTAGTAACATGGTTTATCCTAGTCTAGTCTTAAACCCAGTCACAGTACATCGTCAGTTTTTGTTTGGAGTCTTTGGTTGTTCTGTTTGTCCCTATTTGGATCAATTGCTTGAAAGGAAAATTTTGTCAATTTAATGATAGTTTGTTATTCTTTAATATATTGTTTATTTAAATTAATTTTTAAATGTTAAAGAAATAAGTTTTATATTTTATTTAATTAATTAGTTTGTTTGTTTGGTTAAATAATTTGATCTTAGAGATTAAATTTATTTAATTAAATTAATTAATTAATTAAATTAAAGTTGCTTTAATTGTGTGAATAAATCTTAATTTTAAAATTAATTATTATTTGAGAAATAGCATTTTTAATTGTTAAATAAATTTGCATTTTAAAAATTATAAATTTTAAATAAATTAAAAGGCATGCAAATCTTGAAAGGAAAGATTGCTGGGAAGTTGTTGAAGATATTTGTTTCTTCTCGACATGTGTGCTAGTTAAATTTATTGCCTTTTGGTGGAAGATTTCCTCGGGATTTGGGCATATGCAAAGGGTTACCTTTTCTTCACGGGAAAATGAAAAAAAAAAAGTCTACTGTTAAAATTATTTTTAAAGAAATTGTGATTTCCTCTGTTTTGTTGTATATTTTTGGAAGATCTCTTTGGTTGGAGGATCTTTTGGTTGGTTTTAGCTTTCTTTGGATTTGGGGTTTCTGGAGAAGGTTTGGAGGATTGCACGCTATAGGCAACAGAGGCTCTCTTCTACACGCAGTTTTCAAGTTACAGAAAAATAGGTATTTTCCTTTGTAATTAATTTGTTTTCTTTAGAAAAAGAATGTCTGAGGAAATATTTGTTTTGTGATTCCTGTATTTCTTCTCGATGAAATTTGTAAAGATTTTGTTTAAACATTAGAAAAATTCTCAAAGGAAATAGGAAAGATCTTTGAAGAATTTTAAATGAAGTTCCTGTCAAAAATTTGTTATTGGTTTCTGTAGAAAAGATTTTGATATTTTTAGTTGTGAATCTGCTGTGATTTTACTTGAAAATTCTTTGAGGAAAAATTGTTTAAATGGATAAATTTCTCAGTTTTTTCTGTAGGAAAAGCCTGTGTTATGTATTTACATAATTACAGTATTTGATTTATTGTTGAAATTTTGTGTGTGTATATATATATATATTATATGAAGAATTTTATGAAATTTTATACAAAAGTTGTGAAATCCATACGCAGATTTTCAAAGAAAATCACACAGAATTATTAATTCGGAAATATTTTTAAACTTATGGAAATGAACTTCAAAATTTTCATTTAAAAAAAATTGCTTGCTATGTTGGGAGCCGCAGGGGGCTATCCCCACGGCCGACCCTCGTAAGGGAGCCGGCTGTGAGGGCAGTGCCCAGCGCTGCCTACACAGTCGCGCCCTCCCATGGAGGGTTCGACTATGTAGACAGCCAGGTCCCTGCCCTTTTATTTTTATTTTTTTATAAAATTTAAATTGTTTAAATTTGTTTTTAAATATTAATGATATTCTATTATATATTACATATACAATATATATTATTAAAATATATGTTATATATGTAATGTATATATATTGTAATATACAAGTTTCTTTTTAATTGTGATTTAAATATGAGGGAATATATTTCTAATGTGGATAATTAAAAATATTTATTTATATATAATTATAAATTTAAATAAATATTTTATTATATTGTTATGAAGTGCATTTATTTAAATGAATAATATAATGTTAATTAGTATATGAAAATTATGAATAGATAGTTTATAATGAAATGTATTATGTAGAGAAAGCATAATTTCATTATTAAACATGATTAAGAAATTAGAATAAATTGATGCAATTTTCCTTATTGTATGAGAAAAGAATTACGTTCAAGTTATTATATTTTCTTGTTTATTCATATTAAATGACTAGATTTAGTATATCCTAATGTAGACTTTTATTTTTTCAATTTGCTTTAAATCTTGTTTCTTTATTGGGAAAATTAGGAATGTCTTAAATGAACAAGTCTTCCAGACAAGTTGGATAATGAGGGGGTTGTGATTGTTTAAGTTGAATTCTTGTGTTGGCTAAGGTTGTGTACATGACTTTTGTATGGTGTTTAGACACTTGATTTTATGAACATAGTTATTGATGTTCGTTGTGAAAAGAGTAGAACCTTATGTTTTATGTTTGTACACCTTGTCTACCTTAGTTAGGAAAACTTAGAATTTATTTGTTATGTTTAGGGGAGTGGCTCTGTGTAAGGGCCAACACACAAAGTGGTGTCAGGGTAACTTACAAAGAGTTAGTAAGTTAGTGATAACTAAACAACACAGTAGTTAGAATTAAAATCCTTAATAAGATGATTATGCCTCACTTATGGACTCTTGAGCTAGTTCAGTCTTGAGTATAAGATGAGAAGGCCTGGAATGGCAAATCTATATCTTGTTACCTTGAAAGATATTCGATTCCGCAATAGATTGCAATGGGGCCGGGTTTCGTAAAAGGTTACCAGGGTAACCCAAGTTGGGGGCCAGAACCTAGAAAGAAACACCAGGGTAACCTTTGCAATGTTGTGATGACACTCCACCTAAAATAACAGTTAACCTTGTGTACTTAACCTTGTGTACTTAGCATAATTGATTGTCTTAAATCTGGAAGCAATGTAACCATCAGTTAGTTATGTACTTGTGTCTAGGGTGAATAGGTTATGTCTAGGTAACCATATTACTATCTCCTAGCACGGGGGGTGGACCTACGGGTACCACATGGTTGGGTGGAACCTGCACCTTACTTCGTTGGGTCCCCAGTTTATGATCATGGCAACGAGAGCTTCATGGATGGAGAGCTCGCACTTGGATATTGATGTACTTTTTTTATTGCATTATTGTAAATCTTGTATTGTGAAACATCCCTCAATTGTTTATGAGGTGAACACTTGTAAAATGAAATTGTAACTATTATTGATCTACCTCATCAGATGAATGAGTATTGTAATATTATTTTAAATGCAATGTAAGAATCATATTTGTACTTTCATGAATGGAATTCAAATGATATGCAATGTTTACTTTTATGTTTATGTTAATTAAATATGTGCAATGCTAAATACTAAAGTCATCTATGGAAACTCAAGTAGTGTAACATCGCGTAACTTAGTGAATGTATGCAACTAGTTAAGTTAATATTATTACTTTAAAAAAAAAAAATATTTCACTTTTATACGCAATTGCAACATTCCTTAGGTTATAAGATGGGGCATTACACAACACACAAAACATTTCTACAACACAACCTTTCCAGCTCACCAAGATTTTGAAGAGCACAACCAACCCCATTTTACTTGCACAGTAACCACCATTTCTCCATGGAAGTAAAAAATTAGAGATAAATGAGCAACAAACAAATGAAAATCCTTCTTTCATAGATTATAAGTATGCTCAAATACAACTCCATCGATCAAATTTGCCTTGGAAATCCGCCTCATGTCAAATCAAGATTATCAATGGTGTGGTTGACACGCCTGAAGGAGCCACTTAATGCCTTAAAATTTTCACCCTAATGATGATATAGTAAGGTGTATTTCAGAAGTATTAATTCCTACAAAATCCAAACACTTGTTAGTTAATAAAAATTATCACTTTTACAACAATGCTTTGAAGAATGGATGGTAGCACTTGTGACGTCACATGCTTGTGTGAGCTATTAATTATCCCTAGTATGAAGGCTCCCTTCGCATATAACTCCATCTATTTTGGACCAAAAATAAATATTATGATAGACATTTGAAGCATGAGCATTTTGAAGGATTTTAAATGTGATATTATGCATATTTGGGTTGTAGCACTTTTCTATCAACCACGTATTTAAACATGGCATACATCGGCTTGAACCTATCCTTTCCATATAAATGATATCTTCTAAAACTTTAATGATATTTAAATTTTTATCATGTAGAATATGACCTTGTGCTTGATCACATCCAATATTTGCTAACATATTCGTCAATTGATTACCCTCCTTGTATGAGTGTTTAATTTGGTAGAACACTAGCTTGTTGATTATTTTCCATGCTTGCTCAAGTGCATATTTTATTTTCCAATTATACGCTTTTCTCTGTCTATAGGCATTAATAATCATTAATGAATCCCCTTCAATCTACATGTGAGTGATCTTCAAATGCATTACCAATTGCAACCCATGCAATAGAGATTGAACCTCAACAAGTTTATTCATGCCATTAGGGAGATGAATTGATTTGATCAAAATGAGAAAACTTGTATGATCCCTTATTACCACACCTACCCTTGAGATCCATGGGTTACCACGTGGTGCACCATCAAAGTTCAGCTAGTAAAAATCTAATGGTGGAGGTATCCATGCTATTTTACTTATATCAATCTTCTATTTTGGATTTTGTTGTAAACTTCCTTTAAAATGAAGTACAATATTGTTCTAGTACTGCATTAGTTTTGAATCCCAGTCTATGAAAACTGAACAAATTTTCTTTGTTTTACAGACATATGCATTTGTAATCAAGTAGATATTGAAGATTTCATCTTCCTTAAAACTTTAGGCAATTTCATTCTCTCATGTCTAAAAATCCACCTATTTCTTTCCCACCAAATTCTCTACAAAACTAATAATAGGACCACTCTCCAAATGCATGCGAACAACGATGACTTATACAAAATTGGCCAACTTGTAAAAAGATCCCATAAATTCTTTGGCAATGGTGAATACCAATTTAATTTGATTCTAATGAATGACCAACATGCACATGTACAAAATGACAATGAATAAATAAGTGGTTTACTTCCTCCATCACCTCACCACACAACACAAAATTGAATTGGGTTGCAATCCTAAGCTTAGTAAGTCTATCACTTGATATAATTTTAATTTTTATAGCCAACCAGAAAAGAAAAAAACTTGCTTTAGATAGCACTATTAATTCCAATAGAAAGAAAGAGCTCTTAAAGGTTTACTACATACTCCCTTACTCATTACTACCTTATAGCGCATGCTAACTATATATATACCTAACTTGGATGGTGCCCACATAATCTTATCCACTACATCTAAAAAGTACACTTTTCTTTCTTGTAGTATGCCACTTAGCTCTTCTTTGTGATCATTCAGGAAAGGAATGGAAGATAAATCCTTCCAAATAACTATCCTAGTGTGTTCATCTATTGTTTGAAAATAATCTTTGACTTTTTCCCCCAATTTGAATTGAGGAAACCTTGTACATGTCATGAATATTTTTTACTAGGTTTAAAGGGGGATGTCCTTGCTAGGAATCATTCTAGAAATTTTCTTAATGCCCATTATGAATCTCCCAAGTTAGGTAAGGGGCGATTACCTTTCTACAATTTAATAGAAAGTTTCACATTGTAGGACCTTGTGGTAAATTTGAAATTGTGAATATTCTATTCAGATCTGCAACATCCAAATGTTTTGCTTCCATGACCTTGCACCACTTTGCATAGGGTTTGGAGTACATTTTCCACACTAACTTGGCACCTAACAATATATTTCTAGCTAACAAGTTATGAATAATAGCACCCCCTTTCAATTTCTCTTTAGAAATGTTTTCTAATGAAATTAGTGGAATATTTTTCTTGTTATCTAAATTTCCCTTCCATAATAAATTCTTGATTAGCTTCTCAATTTCAAAAATGATAGATTTGGGAGCTTTTAACACTTCCATATAGTAATTAGGAACTACATAAAGGAGTGATTTGACCATTAGAATTCATCCTGACAATGATAACCAGTGACCCCACCAACTAGCGATCCTTGACTAAATATTTTGAATAATCTTTTCCCAATAGGAAATCCTATTTGCACCTATAAATAAAGGAATTCCAAGATACTTACAAGGCAGTACTTCCATCTGAAAACCCATAAGTTTCACAAATTTCCTTTGTAAACCTGCCTTGATATTGAAAGTATAAATCTTTGATTTCTCTGTATTTATTTTCTATCCCAAGGAAAGAGAATACTTATCCAAAATAGATTTGATATTTTTAGCTTCCTAAAGCATTTCCTTGCCAAATAAAATTATGTCATTTGTAAACAAAGAGTGTGTAATAGAGATTCTAGTTGAAGGAATAACTATTCCATTCCATGTCCGTTGAATATGGGTATTTTTAATTGATCTGCTAAGAGCCTCTGCTAAGATTATAAAAAGAAAAGGTGATAGTGGGTCACCTTGTCTTACCCCTTGAGTAGAGCTAAAAAAATATACTGGAAAACCATTGATGAGCACTAAAAATTTAGATCTTGTCAAACAGGATAACAACCACCTGCACCACTTACTGTGAAAACCAAATTTCAACACTTGTAGCAAAAAAGTCCAACCCACTTTATCATAAGCTTTCATCATATCGAGCTTGATTCAATAAAAGAGGAAATATAGTGCGAAGAAATGGAATGAAGAACCTCATGAGAAACCAAAGCTCCTTTTGATGTCTCCCTACTAGGCACAAACCCTCCTTGTTCTTCTGATATTATATTAGCAATTATTGGCAGCAATCAAAAATATATAACTTTAGTGAAAAATTTGTAAACATTGTTGCAAAGAGATATAGGACAAAATTTTGCAAAAGAATTTGGGGTCTGTACCTTTGGAATTAAAGCTATGTGAGTGAAATTGAATTTCTTTAACATGGAGCACAAAGATCTAGATTTTTCTAAGGCCTTATGAAGATCATTACCAATAAATTCCCAAAAAAATTGGAAAAAAAAGATATAAAACTATTAGGCCCTAGAGCCTTGTCAGGTAATAGAGAAAAACTACCATTTTCACTTCTTCCAAAGTGAAGGGATTAACACAACTTTCATTTTGTTCTTCAGTGATTAGAGTTGGTATTTCTTGTAACATCTCTACCCTCTCCTGCTCAATATGAGAAGACTGCCCTACTAGTGTTGATAGCAAATTTTTGAAAAATTTGACCCCTTCTTTTTGTATCTCTTCTTCATTTTTCAGCCATTTTCTTGACGAGTTTTCTTGAATTATGAATATTTTACTCTTAACTTTCTTTATATGAGCGGATCTATGAAAAAACTTGGTGTTTTTATCCCCTTCTTTAAGCTAGAGTTCACAGGATTTTTGGTACCAATAAATTTCTTCTCGCAACACTAACTCTTCCCATTCTATTTTTAATTTCTTATGTTTCTCATAAGAATCTTTTGTTAAACCTTGGGATATAATTTTTTTATTTATATCTGCTAGCTATTTTGATATCAACTCCTTTTGCTGAAATATATTTTTAAACGCACGCACATTCCAATTTTTGATTTTCCCTTTAACATACATCAACTTTCTGCAAAATTTGAACATAATTGATCATGTTTCATAGGGGGCTTGTAACCACCAAATTTTCAATAGAGGAAGGAATTCATGATGCCTAAACCATATAGATTCAAATTTAAAGGATAATCGATATTTGAGAGGAGAACTTTTAGCTGTGATGCTCAACAATGTAGAGAAATTATTTGAACGTACCCATGGCAAAAAATTTGATTTTTGCACATAACTTTCTATAATCCAATTGGATGATATCAAAAATCTATCCAACCATACAACTATTTGCAGAAAATCCTTCCTCTTATTTGTCCATGTAAATATTCCTTTAACTGGTTAAACATATATAAAGGCATTGTTTTGAACAAACGTGTTAAAATCCTCCATTATCTTTTGAGGAGGGACAATTCCTCCCTTCTTTTCATTAAGACAAAGGATTGCATTAAAATCTCCTACAAGGACCACTTTCTCATCCCCTGACTGCTCCAAAATTAATTCAAGTTCATCCCATAATGCCTTCTTTTTTTTTGGGTTGGTAATTTGTATTTAATTTATTCATATATAAAATGTAATACATATAATATGAGTTTCAGACCTCCAAAACCAGCCCAAAATCCTTGAATTTCCCCTTCAAATTACTCCTACAAGGACTAAATTTAGCACCCCAAACCCAGCTGCCAATAAATTTAACAGACCCTTCATATCCTCAACAGATATTGTAAAGGCTTACATATAGAAAATTCGCATATCCCATAATGCCTTCTTACTAGCCATTGAGTTTGGAGCATAAACATTGATCAACAAAAAAATTTAAATCAAAATGGGTAACCCTCAATAATTGGAAATTCAATTTATTAGAAATAGATTCCACCATAAATGACTTTGGATTCCAAAGTGTTAACATTCTCCTTGAAGCTCCTTGAACTTCTGATTGGCATGACTTCTACAGTGACCATTTACCAATAATAGTCTCATAATTATCCTTAGATAATTTTCTCTCCTGCAATACATCTATACTTAGGGGTTCTAGGGGTCATTTTCGAAGCTTCTTCCCTTCAATTTGCACTTTATTTTCCTTGGCTTTTTCTTTTTCTATGCAAGTAGGCTTGAGTATGATTCATATCCATCTATCACCACTGAGTTCTGAGAATTTTCATCAACCTTGACACTTGCACTTTGAACAATCTTTCTTGTTCTTTTGTTGTAGCACTAGTAGGATATTCTTTTAGTATAATATCCAAGGAAGATTCCTTCATCAAACCTTTCATTATATTTTCCCTAGGTTTCTTCATCTTTTTTGAAATAGCATTTTCTTGAAAACACTGTAAAGTACTTGACAGTAAGGATCCTTCCATACCACAACTCATAGGGAGTCTTTGTGTTGTTTCCTTTTGATTGAACTCTTTTAAGTAGATAAACAATAGTATGAATTGCTTCTCTCCAATATACTTTTGGTAGGTTAGCTTCTTTCATCATAGTCCTTGCAACTTCTTGAACAACCCTGTTTTTCCTTTTAACTACATTTTGTTGAGGAATCCTAGGGGTAGACAAGTACCTCTTTATGCCATGATTCTCACAAAACATGTTAAATTCATTGGACATGAACTCTCTACCTCTGGAAGACCTCAAACAATGGATTTTCATGTCCATTTCATTCTCAACCATAACTTTAAATGATTTGAACCTATCTAGGGCTTCATATTTTTCTTTAAGCAAAGTAACCCATGTCATTTTATAATAATCATCAATCAAAAGAGTAAAATATATGTCATCTTGAAGACTTCTCACTCTTTTAGGACCACAAATATCTGTATGTACCAACTCCAATAATTCAATAGTAAATTGTTCTTTTCCTTTGAAACTTCTTGTTTGCTTCCCAATTTGACAATCCTTGTAGACAACGTTGATGGTGTTTGTAATATTTGGAAAATCTATCACTGCTTGAACTGAACTAATTCTTACCTGATTATCAAAATTAATGTCACATATCCTCTTGTGCCATAGCTAGCTTTCATTAATTTGAGTCATAAAACAATGACCATCAACACCCTTGAGTTGATAAACATTTCCACCTATCCTTCTTCCAACAACAATCATGGTTCCAAACCCTTTTATGATCTCACATCCAATATCATCCAAAAACATAAGATTTATCCTTTGCTACACATTTTTCCAAAACTTAAGAGGTTATTCCTTAAACCCTTAACATAGTAAACATCATTAGTATTATGCTTGCCATCAAAACCGATTGAACCTATTCCACATATCGTAGCACCTAAATCATCACCAAATCTAACAAGTCCTCCATCATAATTTTCAAGTTTAACAAACTTACTCTTGTCACCAATCTATGGTTAGAGAATCCACTATTAATGATCCAATAGTTCTTATCATTTCTAGCATGAAAAGATGATACCATTTGAGTACCTTTAGTCTTTTCCTTTTTCTCCAAAGGGCTATCCTTCACACATCTCTCAAAGTTAGTAGAAATAGATTCATCTTTTAAAGTCATGAACAATAATTCACCATCATCATCTCCATAATGAGATTCATCATCAGAAATACTTGCATCTTCTCTAACATAATATCTTTTCTTAATCATTTTACCTCTGTTTTCCTATTTTTTTGTCATTCACAACTAAGTTTGGACATCTTGAAGCATAGTGACCTATCTATCCACAACTGAAATATCTGAAAGGAAACTTACCTTTGTACTTACGAGTACCCTTTTTCATCCTTCTCACAAAATTATCTTCCATCTCATCAAGATCCTCCTAATTTGATTCTTCAATCTTCTCTGATTTTCCAACTTTAAAAGAAATCTCAACTTTTGCACCATTATTTGTACCAAATTCCCTCATTTCAAATGTAGCTAGAGAACCATACAATTGATCTCTAGTATACTGCTCTAGATTTGCAAATTCCTCAATATTATTTAAACTTTATGACTATATAAGCTTTAAGATGGGTTCTAAGGATTTTCTTTGCCACTTTTGATTCTTTGACTTTTCCACCAAGACCTCTGATGGAGCTAACCAATTCATCCACCCTCTGCATGTAGCTTGTAATGTTTTCATCCTTAGACATTCGCAAGTTCTCAAATGTGATCTTTAGATTCTTCATCTTGACTTATTTAACCTTATCATATCCTTCATAAATGCTTTCCAACTTTGTCTAGATTTCTTCAGCAGTTTTCAAATTCATAACTTTCACTAATTCAGAATTTGTGAGACTACTTAAGAGAGCATACCTTTCTTTACTATTTCTTTCATAGGCCTTGATTTCAACTTTAGTGCTCAGACTATTTGTAGGTATAGTATATCCATTATGAACTAATGTTAAAACATCATATCCCAGATAACTTACAAATCCTTTCATCCTTGTTTTCCAGAATGCATATTTCATTCCATCAAACATAGGGATCTCCTTCTTGTGTGTCATCCTAGATCTACCTTAAGAACTTAAGATTTTCTCCAAGAAACCTTGGTCTAATACCAATGTGTGATGGAACGAACTATGCAAATAATAATAACTAAAACAACTTAACACCATACACAAGAGAATACCCAATTTATGTAGAAAACCCAAGAAGGGAAAAACCACAGTGAGCATTAGCTCACAATATAAGAAATGTCAACACTAAATACAATAGGGCTCACTACCAAATGTCTCACTACCCAAAGAAAGAAAGAAAGGAGATCACTACCAAAAAAGAAAAGACATCAATGGAGAAGAATGTTACATAGAGAAATCCATCTCAATACAACAAGGATATCCACTACAACATCACCAACACCTTTGTAGCTTGATTGAAGAATTGTATACACCTTTTTCTCACTGCATCTAGTAATCTAAATGCAAGCTTGCACTACACTTCTTAATTTTGCACTCTATAACTCTACAATTTGCACCATTCACATCTCTCTTGTCTATCTCATCATCCCTCAAAAAATCAACTCTTATTTATACCATCCTCAACCTTGAAACCCTTCTCTAAGGTCGACTATTCATATCAAACATGCAAATACAAATTAGGTTCATGCCAAAACACTTCTGTGAAGGATAGAAGTGAAAGCAGACCACATCACACCTTATTTGGGACCCAAATATATAATGCCACTCAACCACACACTTCAATATATAATAGTTATCCACCACAATTAGTGTAAACACCAAGTTAGTCATTACCCTGTATTTACACCATTAAGCTTTTAAGTACACGCTTCCTTAAATCTAAGGATGACTTGCAAACCACACACCATTCTTAAACATTATCGAGAATATACCTCAAATACTCTAAAATCTAATAAAATCCTTCACAACAACTTCCACCTAAAGAATATGCGCACGCAGTACACTCAGAGAATTCTTTCATACAATGTTAATTGAGAAACTGACTGTTGAAGCACAAAACCTCAAACCATCTCAATTGAAGAAAGATACCAACACTATCACCACTCCTTTATATCTACAAGACTTGAAACATAATTGTGAAGAAATGTGGAGCAAAAACATTTCTCCTAGACACCCTTGCAACACAGTTCACACACTGGTGAACACAACTTCTTATGTACAACAACCCAACACACCAAAACTTAGATATATAACACCTCTAAGCATATCTCACCAACATATCTAAAACATAGAGGCAGATCTTCAACCTAGAAGAAATGTGGAGCAGCACAAGAACACATCCCTGCAACACAAAAGACCGTTGCAACACATTGTTTCCTCTTTTTATCAAAATTTCTCAAAAGAACTTGGAAACCACGCACGTGAGACACATCCTCATCATCTTCAACAATTTCTCAACACAACTAAATCAACTACGGTATAGAAACTCAACCATATATCCATAGATAAAAGCTTATCAAAGCAACACTGGAGGTTGACACCAGGAACTTTAGTAATGACAACATAATGCAACTAATCAAAGCATGGATAATAGTAATTTCTCACACTCTACCCAACAATAAAAATCAATGACAAAACAGGCTTGTTGGCATCAATGACAACACTGATTGCTCATACTTGCAACAACATCATAATCTCGCTTCCACCATGACATGTTGGGTAGAACTAGATTAAATTTTGTTCTGATTTTTCTTTTATACAATGTTACTTTGAACATTGTCTCAAAAACGGGAAAAATGTAGACACTCAAAATTGTCCCAAGCTTGCAATGCTATTTTTTGACTAATTTTTTTATCTAGCTTTAATTTCATCTAACCTTGATTCTGCATAAACCTAACTTTCTTCTAAATCTAATCCTATTCTTCTTCACATCATAATAATTAAATTTAATTATGATTAATTTTCCTCTCATCATTTTATCAATTATATAATTATTTTTAATTATTTAACCCTTCACCTAATTTCATCTATGATTAAATAAATATTTTTATTTGTTTAATCATTTTAACCTTAAAGTTCCTCTATAATTAATCAAATTGTTCAATTTAACTGATTATCCATGTCTATTCGAAAATAAATATATTTTATTTATTTTGTTTTTGAGAATTTCTCTCACTAACTCTTACATCTCCATAATTTTCTCCAATCTTCTTCCACCATGATATTCTCAATTTATTTATTCTATCTCCATAATTTTCTCCAATCAATTTCCACTAATTTCTACTTGGAAAATGAGCAACTTTCTCATGAAGGTTGTCTCATTTGATCTTAATCATTCATTTTTTATTTGATCTTGTCTATTCATTATACCGACTTCTATAAATTTGATCTTCAATCTCTTTATTCTTTAACCACAGTCTTTAAACTTTCACCAAAACTAACATCATGAGTCTATTGATTGGTGCACAAAAAAAAATGAGAGAAACACTTCAAATCTTACAAAGCAAAAAGGATAAGGGCAATAGAGGTCAGGTAATGATGGAATAAAAGGTATAATTTATTTTGTTTGTTTACATTCAATTTGGTTTATGTCAATTTGTGTTCTATTGTTGGATTGATATTTTAAAGCTTATTTCTAATAGCTTGTGGTTGCTATGTGTGATACATGCTTCCAAACCTAATTTTCTGGTCTACAGTATATGTACAACTCAACATTTGTGTAGACAACTACATATATAAATTTATTCAAATAGAAATTTATATACACATTTAAACAAAGTTATATGTAGGTATACATAGCTATATGTAGAACTATATATTTGTACGTGTGTGTGTATAGTTATATAGAGAACACAAATTTGGCATTTAGATGACATTCTTGTTCAAAAGGGTGTAGAACCAGGTGATGGCTTCACAATTGGGAACATATGAGAGATTAATATAGGAAAATATAAAAACTATGTCAAAAATAGTTGAAGGATTTTGTCAATTGTAAAACCTATTATCTAAGAGATGCACATGATGAGTTTAATTTTTTTTAGAGCATTAGGAGTAAAAAGACAATGGACTACCTTGTGAAATGGATGTGTAGAGAATTTTCTTATTATCGAGTCAATGTTTTTTGATAAATAAATGTATTAAATGAGAGATGTTGAATTTGAATTTGAACTATTAGTATAAAATAATATTCTACCATTAAATTTAAATTTAAAAATTGTATATAAAATCTAAAATACTTGTGAATTGTGAAGTTGATTTGTTTTCAAGTATTGGTAAGGGGGCCTTACACCATTAAATATTTGGGCAAGTACCTTTTTAATTATATGTCAAGTGCATGTAGGAGCAAGTATGAGAGCATGTTCCCTTGACAACCCATACAAATGACAAAGACTTGTATGGTTGATAGCTTAGTGACCATTAAATGATCATAAGGATGTTTCATTGGAAATTATTTAGCATTTGTCCATTTTCAAAAGGTTGCACAACTCTAATTAATATTCAATCGTTATCTACACATGTACAAGTGGATGAGTGATGATACAAATGGAAAATTTTACTAGGCTTTTCATTTTCATATTGGTTATTGTACAAAAATTGAATGGGAGGTTGGGCAGCGGCTATCCAGCCCCTAAAATGCATTGGAGCATGGATGTCATCCCATACATTATAACCCATCATAACTGCACTTTATTGTTTCCGTTGGATCTTAACTCATGGTCAAACATCAGTTGATCTTTAAGTTTGTTTGGATAGCCAATATCATCTTGTACCTATCTTATAGTTTTATGACTGCCTGTAAAAGATTTTGTTCCCTCATGCAATAAACTCTTCAAATTTAATCAAATTGTCATTTTATTTTAACTATAACATCATTTATTTTATCTACATTGATGAACATTTACTAATAATTTAGAAAAAAATCTTTTAAAATTTTTATTTTCAACTAATATAAAGTAGGATGTTCTATAACTTTCATAGTACACGTCGGACTTACCCTCCGTTGTAAGTCATGCAAGCGTACCACGAGAATGACAGCAGGCTATGCACGAAATGGCTACGAAGGAGACTTTCATAGGTAGGTATATGGACTTCTTTAATAGTGGGCACCTGCGTCCAAAACAAGACCTGTCCCTTCAGCGCCGGGCCCGCCATTTATTTATCGACGATACTAATTGCAACACGTGTCTCTTTCCACCGACCAAACACTTTGAGGCCTTTCCCGGACTTTCGTGGAAGTAGGTCTGAAAATGACAAGGACTTCAATTTGTCAGAGCCAAGCTTAAAAAACGAGTGGTCATGGTTGCGGATTAGTAGTTAATTATTTATTTTATTTAATAAAAATATTATTGGGGATCAGGTTTGTTGAATGTAAAGTTATTGTATTTTTAAGGGATGAAGTTAATGTAAATGTGACAGAATTGATATACTCTAGATCTTAGTTATAGTTGTAAAATAATATTATAAGATGTTTCAAATTTTTTAATATTAATAATCAAGAGAGTTTTAGTAAGTATCAATAGTTTTAGAATAGTATTACATTGGTTTTCGAGTGTCAATGGTTGTGATCTTAGCTTCAATCTAGAAGGTATTACTGAAACAAGAAGTCCATTTGATATCAAGATGAGGAACCAAAAGAAACATAGGAAGATATTGTAAGTAGATTTGTTTAGTTTGGAAAAGCAGTGGTGAGAGGGAAACCAATATCAATCTTTGAGGATGTTGCAAGGGTTTGGGGAAGAAAGTTTGGTACTTAGCTTAGAGGGACAATGGGCATGATGAAATCAATCACCTATTTGTCACAAGGGGAGAGGTCAAATTATGCATGAAGGTGACCTTGAATGAGTTTCGTGAAAGGGTTAAGTAGTCACATGGATTATTAAAAGTGTAGGCACCTCTATGAAATTGTCATTGCACATAGTATTGGGAGAAAGCTAAACATTGATTGTCAATTTGAATCAATTTGTTCAACCAAATGGAGGAAGTAAAAAAATTGAGCTTGTGCCTAAAATAAAAAGTCTTTCAAATTTAGAAACTTGGATATTGATTCCCAACCCTTGTATATACTAAAACAATGAGTGGAAGCCTTGATGCTAAAGAAGGGTGTAAGAAGAATCTTATCCTACCAATTGACCATGTGTCACTTCCCCTTTGTAGAAATTAAAGCCACTATGTGACTGATCAACATTTTCCTAATCCCATCTCCTTGAATAGCTCTAGTGATCCATCATCATCTCCTCGAATAGCTCTAGTGATCCATCCTCATCCCCTTGAATAGCTTTAGCAATCCATTTAGAGAGGAAATTACTTGAGTTTGAGATTAATGAGTCCTAACATAAATTTTATCTTTTATTAAATACAATGATTCCATAAGTGGCTTTATAGCCTTAGCACCATCCCATTTAGACCAAAGTGCTAGAGTCACAAATGGATGCAAGCTTCCAAGATCACCTACAACGCCAAATATTGCATTTTATAAGAGAGAAAAAAGAGAAATTATTGATAGATTATGGTACAAAATATATTATGATTATTACCAAATGTGCATGTGATGTCTTTCTTATATAGGAAAGCTTGAGAGATGGGACTAACTAGGATGATCACATGTGTCTTAATCTTATGTCATGTTATAACTATGGGATAAGATCAAATTGGTACTAGAGACTTCTAGAAATATTCCTAGCTCCCTAAGTAAACTCAACATGTGAACATGTGTGAATAGGTCCTCTAATGTTATTAATGCTCAATTAATCAACATATAATGAAATAAAGCAAATTAAACAAGCAATTGATCAATTAAAGACAATACTCTAATGAAATTTAGTAAACATTGCTAAAATGATTCAAATATCATGAAAGAAACCTAAATTCTAAACAATTGAATCAATTAAAAAAGAAAACATGCAAAATCCCATTGTGGATTGAGTGCAATTTGGAATGGTGTTGAGGTGGATTGCTCAAATTGCCTAATCCACATTGATGCAAAAGCTTGGGTTGATTGATGATGATGGATGATTCACAAATTTCTCAAAAATCTCAAATGGTGAGTGATAAATTCACTAGAGTAAGTTTGCATAAAGGTTGTGAATCCTTTTCATGGGAAAAGGCTTGGCTTTTATAGATTTTTGGAATATTAATCAATGGTGAGAATTCAAAATGCTAATTAGTTGATGAAATTGAATTAAAGATGTGAGTGTGGATCAAGAGATGGATCAAGGGTCAACAAACCATGAAGGCATGGATCAAAGATTTAATCAAGGGCCAATAATCCATGAGTTTTCAAAAACATCCCTAAATTTTAGAAAATATGTTAGAGATATTTCATGGGGAGGGAAGAATTTGAATTTGAAAAGAGAATATTCCATGAGAATATTCTTTGAATGATTTGAGGATTGAAGGAATAATTGTTTAATTAAACAATTTTTAATTGTGCAAGTTGGAAGAATTGGGAACTTTAATTAAAAAATTAAGAATTATTTAATCAAAAGGGAAGAAAAATAGTATGATAGTGATGAATTAATCAAATAAAATTAATTATTCAATTAATAGGAGTTGTAGAAAAAGGTGATTAACTAAATAATTGGACATTATTTAATTAAATAGAAGAATTAGGTGAAAAATGAGAGAAACAATGTTTTAATCGAAATCTAGGTGTGTGATATACTCAAGACATTTTCAAGTGTCTACATTTTTCCCCTCTTTGAAGCGAGGTACCTATTGTGTTGCTTCAAAGACCTAATGTTGCTCGGATCAATTTTTAAAAAAAAATTTCTTGATGCCCTATTGTGTCCCAGTGGACAAAGGAATGTTGGTGTGCTGCCCCCTCGAGAGATCGAGTGAGAAAACTAATTTTCATATCGAGATTGTGATAAAGTCATGGGAGTGGTTCTATTGCATAGAGGATGAAAAATAAGCAAGTCCTAGGAGACTCGTGAAGGAACCATGGTTGGATGCGAATTAAGTGAGAAAATTGAGTTGTAGGGCTATAACCCTAGGTTATACTAGGAAAATATTCTCATTTGGGTGAATTTCAAGCTCATTCACACACTTGACTGTGAGAGATCAAAGAGCTTTTGAGAAAAACAAAGGAATCACATTTTAGTGTGACACTTTTGCAAACTTATGTGACACCTTTTTCCACACATAGTGACACCTTTGCAATGGGGCATCACATCTCTGCATATGCACAGGGGTTTTGAAATTAAATGACGCCTTTAAAAATTTGGTGACACGTTTGCAAGATATAACGACGCTTTTGTAAGATACAATGATGCTTTTTAGAGGAACATTTTTGTTATGAGGCGATGCTATATAATGGTGACATAGGTTTGCAAACCAACAATTCTATTGCACAATAGTGATGCTTTTGTAGGATTTCCATGCTTCTTCTTTTGATAGTGAGCCACCTTTGCAAAATAGGCTCATTTTTTTCTTTTCTAGCTAGTTTGACTTAGACTTTTGCAATTTTTTTTAAAAATTGACCTTGTGCATGTTATGTGTGTAGGCTACCTTTCATCCACTTCATTCTAAAGAGTAGAGACTGCATATATTGGAGTAGATTACTACCCTATGAGAGCTTGACGTTCACTTTCTAGGAGTGACCAATTTGCATCCTATTTATTTTAGGTCAAATATTCAAACCCACTTATCTCTGATGACTGCTTTGGTGGAGCGTTGGAATTTGGAGACCTCCTCATTCCACCGACCCACAAGGGAGGCCACTGTTACTCTTGAGGACGTTTAGAGGATCCTAAGGGGTTCCCATCCATGGAGAGTAAGTTATTTATGATGCAGATCTTGGCCTAGAGGCTGTTTCAAGTTTTGGGAGTAGAGGATATGGAGCTAGAGGGTGGACAACTTGACTTGAAGCATTAACACCAAGTATTTCCCGCAAGATTACCTTGGTGATTATGAGACTAATTATGGGAGTCCTGGTTCCTGAAAAATGATCCAAACTATTTAGACCGATCATGGAGAATGCTTGTGTTTATTCCTGAGGCCCTTGCATATTGGCCCACTTGTACCACAACATGCATCAAGTGGTGTACCGAGGAGGAGCTAGCATCTCTACATGAGTTACACTTCTTCATGTATGGGTATGGGAGCACATTAGTGTGCTACGATCGATGATTGCATTTAGAGATTTGGATGATGAGGATCCTATAGTGTATTGATATGATGACATGACTACTCTCCACCACATAGGTGATATTGCTTAATGGTAGAGGGTCATTTATGATATGACCAAGTTCACTTGGAGGCCATGGTTGCAGGTTTAGCCTTGGGATGATGATGTACACCTTTCTTACTACAAATAGACTCGATGGCTCATGGGTCGTACTTCACACATCATTGAGAGGTATTTACCAAATTATGTTACTAGATAGTTTGGGGAGCAATAGGATGATTCAGACAAGAACTACATGGTCATGTATGCTAACACATTCTAAGAGATTATAGAGTGGAGACCACAAATGGTTCCTCAAATAGCTATAGATGATTTTGATCACTTGGTACCACTTCCTTGGATTTATGTAGGGGGTTTAGATGATCCATGAACCATCCTAGCTTATAATGCATGGTTTGCAGTTCATAGACCTGTTAGATTGACCAATCCAATGGGTAGAGATGTCGAGGGTAGAAACATAGATGAAGAGGCAACAGAGGGCACAGTCATATTCTAGTAAAGGACCCCCCACCACATGTACCACAAGGTCCACCTCTGGGGCCACCATCCCATATACCATGCAAGAACAATAGGTGGTAGTAGTTGTTGGGGTTCCTAATCAGAGAGTAGAGGCCATTAAACATGAGAGAGATACCTATAACTAGGAGTAGGACCAAGCCCATCAGGAGAGATACAAGTTTAGATAAGAGTGAGACTAGTTTCGCATGCAGCTAGATGTAGAGGTGACCCATCGGTAAAGGGAAGTTATCCCCTTGTCTAGGTACACACAAGAGATCTAGATAGTTCAAAGTGAGGTGACCTATTATCAGAAGTTGTATCACCTGAATTTTCCAGCTCATAGATGGCATCCATTTTTTTCACATAGGAGTACCATGGAGCCCAACCAATCTGAGGGTGCTCCATTAGTTGGTAGGCCATCACCTAGTGGCTCACAACATCATAGGCTACCACTAGGTTAGCTTGCTCCTAGTTGGGATGACTAGGGTAGTTCGTGATAGATTTTAATGTACATAAATATTAATTTATATCCATACATTGATGTAGATGTGATTATGATGTATATTTTTTCATTAGCTATAGATAACCTTATGTATATCTTTGATGCATATCACACACTTTGATATGTATCATGACATTCATTTTTTGATATATATATGAGATGATCGATGATGTGGCATATATATATGGCATTATCTTATTGTATGCTTTATGATCTTATGTGATGTATGTTATGCTTATGGATGCATTATGGATGTATGACATAATGAAAATGCATTATGAGATGTTATTATATGCTTATGATATGATGTGAATGCATGTGTATATGATTTATGGATGCAAGATGGGTCTATTTATGATATGGATGATATGAATGATTTCTTTTTTTATCTTTTCATATGACATGAGATGATTATGCAGGATGTATGCTATGGGATGTATGCATTGACAATTTGTGGATGTAGGATGGATGCATATATATATATCATTATTTTCTGGTGTATGTCATGATATATAGATAGAAATGTTAGTATGGATAGAAGTAGAAGAATGAAATGGATAGGATCTATTAGCACTTTATTATTGAGATTAAGATTCAAGATACCAACAAACCTATGATTATTCAAGATTTTATTTTATATGTGATGAGAAAGGATAGATGATATTGCTTTTTCTTTTGGATTAGGCTTAATTTCATCATGGAAATCCTTATCTTTTATACAAAAAATATACATGATGCACCAAGGTATGAAGAATTGGGGTGGCGTTGTATCTAATGCGTGGACTTTGACTTTACATTTATAGATAGGAGTATCCTTGTTCATACCCGACATACGGAAACCTTGTTTTATCATGTCAAATAATAAAACCATTAAAGTAAGGAGAATAATACATAGAAGGTATGAAGAACATGATATATCCTAGCCATTATTTTACTTGAGACTATTTTGGCACACACAAGGCAAGTATTCACCAAAGTCATATTACAAGAAAATCCAACAAGCACAAAAAATGAAAGCAATGATCAATGCCCCATTCCTTTCTCTCTAAATCATTTTGTAGACATCATTGAGAGATCATTGGAATAGGCCAATAAGATAGATCATAAGAAAAGATAAAAATGTCAAACTGTCAATGTTTCCATATCTCCTGTCGAAGGTGTTATTTTAGTGTGATATCCAATGATGATGTCCATTGTAGGAAAGATATATCCATAAGACATGTTATTGGATGTTAATGGATTTTAATTGTTTGATAGGTCATTAATATGAGGTTAAATGACGTATTTGATAATAACCAAGACTTAGGAATTTTGTGTTTAAGATTTATGTTTTTCTAATTGTTGTATTTGCTTCTATTTAGGCTACCAAAGGTTGAAGGTGACGATAATTTATTATCATTGAAAGTTTATTGCGAGTGAAAGTGAGATGGGATGAGTTATTTTTTTCTCCATATTTCAATGTTTTTTTCCTTTTTGAAATATTTTGAGGCTATTTTTGGTATTTTGGGATTTTATGATTATTATTTAGTTGTCGAATGTTATGAGGTTATTTTGAGTTTTGTGTGACATTTTCCAAATTTTTTGAGTTTTGAATTTTCTAAATGTTTTTGAGTTTTCCAAACATTAGACCAAGAGAGCGGGACCTAAGGGACAACCCTATGCCTCGAGGGCTCATTGGAGATGGCCTTGCCCATGTAACTGCATATAGGCTTCTTAGTTTGATTATTGGACTTGGATGATGTTTTTGGGAGTTTTTTATGCTTTTGACCCTTTTTATGGAGAGTTTTGAACCTATTTGGATTTATTTGGATTTTGAATTATTTTGGATATTTTTGAATTTTGAGAATATTTTAGACGCTTTTAGATTTTGAAATATTTTGGATGTTTTTAGGTTTTGAGATTTTTTTGGATGTTTTTTGGATTTTAAGAATTTTTTGGATGTTTTTGGGATTTTGAGATTTTTTTGGATGTTTTTTGGATTTTGAGAATAACCTTAAGGTGATATACAAGAACCTGATCTGGCGGCATAAGCGTAGGAATATGCCCCTTGTCTTATGTGATATACTACCTCAATTTAGGAAGGAAAAACTAACCTTAGGAGAATGCCAAGTAGTACTAATGGGGATAGATACTTGTTGAATACCAAGCTATGATATAGACACAGATGGAGGAAATAAATAAGGGGAAGATGGATGCAATGGATGAGTGGATGACTTTATTATGAAAAAATGATAAGAGAGAGTATGATAAATGGTAGATGGTACTTATTCACACAAGAAGTTTTTTTTCTATGTTTTCACCAAGGTACTTGACCAAAGCACCACCAAAGTGATTTTTTCTAGAGGACGATTTTCTCTTTACTATTTTTTTTGGGTTTTTCTATTTTTATTTTTATTTTTTTGAATTTTTGGATTTGAGAAATATCCCTCATGGGCTAGGCATGAAACCTTTTGAGATGCATGCTATTGATGGGTTCATGTAAGGGTTCCACTTAAGGTGTAGTGAGATGATAGGCTCCTGAACCATAACTTGTTGTGATAACAAAATTCCCTAACTAGTTTGGTTCAAACTTTCCCTTTTTTTCTTGATCTAACATATTCTTTTGATTTCCCTTTAAAAATAGATCCCCTACTTGGAAGCATTGACCCTTTATTTTCTTGTTGTAACTTTAGCAGATCCTATTCTAATAGACTTAAAGATGATTAAGGGATTCTAAACAATGCTCATCTAGCAACTCTAGTTCATTCAACCTAGTGATCATGTATTCTTCATCTACAATCAAGTGTTGCAATGAAACTCTCAATGATGGGAGATAAATCTCGATAGGTAGGATGGGTTCGATTCTGTAAACCAAGGAATAGGGTATATCACCAGTAGGTGTTTTGGCATTGGTTCAATATGCCCACAGTGTAGGTTTTAACTGTAAGTGCCAATCTCAACCAGCGTCATTAACTATCTTTTTTAGGATTTTGGTGATGGTTTTATTAGAAGCTTCATCTTGGTTGTTTCCTTGGGGATAGTAGAGGTGGAAAAGCAATGTTGGATATTGAATCCGTTGCATAGCTCGTGAACATCCTCATTTTTAAAAGGTGTTCCATTTGTAGACACGTGAAATTAGCATTATGCACTTAGTTCATATTCATTCGCTCATTAAATAAATCAAACGCATCAAATCCATTCACTAGGTAAATTAGGTCCTTATTCCTAAGGTTATCCATTTAAATTCAATAAATCAATTTTTTTAATTTATGTCTCACATCAACCTTTTAATTAAATAAATCAAGACTTTATTTAATTAAATCTCAAAATTCATATTTCTCCCTCTTGATTTAAATAAATCAAAATATTTAAGTCAAATGGGTCAAAGCATCTTAATCATCACCTAAGCTAATCTAATCCTGATTAACCTAATCTATTTACCCATCACATCCTCTAGCTTTTCCCACTTGCACCAATAAATCATTTTAATTCATTTATAAAATCAGCATTTTCCATCAACATGGCATCTTTGAGGAATATTCCCTCAAATTTGAATTCAATTGCAAGTTGAAATGTACATCTAACAAGGCATTTAATAGGTCTTACATGTCCCTTGCAAAGGTCAAAGTTAGCATTTAACTCTCAAATTCAAATTTGAATCTCCCCCTCTTTGGCATATTGACCAAAATGTGCTCATTCCTCATCCTATCACAAGTTGACAAGTGGCTCCATCTCATTGGCTAAATATTTGTCCCACATTCATCCATTTGGATATTTCTCTCATCAAAATAATCTATAAATAGAGGCATCATTCTTCAACAAATCATACACAAATCCTATGCAAAGTTACTCTCTTAAACTGAGAACTAATTTTTCCCATCATCATTTGCAACATCAAGCTTAGCAAAGAATTGGGAAAGGGCTTCTTTCCATAGAAGCACCAATCCACTATGAGATAAAGTTTTGATCATGTTTTTATATGCTTGCAATTTTGTGGTCTTTGTTCTACTTAGTTTGCATATGTTAGCATGGTTAAGTATTTCATAGGGATGTTTAATCTAATGTGTTTCAAATGACTAGCATGATGATATTATGTTAAGATTTTTAACCATTTACAGATTTGGCATCCACATAATGGTGCTAGAAGGAGGGCTCTATCATTTATTTCATGCATTGGATAGAAATATAGTCTTTATTTTCATTCATGCTTTGTCTCTGTTTTTGTTTACTTAAGATTGATTAATGCTTCAAATCGGAATGCCAAAGATTTTTTTTGTCTCTGTTTAAATAAGGTTTAAGCATTGTGCTCCCTATCAAATCTTTGTTTCTAGCAGCTGAAAGATACACTCGAACTATGCATGGATAGTTAAAGTATTGCTTCAAATGCTATTTAAATTAGTTGCTTTGTATTTCTATTGATTTGGATAATAATTCATTTCCCATGCTTCTTCACATTTTGCGCACAGGCAGGTAGGATGTGGAAAAGGCTGAGAAATATTTTTATTTTTACATTGGCGCAATAAGAAAAGTCTTTAAAAAGCCGTAAAGGCTGTGGAATCTAGATTTTTATGTCAGATGAATTATAGTTGCTTGAAACCTAGCATGGTTTTAAAGCTGCACCTACCAAATGCATCTACTTGAATGCATTTAAAACACTTCAGTCGTTGTTTCTGCTATAAGCTTACAAGTTGCATAAAATCATGCCTTATTTACTCCTTCTAGCTTTATTTATTCCTCCAACGCTAAATTGATGGGATCTTTGTTGGTTTTTTCAAAATATATATGCCTGTCTCTAGAAGATTTTGTTATGTGACAAGTAGCTAGAAGGAGTAAACGCCAACATTCCAATGCATTGTAGGTGGTCATCACAACATTCATTGTTTCTTTTATGACAACAAAATGATGCTCTTTACGGACTGCTAGCCATGAGACCACATCTCTGAGGCATTTTTTCACTTAATTCATGCACCTTGTCTATACTGCCGCATTTATGATACCAACATTGTTTTTCTTTTTAGGACACATCATTCACTCGATGCAAAATGAGTTGTTTCCTATCTTAGGACTGCGTATTTATCTCACACACATATATTGCTTGTATGAGTTTGCAGATACTTCTTGTGATACACTACATACATTGCTTGTCAGAAGTACAGGACTGAATGATCTATTCATTCAGAAATACTTATGGTGCTAGACTAATCTCTATGTATTCAGATATATTTATGGTGCCAAAGGTGGGATGGATGGGACTAAATGATCTTGCTAGGAAGCGAAGGCTAGTTGGACTGGAACGGAAAAGGTTGTGTATTATTAAAACTATGGAGCTCTGGTAAGTACGATTTGACACCATTGTGACCAAAGTTGAACTATTGCGTTTGACCAATATTCACAACTATCACTAACACATTTTTTCTGCTTTTCTACCATTACCATTATGGATCATCGGCCTCATTATTATTATCATGCCCATTGCGCGGTGCTTGTTGCAATGCAAACCCCTTCATATTAAGGTGATGGTTGTTAATCATCCATTCCTTTTTACCACTGGCTTCAAAGAAATTTTGCAATTGAAGTAAATGTTGCTTTCCAAGGTCAAGCTGATTACAATGAGAAATATGCTATTCTTCTCTTCTATCCTTCAGACTTCACCTTTGTCTACTCCACAGTGCAAAAATCACTGCTTCTAGTGACAACTACTCATCATTAGAGTAAAGTGTTCACTCATGCATGCTTGAATGATCATAATCAAATTGGGAAAACTCCATTTTTATGTTTATTTCTTTCACAACCATTAATCGCTCCTCTTCCTAATTTTATATCATGGTTGGGGCGGTAATCAGAATCATCATGATGGCTTAATTCATCAAGTCCCTTATTTGCAAGAGCATCAAATCCTAGAGATAATTCACCTAACCGCTCATCATGTTCCATGTCATTTCGCAGGCGGTCATCTGGAGGTGAAGTGAGGAGAACAGATTGGACAACATAAGCTAAGTATTCGGATGTATTTTGTTTATTGACATTGGAGATAAATGTTATCCTGAGTTTTGGTATTTGAGGTGGAAGGAATTTCTCACTATTTTATAATAACAGTTTGTATTTCTTCTGACTCGAACATTAATTCATTGCCGAGAAAGTGTGTTCTCTACAGATTTGTACTTAACTCCTTGAAAAACACATTCTATCTGTTGCATATCATCTTGAAGAGTGGCATTTAAAGCAGTAAGTAGTTTGAGCAACGTAGAAATCTATTAAAATATGTTGCATTGATAGCAGAGGATGTGGATGCGAAGCCGTGGATTTCAACCATCGATTTATATGCACAATGGATAGGGCAAATAACTTCCAATCCTTTAGGCACCGCCATTTCCTTAGCATTAAGTTTAGTCTTGTGGGTCAGTTATTGTAGTTCACATTCTTTTAGATCACTATGAAAATAAAATCTTTGTTTCTATCAGTTGAAATAAATGCCAATCTAACACTTCGATAAAGGTGGAAGCAATATAAGTTCTTAAAGATTTAACACTGTATAGGCTATTATTGTTTTCAAGATTGAGCGTCTGTAGTGTGTTTCTTTATTTATGATAAGAGAAGAGAGTGTGACTGTTAGTTATATCTGAGAGCTGATAATCTTTTCTAGTTGTAGCGAAATCTTTTTGGAGGCAGGGTCGATGTCACATTCAGTCTATGTTCAAAGAACAAAAATGATACAAACTGCTTACACCATAATAACTTATGAAGGACGTGAAAGACCAACCTCTTCTTGGTTGACATCACTCATTTATGATTTTTTTCAAGCATCTTCTTGATTGGCATAGTTCATTTATTTCCTGCAAGTTAAGTGAATGGGAATCAAAATAACTTCAAAGTAGATTTGATAAAGGTGGATAGCTGCAAGCTTGAAGATTGAATATAGTTTGTTGACGATAAGTCTTTCTTGAAACACTTAAAGCTTACTACCCCGTTTTAATGCTTTAGCTAGTGGATCGCAATAACTCCATCATTGTGTGCATAATCAATTAATGCCTATCACTCTTTTGAAAAATCAATTAACATATGCCTAGCTATTTGCAGGTTTTGAATATTTGAATGTTGATTGAAACTTTCAACTTCAAATTGTTTACAATATAACTTTCTTTTTTAAACACTATCAACATTATTTTACGAAACTTTGCAGGAAAAATGTGATTTATTGTTGTAAAATAGTGGCATATTGTTGATCTTAAACATCATTATGATTTTTAAAGAAAATCTAACTTTGTGTTTTTATAGGTCGACATTGGAATTGAGTGGTGGAATTGAGCAAAAACAAAAGCAAGATCGGAGTGGAGGATTTAAGCATCAAACTTGAAACCCAAAAGCGTTTTGAAATGCTTTGAGCTTCCGTCGTACGCCTTAATTTTTTTTTTTAGGCTAACTCATCTTTGGTTTTGGGTTTTAAAATAAACATTACCTAGGCTTTCAAATTTCATTGCGAAAGGATTAAAATGAAATTTAGGCAACATTGACTAGATTTCGTTTGAGGTTAACAAATTGAACAAGGGAATTCTCATATTTCATTTTGGTGCTTTAAAACAAATCAAAATAACTACTTTGTGGGATCTAAAATGAACATGTGCTATTTTTTTTTGTGAGGGCTTACTTGAACTAACCTCATTGGAAAAGGATGTATGCGCTTCTCTTGCGCTTTACAACGATCTTGAGAATCAAAAGGCATTTTTCGTGATTTTAGGGTAAGATAAAGCAATCACCTCCACACTTTGTTTTGGGTTTAAAATTGAACAAAACACTTTGTGAGTGTGAGTAAACCTATTGCATGTTTTCTCCCTTTGTTTCTAAACGAAGGTTGATTGAACTATGAATATGTTTTATTTCTTTTATTTATCTTAGAGGGCCTTCCTTGGGGAAAAAGCACTCACCCAAGGGAACAACTTAATCGGTAACACTCTAAAGCCAAGAGTATTTCCAACCAGGATATAAATGGGGGTATTGGAGTAAATACCAGTATCACGTGGTTGGCTCCGATGAGATGGATTTGGAAAGGGACTCTTTCCGTATGGGTCAATCTCCACGAATAGAAAGTCCAAACTAAAACCCTTGTTTGTAATAACTAGCCAGTCCATCCAACGAGTTTATCAAAGTGGTGCATTGGAACTTAGATTCCAAGAAGTTACTTGCCATGTCCTATCTTGGTTGAAATATAGAGGTTAAGACTTCATTCTTAACATACCTTTATATTTTTTCCTCGGTTGCATGTAAAATCATCTCTTCTACTACGAAGGGCATGAGGCAACCCCACCAAGAAAAATGTACTAATTGAGCTAGGATGTTATAGTGCTTGTGAGTCAGTTTGAAAACACAGTGCTTTGATCGAGAACATTGGAAAACCAACATTCAACATGAGCATCAAATCTCAACCCTTTAGGAGAAGCAAACATCCTTGAAAAAATTCACATGTTATTGATTGCCCTTGGGATTCGTATCCTTAGAGGCTTCTAAATATTTGGATTTCATCTCATTTGCTCCTACTAAGGTCAACATTAGGAAACCTTTTTCTTGATTTCCTCGATTTCCGCATAATGAATTTTGTGGGATGAAAGAAAATTAGGACATTGGACATTCAGTTTGAAAGAAAATCAAGAAATGTTTGTGGTAAAAAGAATCCATTAAGAAAATATTGAATCAATTGGACCCCACACATGTGCTTGGCATCTTTTGGTCATATGGTTTTCATGCAAACATTGGTCTTTTGATTTTGAATTACTCTTAGAGAAAGGCATGTTCTTCACTATCTTGGTCTAGTAAACAAGTCCTTCTTAGGTTCATTTAGGATCAAATCAAACACTCCATCCATCCCAAACATTTATCATCTTCATCCCAAAAACAACTTTAGAGCTTTGGAAACATTATTCTAGACTTGGGTAAATCATGAAAATCAAAATCACCTTATTTAGCTAGGTGTATTGGAATGAATCCTTTCTCATACCTCTAGTTAAATTAGCACCCCTTTGAACAAGTTCATCCTAAGATAACATCTAACATCTTAGTGTTTACAAGTTCATTATCCAATAAAACCAATCAAAATCAAACCCTAAGTCTAGCATTGATCCAAAGTTTCTAAATGTTCAACACTCATATCATTCACCCCTTTCATCCTTCATCTCGTCATTGGTCCTAAGAACCTTAGAGGTCACTTTTGCAACAAGGTCAAAACACAAGAAGAACATGGAATACAAACTTAATCCATACTTCATGAGTAATCCAAATCAATTGAACTTTCAAAGCCTTACAATGCCGATTGATTATCAAAACTCACACTTATACAATCCATACATGGGATCATTACCTTTTACAAACGTCAATGGTACAACAAGTGTGAGTATGCCCAAATCAAAGATTGGAACACATTTCCTAATGGTAGATCTAAATCCAAACCTACAAGTCTGTCAACCAAACAATCAATGCATGAGCCTTCAAACGAACATCATCCCATCAAATCCCTACATGCCAAATGTGAATGTACCAAGTACAACTTTACCAACACATGAACATTTTGAATCCAAATTTGGCAAACTTTGGGATAGATATGTTTGTGAATCACACAAATTTTGTTCAGAGTCCAAACAAGATGTTAACGACTTCGTGTATTAATCCAAGTTGAGGTAACACCAAGCAAAATCAAAGTTACCTAAATCAAGACAATGTTAAATTTCAACCTATCATGCCAAATTTGAACATCATCCCAAATCAGAACATTGTCCAAAATCAATTTTTCCATGATCCCATTCAAAAACCACAAGTATGCATCCCAAATCTGCTTGAACAAAAACCAAATCAACTATATCAAGGGAGTCAAGATCGAAATCAAGATCAAATTTGGTGAGATTAAATTGCTACACATACCAAAATAGTTGAGTCATTGTGCCAAGAGACATCTCCACCACCATTACCCATATCAACATCATTCCTTGGTTTAGGGCTTCCCCCTTTACCTAGCATCAATCACTCCATCCAAATCAATCCACCTAACACCAATCAAGCCATCACATCAAATTATTTGAATATACCATCGACATCACACCAACAAATGGTATCTAATCAAATGACAACATCAATCTTGACAAATCAAAATATGGTCTCCCAAGGACCTATCACCTTGGTCATTCTGACCATTCCTATCACCTCGATCATTTCGACCACCACTCTCACACCCATCACATCTCAACCCCTCACTACCATGATCGCTCCAAGCATATCTCAACCACTTGTCACTACATCCAACACAATTCCAAATCCACCACCACTACCACCAAAACCAAATGCAGCAAGACAATATAACATTGCGCTAAAATCTCAACAGGCCTACCAAAAGGCCATCCAACAATATCTAGCCATGCAACAAACAACACAAGCTCAACAAGTACAACAAGCCTCTCAAGCTGCCCAAGCCTCTCAAGCTACCCAACAAACACAAACAAAAACACAAAAAATGATAACTATTGGGGATAACGATGAACATTCAACCACTGGTGATAGCATTGACAATCTCCTCACCACAATTGTTGAAAGCAATGATCAAGATCAATGCATCACTGAGCACCTTGAAGCTATTTCTACTTCATCCAATGATCAAATCAACATATGTCAAGAGTCACTTTTCAATCATGATCAAATTCCACCAACCAACAATGATCCAATCAAAGAAATACCAACATCACTTGACCCTATGGTTGAAGACATTGTAAATCCCTCCACCACAATTGTTGAAAACAATGATCAAGATCTATCCATCAATAAAGATGTTTTCGCCTCATCCAATGAGGCATCGACCAATGATCATGTTGAAAATGTCTCTACATTTCCTTATGAGTTAGAGGGAATATCTCAAGAATTTATTCCAAAGTATGATCAATGTCTTTCACCAAAGTCTAGCAATGGTCCTTTCCAAGACATATTGACATCCTTTGACCTCATGATTGCCGATATTGAAGGAATCTTCAACTCAACACCTGATCCAAGTCCACTCAAAGATCAAGAGGATATTAAGCCACTTCCCATGCCTAATGAAGATATCCAAGAACCATTTGTAAGCAACCCATCCTTTGAAACTGACTCATGTCAAGAACTTGATCCAAAGCATGATGAAAGCAACTCTGAAATCATTCAAGATCAAGAATTTGTATCTGCAAGATACTACAATGATCTAATGGACACTCTCTTATCTATACATAATGCACATATTCCTCCATCTACCCATGAGATGCTTTCTATGGATAGACACATAGATGATCTTCATTAAGAACAGGATCCCTTTACTCCTGAAATTATTACACAAAAAGAGCAGGTTATTGATTCCAACAATCAAATAGAGTTGTCAACAACAGTATCAAATATATCACAAATTTAGACTAAGGACATCATGAATAAAGATATCGAACATTATCCACTCAAGGAAGCAAGTCAGATAGAACAGT
Source organism: Sequoia sempervirens (assembly GCA_007258455.2). Lineage (NCBI taxonomy): Eukaryota > Viridiplantae > Streptophyta > Pinopsida > Cupressales > Cupressaceae > Sequoia > Sequoia sempervirens. Next base: position 41,492,992 of record VDFB02274714.1, read on the forward strand.
ATAATCCAAAGTTAGCAGAGTGGAAAATTGAAACAATGTCATCTATAGTGGTCATTTTTCAGAGCATGTTTACTGAACAAGACATCTCAGAACAGGCAGAATCAAAGCACGAAGGTACTACTTCCACAATACTGGGGGGAGCTTCGTCTCAAGCAAACGTCAACATAGGAAGCATGAAGAATCCTTATGATGAAACCGATGTCAATACTACAACCAGCCACATCATGAATCTTGATCCACCCATCACCCCATCCACGAATTGGGACCAACATCAAATGAAGGATGTGAATCAAAGTACAAAGAATGTTATCAAAGAAAAAGAAGCTAAGAAGCATATTGAAAAAATCAAATACAAATGGATACCAAAACATACAAAGTTCAAGATTATCCCTATCAAACTCCATTAGTCAAAGAAACTATGGGGAAAAATAAAAAAGGTAAAAGTATCCATCAAAGATGTTCGCAAAAGAAAAAGCAGACTTTTCAAGCGACGTACAAAGTATATCAAGCAGTTGGTCCTAATTCCATGCACACTTTTGTATCCACCTATCATTGCTCATCTTCCCAAGTTTGGAGAGTCAAAGGTTCCAAACTATCAACCAATTCATCTTTTATCCCTAAACACACTCCATCCACGCCTCCACACATGATATCCAATTCTCACATTGACCATGTATTGGAAACAACCCTTCATCATAAGGATTTCGAAGGCACTCTATCGCGATGTGTGCACAGAGACAAAGTTAACTCTGGTATTGACAAAGCAAATCAGGAATCCCAAAAGTTGCATTCAAGTGCATGTATCTTAGCAAAGCAACTTATTCATATAGAATACCGATGGCACATTATGACAGAAGCATCTACATCGACACCACTAGGTGGGTCAGCATGAATCTTTCAGAAAAACCAAAAAAATTAAAAAATATGAAAATCCAAAAAAATTAGAAAAAGGATTGAAAATAGTAAAGAGAAAAATCATCCTCTAGTGGAAACTGCATGGGCGGCGCTTTGGGAAAGACCATGATGAAAACTTGGAAAACATGCATCATGTGTAGAATCGAGCATCTACGTGCGCCACTTCAAGTGAAAGCATATCATCCCATCCGTAATAAATCGGGCATTCCATCCATCTTATCCATAATAAATCCATTCATCCATAAACCATTGATCCAATCCATTTTCATCCATTTGCATCCATCATCCAAGTTATCTTGATCTTGATGAAATTTTGGGGAACAATTTACACTTGCTTATGGTAAAAATCTTGACATGGGCCATTTTCATTAATCCTATCCTACCCAACATTATCTGAGCCATGAAGCATTATCCAAATAAAGCATTCCTTCATCCGAACACCTTATCTTATCACAAAATAATCCTTGGAATCCTTTGCGTGCATACCATATCCATCCATCCATACACCTATCTGAGCATCCATCCATGGAATTCCATACATTGCTAGACATTGGGGCAGATATGTACATCTTGCTTCGAGAATAAATCTTGATATATATCCTCCAACTTATGTGGTGATCCAAACATTGGAAAACATAAAATCAAATTGGTCAAAGCATTAGTGATCCAAAATCCAAATCACTAGCCCATGGCATATTTTGGCGAGAAGACATTCCTTATCAATCTTCATCTTTCATCGAACATCAATCCAAATAGTCACTATCAGTTGCATCTAATTTGCATGGAAAACGTCACATCAAATCATCCAAAAAAAAATTTTGTTCCAAACCAAGCTTCAAAATATTGATCAATAAAACCCTATCACTCCAATATCCTTCCCGATCATTGTGTTGCTTAACACTATCCTTGAATTGATGTGCATCCTCAACAATGTTATCATCATCAATCATGATCAATCAATCCTTGCATTGTTGTGCATCCTCAATAATGTTATCATCATCAATCAATTCATCAATCAGATCAATCAACCCTAGCTTGGTTTACAACAAAAAAAATTCCAAACAGAGCACTGATATCATCACACATGTCCATATCCAAATCGTCAAAATCATGCAAAAATTCAAAAACATCAGAAAATCAAAAAATCCAAAAACATTCAAAACATATCAAAATCTAAAAACATGCAAAAAATAAAAAAAATGTCAAAAACATTGGAATCTGAACTACGTCGTCTCTGAGCTTAAATGTAGGCAAGGATCATCTTTGATCAGCCCTCGAGACACAAAAATCCAAAAACATCCAAAAAAATTCATAAAATCTTAGAAAAGCCCAAAACATCACAAAATTCAAAAATCAAAACATTTGTAAAATCTTGAAAATACCAAAAACAGCCTCAAAACATTGCAAAATGTCAAAAGCATCCAAATATTTGAAAAAATCAATCCATCCCATTTCACTTTCACCCATAATAATCAATCATCCATAATAAACTAATCATCACCTTCATCCTTTGGCAAAACAAACAGAAACAATCACAACAATTGGAAAAAGCAAAGCTTCAAATGCAAAATCAAAATTGAAGCAACAAACTTTTAAACGCAAAATCAAACTCTTGATCATTTTCAAACATGTCAATCAAACTTATATCAACAGCCTATCAATCAACTTATCAACCCATCATCATCCTATACAATGCATGTCCTAGGATATATCGTTCCGACAATGGGCATCATTTTGGATATCACCTTGGATTCTTATCCTATCAAAACAAATCCCTTTGGCTGAAGGTATGAAGAACATCGGCTTGTTTGTGTACTTGATCTCTTCTTTTGATTTATCTTATTGTGCTCATTCCAAGGACCTCTCGATGATATCCGAATGAAGGATTTAGAGAGATAGGAATGGGGCAACGATCATTATCTTTTGTCTGCTATGCTTGTTGGACGTTCTTGTAAAATAACTTGGCAAATACTTGCCTTGTTAGGTACGTCCTAGCAAGGTTTCTGTATGACAAGTGTGAACAAGAATACTCCTATCTGTTTGTTGAGTCAAATTCCATCGCACTAGGTACAATGCCATTCTGGTTCTTTATACCTTAATGCATCGTATCTACATGTGTAATCAAACATAAGGTAAGTCACCCTTTTTAAAATCCCAATCTTTCATAAGAAAATCATCATCATCATCTCTCATAAAGTCGGCTTGTTGGAACCTCTTGTCATCATCTAATTTCTTCTTTTCGCACTAACATCACGTCATGAGTAGTTAATCATCATCATCAGTGCATACATCATGCATCCAGAAAACTGTTAGCATACCACATATCATTCGTATCATACATAATAGGAAACATCGATCATTTCAAATGCATTGCATTTGTATCATCATCATAATATAGATTTGTTAGTCTAAGCATCTCATAAAAGCATCCATCGCATAATCATAGCATATCACATCATATCATCATTTAAGTTGTTTAAGATAATATAGATTTGTTATTCGAAGCATCTTAAAACTATCTCATTTGCATCATCATCATAACCATCCATATGTCTATCTTGAACCTCTTTATTGTGAGATCGACCCTCAAATCGAATCTTTTCACTCGATCTCTCGAGGGGGCAATGTACTAGTGTACTTTCCATTGGGGCATCCGAAAAAGTCAGAATTTTTTTCAATTTTGATCGCGGCAAGTTTATTCTTTGAACCAATGCAACAAGTGCATTGCTTCAAAGAGGGGAAAAATGTAGACACGTGAAATTAGCATTATGCAGTTAGTTCATATTCATCCACTCATTAAATAAATCAAACACATCAAATCCATTCACTAGGTAAATCAGGTCTTTATTCCTAAGGCTATCCATTTAAATTAAATAAATCAATTTTGTTTAATTTATGTCTCACATCAACATTTTAATTATATAAATCAAGACTTTATTTAATTAAATCTCAAAATTCATATTTCTCCCTCTTGATTCAAATAAATCAAAATATTCAAGTCAAATGGGTCAAAACATCTTAATCATCACCTAAGCTAATCTAATCCTGATTAACCTAATCTAATTACCCATCACATCCTCTAGCTTTTCCCACTTGCACCAATAAATCATTTTAATTCATTTATAAAATCAGCATTTTCCATCAACATGACATCTTTGAGGAATATTCCCTCAAATTTGAATTCAAAAGAAAGTTGAAATGTACATCCAACAAGGCATTTAATAGGTCTTACATGTCCCTTGCAAAGGTCAAAGTTAGCATTTAACTCTCAAATTCAAATTTGAATCTCCCCCTCTTTGGCACATTGACCAAAATGTGCTCATTCCTCATCCTATCACAAGTTGACAAGTGGCTCCATCTCATTGGCTAAATATTTGTCCCACATTCATCCATTTGGCTATTTCTCTCATCAAAATAATATATAAATAGAGGCATCATTCTTCAACAAATCATACACAAATCATATGCTAAGTTACTCTCTTAAACTGAGAACTAATTTTTCCCATCACCATTTGCAACATCAAGCTTAGCAAAGGATTGGGAAAGGGCTTCTTTCCATAGAAGCACCAATCCACTATGAGATAAAGTTTTGATCATGTTTTTATATGCTTGCAATTTAGTGGTCTTTGTTCTACTTAGTTTTCATATGTTAGCATGGTTAAGTATTTCATAGGGATGTTTAATCTAATATGTTTCAAATGACTAGCATGATGATATTATGTTAATATTTTTAACCATTTGCAGATTTGACATCCACACCATTATCTATGATGATGGTCTATGGAACATCATAGTGGTAAATGAGATATTTTAGGATGAACTTGGATATTTGTTTTCCAGTTATGTAGGTCATAGGTATAGCCTCAATCCACTTGGTGAAGTCCTTAGTGGTTGTGATTATAAATATGGCCATTTGAGGAGGTAGGTGTCATTTTTCCAATGAGATCGATCCCCCATTATGAGAAAGGACATGGTGCGGTGATGGTTCTAAGATCTTGAGTTGGTGCATGGATGAGGTCCCCATGTTGCTGGAATTGTAAACATTTCTTCATAAAGTAATTGGCCTCTAGCTCCATGGTTGGACAATAGTATCTTGTTCTCAATAAATTCTTAGCCAAGGTTATGCCACTCAAATGTGACCCACAGATGCCTTCGTGTACTTCTTTCAAGGCAGTCAAAAACTCCTCTTGGTTAAGACATTGTAATAACACTCCTTTGAGACTTGTTCGGTAAAGGGTTTTCCCATAAGGACAAATTGGGATGCTCTTTGAATAAATTTTTTTCATAAGTTGGGGTAAAGTCAAATGGGAAAATGCCTCTATAAAGGTAGGTGAAAATTTCATGATACCATGGGGATCTAGGACCGACAATTTCACACAATTTTTTTGATTTAGGTATATCGAAAGTCGACATGAGAAACTGCTCGATGAGAAACTTCCATTTTAGGCTGTTGTGTGGCATATCTAGCAAAGATCCAATGGTGGTCATTGCATATGTTGCTCTATTGTTAATCCTTGGAATTTGTTCAAATGTGATATCAATGAAATAATCTTTGAAGCTATCTACCATTTTCTTATAGGGTATTAGTTTATCATCTTTGATTTGGTAATTATTGTTGACTTGCTTCACTATCAATTCGAAGTCATCGTAGACTTTGAGTTCTTGTATCTATCATTAGATTGTGATCCTTAAACCTATGTAGAAAGTTTGATGAGTATGAGGAAACCTATAGTTGTATTTTCCACCATTGAAGCAAAGTATATGGCTGCTACACATGTCTCTAAGGATGTAGTTTGGTTACAGAGATTTGGTAATGGTATTGGTTTTGATTGTAGGATAGTAAGGATTATATGTGACAGTCAAAGTGCAATATATTTAGCTAAAATTCCTATGTACCATGCCCGTACTAGGCATATTGTTGTTCAGTATCACTTTGTGTGAAAAATGGTTGAGAATGGTAAGGTCTTGACTGAGAAGGTTGACACTTTGTATAATGTTGAAAATTCTCTCATGAAGCCAATGCCCATGGATAAGTTCTCTTGGTGTAGGAAAGTCATGGACTTTGATCACTATACTTGATATTATTTTATTTGTATCTCATGGATGTAATTGCAATGTATAATGTCAAGTGGGAGAATGTTAGGATAGGTGACATTATAATTGCTATCCTAAGTTGATTTATGTGTCTCCATGTTCTTTGGAAAGTATCCTTGAGGACATGTGAGAAAAAATATTTATTATTTATTTTCCTATCACAAATTGTAATTGCATACAAAGAGGTGGACCCACTATAGTGGCAGTTACAGAGCATCCTGAGAGCATATTCCTTTTGGACATCCAACTTTTGGGTGGGGGCCACCCAAAATGTATGTCTTTGCATGTTATTTGCATGTTATCATACGTTGGGTTCCCAAGCTTGCATGTTTTGGGTTTTAGCCATTAGAGCCATCAAAGAGTTATGGAGCACTTGGTATTGACCAATTTTAATTTTGGCTATAGGTTAGGAACCCATGTGTCCATGTGATCATTTAATATTTTTACCATACTCATGGGTTGTCCACTAGGGGAGATGTGGGCTTTTCCATGTGGTTTTGCTTGTTGTTTTGGGATACTATTTGTAGTATTCTCCCCCAAAAACTTCTATATATTAGAGCACTAAGATGGTGGTTTGAAGAGTTTTTTTACAAGTTGTTAGAGTAATGAAGTGCTGCCAAAATTCAAAGAGGAATGTTGTATTGGTGTATCTCATTTTAAGATTAATACAAATATTGGATCTCTTCAGGTGTGAATCAATAGATCAAATCTATTTAAACTCTTTAACTTCAACAAATATATTAGATCTAAACATGAAACTTGAATCTTCACTACTGCTAATTACACAATGATCATGAATACACATCCACACAATAGAACACCAGATATATGTGGAAACCCAAGATGGGAAAAACCACGATGAGAAGAACTGCTTGGATATATAGTGCAAATCCAACCTCAAAAAGTAGGAACATAACAAGTGAATTTTAAAATATGAAGTAGGCACCAACCTACATGAGGCACCAATCCCTAATTGTACTTGTAGGAACCTACCTACAGGATTACAAAGATAAAGAGCTTGAAAACCTTCATTGCTAATTACATAGTTTACAAACAGTCTGAACTTGATTTAGACACTCTGCTACACTCATTAAGATATTCTGATAATGGTGCAAAAATTGAGATGCTTCACGTTGAATAACACATGCTTGTATGATTAGCTCCTTGTATATTCATTCGCCACCTTCTTTATAATTATACTTCACATTGTGCATCCGTGCAAGTGATGAATATATAAATGACATTATATTAACTCTCTTCCATGCCGACCAAGGGTCCGCAAATAACCAAGATGACATAATGTGGACCTAAATTCAAATTACATGAAATGTGTAATAGGCCGGTCCTAAATCAAATTTGTTGCTGCCAAAATAACATGATGTCATGCACTTCCACAAGAACCTTAACTAGGTCCTATCTTAACAACACATGCTACCTTTGAATGTCACACACTAATTGCTATAATATCACATAGTTCTCAAACACTAGCTAGTTGAAAAACAAGCACAAAGAGCCTCTTGTCACTTCAAACTTCTTGTGTGTTGAACATATCCTTCAAAAACATTGGAATATGATAGAAAATGTGTAGACATACTCTTCATTCAAACCATAGACCCAAACTCACCTTTAGAAAGAAATATTGAACATAATTGTATTGCTAGAGAAATCTCTTTACCCGGAGAACTGAATTGAAACATTCTGGTACAAATTCAATCAATTGTCACTGTCTCACTGACCTCCTAAAAATATAATGCCACCTTTGACCATATCTCCTTTGACATTAATGATAACCTTTTTTCAACAAATAGACCTTAATATTTTGATTTGGTTATCACTAAACAACTTTCTTTTAGTCCCAAATAAGTGAGTGCAAATGCTCTTCTCCTACACATAAGTGAGACCTTGAGAATTATAAACACCCACTTCTTCTCAAGTTTCTTTGTAGGAGGCCTAACTTAGATTTCAACACCAAGTTAAGTGGCAATGGATCGTGAATGAAATTCTTCAACATTTCATTAGCACTAGTGTCCCATGTGCTTATGAAAGAAAAAGTGTTTGTGCAACCCAAACAATGTAAGAGAAAATTAAACAACTAAAATGTACTAACTTTTTGGACTCCCCACCAAGAAATACAAGCGAGGTAAAAAAATGAGTGGAGTAACCATAACAACCAACAACTAGAGGTAGAAACTTTCAATGCAAAGGAAGTAACTACACACACTTAAAATTAGATCCAACTTATAGTTGTGCATGTTTAAATATATACTTAATACTTAATTTCTTTAATTCCTATGTCTAGTATATAAGTCTATAATTTTCAAGTGATGTACACTCTTCCCACACTTTAGGCATGACAAGTGATTGTAAGCCAATGTGTGAAATATCTAAGAGTGAGCTATCATTAATAAATGTGTAAATACTAGGAATATGTAGAATGGTTAAAATTTTGGTTTCAATACTCATAATTTATTTGAGATTCTATACTCTTTGAAATGTTGTCTTAGTAGATAATGTACGATAAGATTTATTGATGGTTCACACTTTTATTAAAGTAAAAAAAAATATTAATGTGAAAATTTTTTAATGGAGAGAGGAGATATTTAGTGATGATTTATATAAATAACTTTGGGTTGAATTTGGACTAATTATCTATTCAAGTGGTTATGAAGATGGCTTCACTAGAACTAAGGTGTTCATCAACAATATTTTTCTTTGACACCTAGGATGATCATACAACTACAAAATTTAAATATAGTATAGATATGTGTGCTAGAGGTTTTGGTTAAAGGTTTATGCATTATACCATTAATAGAGCCAAGATATCTTACATACTATAGGTGTTATTAATGAATCAACCAATGTATGATGATGGATTTATTTTAATTTTATAAGTTATTTATTTTGTACTACAAGATGAACTAATTGACATAGGTGCAGAAGTAAATATAAAAATTCCCTTCAAATATTTCCTCCTAAAATTAGTGTGCACAAATCTACGTAAACTTTAAGTGGTCTTGTAATACTTTGGTATGAGTGAAAGGAATTACATTAAGACATTATCTCTTAAGATCACCTCAAGAATTTATTTTTGTGTACATATAGTTTCTCTAACCACAATCCTAATTTTAATTAGATGTTAAAAAATATCTAAGAGGTGGTTTTCATTGAAGAACCCAATTATATTAATGTTGTTTGAAAGTTCATAAATTAGAAAAAGTTGGAAACTATAGTAAAACCATCTTATGAAAGAAAAGCATTGGAAAATTTTCTTCCATACTAGTACTAGAACCAAGCATTTTTTTGAAAAAAATTCTAACAGTATGCCACTTTGAAATCCCTATAATTATTGACAAGTATATTGTTAAGGATGTTGAAGCTAAAAATATTTGCTATTCTAATGGGCCACTCAAATCTATAAAAGTGAGTTTTTGAATAGATGATGTTTTAAAGATGGTCATTAATGGTGATTACTAGGGGTAGAGGCATTAATATAAGTATGATACTTTTGCACATGATTACTTAAATTTTTCCTTAAGAAATTTTAAGAGATAAAATTATGCCATCCTTCTTTAAGAAAGATGTAGATCAAGTTAAAAATAGATGCAAATCTTGTTAAAAAGTGCTCAATTGGTTAAATCTAAATCTATGAACAAGAGTTGAGGAGAAGATTAAAAAATATTCAAATTTAGTGTCACCTTCATAATCAATGAATTAGAATGGTGTAGTCCTACAATGATCTCTTGAAATAAACACTGTCAAATATCTAGATTTATATTGATTACTAGATGCATTGAGTGATGCCTACACAACTAACCAATTATCAATACCATTTACATGATAAATTCTAATAGTTGGAAAGGAAGTCTACACCTTCACTGATGGATTTTTTTGGATATCATTAGGTTTAGAATGAAGAGGATAAAGTAAACTATTTTTCCAACAAAGTAGGATAATTTTTGGACTAGAAAATATATAAGCTATTTTTTCATGCATAGTGGTAAGCACATTTAAAAGTTTTATTCATGACTTATTAACATGTATTTCTAGATGATTAAACTATATATATATAATGGTGACCAACCATTTAGATAAGATATGCTTAATTTTTTTTATCAATTTTTCCAACTAAGCATCACATTAAAATTTTAAAGATATATTTTTATGGAACCTTATTAAAATTTATTAGGTCATGTTATATCTAAAGAATAAATTCTAGTAGATATAGAAAATGTATACACTGTCCTTCAATTATCTATCACAAATTCCTAATGCACAGTTTGTGCTTTGCTGGTACTACAAATTTATTAAGAGTTATGTGTGTAAATTTATACCTCTACAAGACCAAAAAAAAAGAAGAACTATTTAGATAGAAAAGTGTGCATAAGAAAACATTTGATATGATTAAAGAGAAGTTTGTGATCAAGAACCAATTATATAATTTTTGAATTGGAACACATCATTCCATGTTCATATTCATCTATTTAAGCATAGCTATTGGTGTTTTTTTAGAGCAACTAGGTAAAGGAAATACACACCATTCAATTTATTTTAAATTAGAAAGCATTTTGTTGTGGAGTGTAATTACACAACCATAAAGTGTGAAGATTTCACAATAGCCTACACACTATTAAATTTATAGAATACCTTATAGCAACATCCTTTGTAATTTTCATAGACCTCCAAGCACTCAACTAAGTTTGATAGAAAAACTTATTCTTCATGATTAGATATACTATTGAGTCCTTTTTCTTTTAATAATTCACTTTGATATTGTGATTTACCTAGAAAATCACCATATTTCTCTAGATCATATATCTCATATTTATGTGCTTGAGAGTCTTTCACAATGTTAATTGATGTAGGTTTGTTAAATGCACCTTATTTGCATTAGTTGATTCTTGATGGCATGGAAGAAACTATCACTTTCCTTACATCTAAGAAGGCAACAAAAAATATACATTTACATAGAATAAGAAACTAGTGGTGCATGTGTTACCATTTAAATTTATCATTGGATAACTCTACAAGTTGGGGATAGATGAAGTTATATACTGGTAAGGGTAAGTACATAAAGATGGGGGGCCAAAAAGTGGCCACAATAACTTTTTGTTCCATCTAAGGCATAACACAAGTGTGTTATTATGCACACATATTATATCACACTCATGTTATGGCCTAGTAGTGATCAAGCCTAGGATCATCCACTATCAAAATTTAATGTGAGCATATTATAACACACTCATGTTATGTCTATCATAAAAAAAAAAAAATAATAGAGTATCCCTCTCTATCTCTCACTCAATTATAACCATCTCTCACAATGCATAGCTATTATACTATTTTACATGGCATTTAAAAAATAATAATAATCTTCAGGGGTGTTTCCCTAAAACCTCCACCAAGGGGGGATCCATAAATTTGCACTACCTCCTAGACCCCCTAGAGATAAAAGTGAGGGGGCAATCCCCCCACATCCCTCATCAAGAAGATCCAAAAATGACTGAAACAAAATATTTGAATCAAGAAGAAGGTCCATTACCAATAATATCCCACTTGGAGACTAATAATCAAGCTCCATTATCAACACAAATTATACCTACAATAAGGAGAGATAGGGATAGAAAGAGGGAGAGATAGAGGAGGGAAGAGAGAGAGAGGGGGGGAGGAGATAGAGATAGGATATATATATATATATATATATAGATGAAGATGAAGATGGAGATGGAGATAGAGAGGGAGAGAGAAAGAGGGAGAGATAAATATATAGAGAGAGGAGAGAGGGATAGAGAGAGATGAAGAGATAAATATATAGAGAGGAAGAGAGGGAGTAAATGAGAGATGAAGAGATAGAAAGATAAAGATAGAGATAGGAAGCATAATATATAGAGAGAGATAGAGAGGGAGAGATATAGGGGTATATAGAGATGGGGAGCAAAAGGAGATAGAGATAAAGAGAGTGAGATAGAAGTAGAAATATGGAGAGATAGAGATAGGGGGACAGATATAGAGTAAAATAGAGATATAGATATATAGGTCTAGGAATAGGGAAAGGGAGAGATAGGGGGGAATATCTAAGGATAGTGAGGGAGAGAGGAAGATATATGTAGATATGAAGATAGAGGGAGAGAGGGGGACATATCTAAAGATAAAGAGGGAGAGAGGAAGATATATGTAGAGATGAAGATAGAGGGAGATAGGGAGAGAAATAGATAGAAGATAGATAGATAGAGGGAGAGATAAACATATATCGATAGGGAGGTAATAATAGAGAGAGGGAGATAGAGAGGGTAAGATATAGAGGAAAAGAGAGATATAGATGGTTACATATAGTGATAGAGAGATAAATATTTAATAAGAAGATATAGAGGGGGAGAGGAAGTGAGGTATAGAGAGAAGTAGAAATGAAAAAAAAAAGATGGAGAGAGGGATGGATAAAGAGGGATATTTAGAGATGTATGTGAAGATAAAGAGAGAAAGGTAGAGATAGAGAGAAAAAGAGGGGTGAGAAAGAAAGAGGATAGAGAGAGAGGGGGAGATGGATATAGGGGAGATAGAGAGAGAATAAGAAGAGGGTTGAAAGATGGAGATATAGCTTAATATATAGAGATGGAGAGGGGAGCGGGAGAGGGAGAGGGAGATATGAGGATATATAGATAGAGGAAGATATAGAGAGATAGAGAGGGATAAGGAGAGAGATATAGAGATAAGAATATATAGGTAGAGAAAGATATGAATAGAAAGAGATAGATAAATGAGAGAGAGAGAGATTCATATAGAGTAGGAGAGATGGAGTGAATAAGAGAGAGATAGAGATAATAAGAAATAGGTAAATAGGGAGAGAGGGAGACAGATAGTGAGAGAGATAGGGAGATAAATATAGAGATAAGAAGAGTGAGAAAGAAAGGATGTGATTGAAACAATTAATAGAGAGAGGTATAAAAAAAGAGGGAGAAAGAGATAGAGGGGGATATATATGCATACATACATAGAAAGAGAGAAGTATATACATATACATATAAAGAGGATGTGTGTGTACACATGAATGAGAGAGAAATGGAGATAAAGAGGGATATATATATATATAGAGAGAGAGAGAGAGGAAAATAAATATAGAGATGAGAGATAAGTATTCATATGTATTAAAAAATGGAAAAAGGGGTTCACCCAAATGGGGATCACCAAATGGATGAACATAAATTTGCTTATGTTTGGATGGATGTTTCATTCAATTATGAGAGGAAAAATTCCTAAATAAAAATCATAAATCAAACCTAATTGTTATAATAGTAATAAGGAAAGTTTTAAGAATTTGAAATGATGTGTACCTTACTGAAGAGGTGTTGTTTCGAGGCTCATTGAGGACTCATTCAACCAGTGGTGAATGGGTCCTTGCTAGGGTTTTGGAAAAGTGATTTTTGGGTTATGTTCTTCAATGTCTACACTCCCAACTATTGAAAGTCGGAAATAAATTTTGTAGCTTTGTTTTCGTGATCTTGCAAGATAGATGACAACTTTTACAACTTTTCAATCTTGAAAACTTTGCAACTTTTGTTCTCCACTTGATATTCAACCTAAAATTTGTAATCACACATCAAAGGAGAAGAAAAATTGTTGATTATTAGGGAATAGGGGTTTTCCTTGGTCAAACCCCATTTAGGTAACTAAACCTTGTGGTGAAACAATGAAACATGAACGTGAAACATGAAACATGAAACAATGATACCTTGGATGAAGTCTTGGAATACAAATCAACAATCTAGCATGAAATGGCTATAAGGAATGTAGATCTTTATCTTGAATAAGGATGTGAAATAATTCTTGAATTGAATCTTCAATGCTACATCAACATATTAGCTCAAAAACATGCATGATGTACTATGTATTTTACATGATGATATGACCTTTGATTGCTACAGTAAAACCTTGATAATCTGCCCTTGAATTCCTTTTAAAATGATCTTCAATGCTCTATAATGCTCTTGTGAAATTACTCTTATGATCAGTTGAACTTGATAGGTTAAACTATGTGAAATAGCCTTATATTTATACTTATCTTAAGATTTAATCCCAAAATTCAAATAAAACAAACCGACATCAAATCACGATTCAAAATCATTAAAATCCTTCCATAAACATGTTCAAAAAGGGGTTTCCTAAGTTAAGGATGGTGAATAGGTCCTAGCACAGTTAACTAGGACAAGCTTCGGGGACATGAAACAACATGTAAAAAGGGGGTCCTAGGACCTAGGAAAGACCCATTCGCCAGGTGGAAAATGGGTCCCAGGTCACTATCCTAGGACTCAAACCTTGCCAAATTAAGTGTTGTGAGACATCATTAATGAGTGTTGGGATATATCCTTTGAAAAATGCAATTAATAAGGCTTGGATTTGAATTTAAGGGGCCAATTAAGCTCTAATTAACCTCAATTAATTAATAAAGCACTAGATTAGTGTGAAAGTGTAAAGAAACACTTTACAACACCCTAACTAAGGCACAATTAAGTCCATTTTATCATTAATTACTCATTTCCAAATTAAGTGTGAAAAAGGGTTACTTTTTTCGACTATATATATATATATAGAGAGAGAGAGAGGATAAGTAGAGATATATAGTAAGAGTGAGTGATAGGGAAATAGGGAGAAAGAGGGATAGAGAGGGGTAGAAAAAAGGAGAGATAGATAGATAATATAACTTGGGAAAGCTAGAGAGAGAGAGATAAAAGGAGAAATATGGAGAGACAAAGATAGGGGGAGAGAGTTAAATATATATAGCGGGAGGGGGATAAGTAAAGATAGAAAGAGGGAGAAATAGAAGGGGAAATATGGAGAGACAAAGATAGGAGGAGAGAGAGGTATATATAGGGGTCTAGAAAGAGGGAGAGGGAGAGAGATGGATGGATAGAGAGAGGGAGAAAGGATGGTAGAGGTAGATATGAAGATAAAGGGATAGAGAGGGAGGAATAGATAGAGAGATAAAGAGAGGTAAAGGTAGAGATGCAGATAAAGATAGGGAGCAGGAATAGAGAGAGGGAGATAGAGATATATAGAGGAAGAGGATATAGAGAGAGAGATATATAAGTGAGATAGAGCACATATATGTGTGTATGTATATATAAAGAGAGAGCATGGGATATGGAGTGAATAAGAGAAGGAAGTAGAGATAATGAGATATAGATAGAGATGGAGAGGAAAAGGGAGAGATAGGGAGATATCTAGATAGAGTGGGAAAGAGTGAGAGGGAAAGGAGGGGATAGAGACAAGTAATAGAGAGAGGTATAAAGAGAGGGATAGATAGAGATAAATAAGGGACTTAAGAAACATAGTGTGTGTATAAATGAGAGAGATATGGAGATAAAGATAGAGAAGGATGTATATATATATATATTTATAAAGGGTGGCTAGATATATAGAAAGTAGTAATAGGACTCAAGATATAGAGAGATATAAATAGGGAAAGATAAATGGGGTGAGAGAGAGAGAGAGAGAGAGAGAGAGAGAGAGAGAGAGAGAGAGAGAGAGAGAGAGAGAGGATAATAGGGAGAGGGATAGAGAGAGATAAATATATGACAGGGAGAGAGACAAATATTAAAGGAGAGAGGGAGAGGGAGAGGGAGAGGGAGAGGGAGAGGGAGAAATAGATATAGAAAGAGGGAGAGACAAAGAGAGGGAGAGATAGAGAGATAAAACATAAATATTGAGATAGGAAGTGAGATATAGATAGAGGTAGAGAGAGGGAAAGATATATGAGAAGAGATATATGGAGACATAAGGAGATAAAGATAAAGAGTGATAGATAGAAGAAGAAATATGGAGAAACACAGATATGTAGTGATAAAGAGACAAATAGAGATATAGATATAAGGTTTAGGAAGAGATAATGAGAGAGGGAGAGGGAGAGAGGTATGGATATAGAGAGGGAGAGTTACCTAAAGATAGAGACAAAGATAAGAAGATAGAGGTAGATATGAAGATATAAGGAGAGATGGAGGTGAAGAAATAAATAGAGAGATAGAGAGAGGGAGAGGTAAATATAAAGGAGAGATGGAGAGGAAGAAACGAAGATTGTTGGTAATTGAGTCTCCCTCTTTCCTCGATTTAGAGGTTTTGTTTCAGTTGTATTTAGATCCTAATTCCCATTGGGGGGTGTGGGGAGCTTGGCTCCCCATTTTTGTTGCTAGGGGTTGAGCAGAGCAATGACAAATTTTGAAGCCCCCTAGTGGGGGTTCGAGGGCATCATCCCCAAAGAGATTTTTATAATATTGCCTTGAAAAATAATATAATGACTATGTAATGAGAGTTGAAGTTGTAATTGAGTGAAGTTAGATAGAGAGGGAGGGAGAGAGGAGGGAGACAAGAGAGATAGATGTAGACAAAAGGAGAGCAGATATGTAGAGGAGGGAGAGAGAGAGATTATTCTTTTTTTAATTATAGACATAATAGAGCGTGTTATAGTGCACTTACGTTATAACCCACTTATGTTTGTAGCTTCCTTGGGTATTGTAAACCCTTAGAATTTGATTCACATTGGTTTACATGTCAATGTCCAAAGGCATGTATTTTGTAAATTGTAAAAATGTAACTAAATCTCAAGCGTGCTCTCCATCAAGTTTTCACGTCTTTCAATGAAGATAAATAGAGTGTGTTATAGTGCACTTACGTTATAACCCACTTATGTTTGTAGTTGCCTTGGGTATTGTAAACCATTAGAATTAGATTTGCATTGGTTTACATGTCAATGTCCAAAGGCATGTATTTTGTAAATTGTAAAAAAGTAAATAAATCTCAAGCATGCTCTCCATCAAGTTTTCATGTCTTTCAATGAAGATAAATAAATATCACAATAACATCAAGCTTCCTCTAACCTTTCTAATGATGTAATATTTTCTACATTTTGAATATGTTAAGGTTTTAATCTTTAATTTATTTGTCTAGTGTCTTTCCTTTTTGCAAAAAAAATCTATGTATCATGTTTTTGGTTTCATTTTTTATCCTTTCACCCAAATTTGAAACAAATTACATTTTTATAATCTAGACTCAATTCTATACACATTCAATTTTTTTTTTTTTATTAATTTCCAAAAATTAGGTGGGAGCACACTCAATTTTTTATTTTTCAAGACTTGTCCACTTTAAAATTTAGTTAAAAGTCATATATTTATTAAAAAATTAATAGAAATTAGGCATAAACTACATAACTTGTTAGATAATTTTTCATTGAAATAATTTTTGAAATATGAAAAAAAAAAGTTAACTCTTTAGGGTGAGCACATCAAACACTAGATGTTTTTTTTTTTAACAAAAAAATGAGCACACCCTTTAATCTCCACCATTGAAAAAAATAATAGTTTAGAAAGTAGATTCATAATACTATGACTCTTATTTTTGTTGCATCTTCAAATTATGAGTGTAACTATCTTCAATTTCTCATCCAAGATTAAGTTTTACTGATTTCATAAAAAAAGTGGTCATTTAAAACCCTCTTTTGATGTCCCATTTCCTTGCACATACTCATAATTTCCACAAGCTAAACACATGTATGGAGTTTATTGAAGAATACCATGATGGTCAAGTTGGAGACCATTATCATGAGCATATAACTATGTAAAATATATTGCAAGAATGACTCTAGTTTCCTACTCTACATAATGATGTGCATGACTATGCTAAGAGCTACAATATTTATCAATGAGTGGATAGGCTTAATTCTTTACAAAATCAAATGAATTTTAACACATCTAAAACATTTTCTAATTGTGATATAGATTCTCTTACAAATCTACCACCTTTACATTCCCATTCCTTATATTAATTCAACCCAATCTAATTAGCACACTATGTGGATAAAGATAATTTATTCTTTTGATTAAACTTTAGAGGATAAGGTCCTTGAGAAAGGTCAGTTTCATTTATACACATTCAATAAGGTTAATGTGAGATGAGTCCCATGAGTTACAAGATTAACTCTTTGAATTAGGTCAATTTTTTGGAGCTCAGGGTTTTATTTGCAAGGAACTTCAAGACTTTTTGGAACTTGAAAGAGTGACAAGATTGTAAGCCTTCACTTTTTTCCTTTGGGATGATTGAATTCAACACATTTACTCTTCATCATAGATTTAGAAGATATGTGCCTTATTCTACCTTATTTAAAATATGCATAGTATTCAATGAACACTTGCTTATTTCTAACTCTTTTGATAATTAATATTAATCTAAGTTAGGTACACATATTTCATTAGTCTATATTTATATAAGAGTATTTTATCCCTTCCACTAAAAAAAAAATTATTAAATACAATAGCAATGGATTTTTATTGAATAACTTAGAAAAAATCATACACAAAGATGTATATATTAAAATGGACAAAATCATTTAAAAAGAACAAACCATTGAAAAAATCAAAATTAGTTCTTCAGTTACAAAAGCTATGGCAATGGTCTCTTTTATTTTCTAACTATTTTTTTCAATTGAAAAGATCTTGGAACTTTTTTAAAATTTATTTTTGTTTTATGATTTGATTTGAGAACAAATGACAGTTACAAAATCTTCTTGACCTTATGTACCAATACATGAATTAAATAGATTTATTAATTAATGATTTGAAAACTTCTAATAATATTATTCAAACTTATTTTAAAAATATATATACAATAAAAACACTTTCAATTGCAATGTATCCATTTTTTTTTATTAATGAAGCTACCACATGTCTTTACCATGCAAATACTAATACATTAGGTAACTTCTAGAAACTAAGAATAGTCAATAGGTCCTCTCTCACCACAATTAGTACTACATCCAACATATTTATTTTACAAGAATATAGTTTATTTATTTTTAATTTGAAAATAAAATACTTTTGAGTGGTGGGGTCACACATGAGGGACCTCATCTGATATGAATATTCAAGATAATATCTCCATAGACGTTTGAATCTTGACAACAAGAATCACACTACCATGATTTAACAAGAAAAAAAAAATCTATCTGTATAGTTTTAGATTCAAAATCATTGATCCAAATTCTATGAATAGTGATTCAGATGAATCCATCCTTCGTGAATAAAGGAAATAAAGTAAGATATATTCAAACCAGTGGGCCTTCCACTATCTTCTTTCAGTTGAAGACGTACCGTGAGCAGGGCTTAAATTTGACGGTTGACCTTGCCTGTCAACAATTTTTTTAATAATGGCTATCTATTCAAAGGCACCCTTAAAACATTATGATATACCTTAGTGTAAGTAAAATTATATATAGATCAAATATATATATCATTATAATTCTATATAAAATTTGACAGTCTATCCAAAATCTCTGCTTTCATCTAATACAATCTTCTTAAAATTTTGATTGTATTTTACGGCAAAAATCTCTAAATACGGTCATACGGCCATCAAATTTAAGCCCGGACCGCGAGAATGACATTGTTGCAAATGCGTCCGAAAAAGTTGGATTAAGGAAGTGTCGTTAAGAGACACGTATGCGCATTGCACTAACTTCCAAACGGGTATTCCTGGGTCTCAAGGCAACTCACTTTCGGGGCGGGCCCACCATTTACATCTCAACAAACACTTCCTGGGTCTTCCGACTGCTGCCTCGCCATTCGCTCCATTTCTTTCCACTCTGAAAATAATTCTTCCACATTTCCTTTTTCCACAGACCAAATACGTTGGGAACTTTCGTGCCAACAAGCCCCGAAAACGACGAGGACTTACATTTGTAACACTCTACCCTATATAATGCACCCTCTTAACTTCCACTCTTTACACTTTCTTGCTCTGAGATAAACGGGCGCGCATTTAACCTCAGCAATTCATTCTTTCAGACCATCCGTTTTTCATTACCTCATTTACATCTGTAATAACGTCTTTCCCGGCATCCTCTGTTACTCCTGCTCAGATCATCGATCACATTCTCATGAGCACAGACAAAAGCACGCCAGAATATCTCCAAAAATTAGTCAACAATATTGATAATCTTCTTGATCATTACACCAACAAGGTAAAAACCTTCTCTTCTTGCCATGTCTTTTCTAGTCTCCATGTTCATTATATTGCATTCTTTGATGAGGTTTTGGTTGCAGGGGAAACAAACAGTCACTGATGACAATTTGGCTTCTGTGCGAGCTGGGCTGCCCTCTGCATCCCACGTTGCTAAATTCTCAGAAGAAGCGTCAAAAAATGTCAAGCTAATTTCTACGGAGGTACTACTGTGCATCCATGTCTATACTTTTCTCCTTTGTTTTCAAGAGCTAAAACGGGAGCAATTCTGTGGATCACAATTATACAAAGAATTATTCTTCACTGTAATTTATGTCGTGAAATAGTTTTCTCCTGAAGGTGTTGCCACGAATTTTTATTTTATTGTATTTATAACTTCGTTTATTACTCATCGTACAGATATCGGACTATTCTGGTGATAAACATGGTACAGCAATATCAGTGTTAAATGCCCTTGGAAATGTTCATTGGGTTGGAGTGGGATTTTTACTGGTGGCTGCTGTTGTTGAAAGATTCGACAAAATACAGCAGAATAAGAATGAGTGTTTAGAACTTCTGAAATCCATGAACGATTTGGCCAAACTAATACTACAGCTTCAGCGTCTTCCGCATTTGAAGAAAGAGTTGAATGACAAAATGAAGGAGTCTATACAACTAATTTTGGATGGGGCAATCTTATGTTGTGTACAGAAGAAAAGGAAACTTCTACGGAGGTAAATACTCAAATATATACGTTAAAACGGCTTCAAAGTAATTGTTCCCTTTGTCTTTATTGTAAATGTTGGCCAAACGTGTGACATATTTTTTAACTTTTATTGAGACAATTTCTCAAGTTATAAGATTAATGATTTCTAATGTAGATTTCATCTCTTTATTAAATATAAAGAATCTACAAAGTGGCTCTATACCCTTAAGACCATCCCATCTAGACCAAAATAAATTGTCTAATTAGTTTAGTATGTTCATCATAGCATATGTTAGATGTCATTTAGAGGAAAGAGAAATACACATGAGAGGATACAAAGATTTTATTTTAGTAACAAAACAACATGTTAGTATAGGGGAAAGGGAACCATAGTGGAGCATCCTAACTTTGCGTTTCTGAAAAATTTTATAGGGAAATTTAAAATCAGTCTTAATTTTGTACAACAATTTATTTAGCAACTCGCCTGCTTAACTAATTTAATTTTAGGGTCACATCATCAAATATGATGCCATATTAGCATGCTTTTTGTTGAGGTATCCAAAAAGACTAAAAAAAAAGTGAGATCGATAGTGGTGCACTAAGTCATGTTTTATTGGTGCGCTGATGCGGCATTGCATGATTTGTCAATTTGTATGTTTTATGGATAAAAAGTGTTTTGCAATTGGATATTAAGATGTTCCACTATAGGGCCCACCAAGAACTACTTCTATCTCCACTATTGAAGCCCGCTCCACTTTGGGCCACTCTTCCTAGGTGAAGCCCAATAGTGGTTTTACAATTGAAGTGAGGAAGGAAAACTCACGAAAACAAATGCATGGAAAAAATATTGATTTTTTAGGGTTCGTCGAACATAAGTTCAATAGAACCCATTAGGGGTTCCATAGAACCTGGGTTCGGGTGAACCCTTTTAATGCTTTCCCGCCAAAAATGCCAACAAAAACCCTTATAAAAGGGGGGTTCGAATGAACCTAGGTTCGAGCGAACCTGGGGGTTCGTTCGAACCCCCCTTATTCCTCATCCCTCCTCTAAGACACAAAAAACCCTAAATTTTTGGCACTTTGGAGCTCGGGTTGATGATGAAAATGGAGGAATCTTCACAAACCCAACTGGAATCAGGTAGTCCTCAGAACAAGCTATCCAACGAATATAATCTTAATATGTTTTGGTTTTATTATGTATTTGTTTTTTTAGTTTTATTAAACATAGGTTTTTCATCGAAAATAAAGGTCTATGTTCTGCACATGTGGAAAAATAACAGATTATCAAAAAAAAATTAAAAATATGAGTGCACCAGATATTGAAGTCTTTGATCCAAAAAAAATAAAAAATTGAATTTCGATATATACAAAAAAAGTTATGTGTTATACGGTCGGCTATGTCTGAAATGTAATTGGTTTGACTTCAAAATTTGATTAAAAAAAAAAAATATTGAATAAAATGTCTAACCAAGTGGAAGCACTAGACATTAGAGTTCTGAATCTAAATATGAGAAAATTAGAATTTTATCCTTCATGGAAAAAAGTTATGCATTATCTGATCTGTGTCACTTTTAAAAATGTTGTTTTTAGAAAAAACCGGTTTAAGTGGGAGATGGAAAAGAAGTGTAAAATTATTCCACAAATTTTTGGAAAAAATATTTTTTTAGAATCTATAGAAAAAATGTGATGAGACTCTAGTTGGCATTATTTTCAAAATTTTCACTTTTAGCCGCTATAGCTGCCTGAATGTGAAGATTTAGTTAAAATAATAATTTCAGTGTCTAGTTTGGCCAAAAATTGTAAACCACTATTGTCGGATCACTCCCCTAGTGAATGGGTTTGTATGTGAACCAATAAATTAACCCTATCTACATGTCATCAAGAGAAATACACAGGCTAAAGATAATTCATTATAGGTATCAATTGATCATTTTATGATTAATGTGCATCCACCTAGTAGAAATCCATTGAGGGAGAAGATGACCTTATCATAAAGAATTTCTTAATATGCATAGAAGGTATAGATCAAAAGGAAATATAATATTAGCTCTCCACTTAATCAATTGCACTACTATGAAGGAATGAGAGGCTGTGATCAACAAATTGAGAATTGAGAATAAAGGATTTAATGTGAAGGGAAATAATTGAGACTAACTCCAAATATCTATTTTAGAGGATAAGTAGTAGTCAGGTTAATTATCAATAATAATAGAAAGGGAGCAAGGGGCAACCTTGGTAGATGGATCAATAAAGAACATTTAGAGGAGCATTTTGAGGATAAATAATGAGATCTAACATGGTTATAGGCCTTGCCAAAATCTGGTTAAATGAGGATGACATCTTGGGAAGTTTATTAGCCCACCATTAAATATTCTTTCACACCAAAATGAGGTTATCCAAAATGAATCTTCCTCAAATGAAGTCACTTTCCTAGTTAAGAAATGGACCAAACCACAAGTTTGGAGCATGACTATATTCCAATGAACAATAAAATATGAATTCTTCCATACTATCCATTTTACCACACCAAACTTCTTCTAGTGTATGATTCTTCACCACTACTATAGATCCTTGATTAAGAATATAGATAAATGTGGTTACTATTTCTAACAAAAAATCATTTTCAATATTGTTTTCTTGTAACATAGACCTTGCCATGTCTACAAGAGTCAGATTCACATAAAATATATATTTTTCAACCAAAAAAATAAATTTTACAAAATGACAAAATGCTCCATATTTTTTTCAAGAAATAAAACCTAATTATACTCAAATAATCATTTTAAATGCTAATATTTTTTACCAATATCTAGTGTTTGCGTAGAACCACAAATATTGAATGAACTAATTATATAGTGGTTGTTACGCTTTCCCAATTATGATATTTGTCTTTATCTTACTTTTGCAATACCATAATAAATCTTGTCATTTACTACAATATTAAAAAATCTTCTACATAATCTTATCTAACAAATCTCTTTTTAAAACTTGAATGATTATAATATTTGAAACATAATACATTACTATTTACTTGTATTAAAAAAAATATAATCACTAACTTTCCACCATTTTTACATCACCTTATTTGATGTATATAGAATAATTTTTACAACTTATTTGGTGTGTATAGCCGTGAATGTTGTTAACTTCTAGTACCTTATAACCCCAAAGCTTCATTGGGGTTAATTAAGCATTATTTTCTCGCATAGAATAAAAACACAACTATTTTTTTTTATTGAATAAAATCCTGAAAAAGCAATTACAGAAAACATATACAGCAACAGGTAACTCAGCCTATTTAAAGTTTTTTTTTTAATTTTTTTTAAAGAAAAACAGGACTAGGTATTTTATGTTGCCATTCTCTTTAAATCTAAGATTTGATTCCATAAAATTGGAAGACTGTGGGTAGCTGGAACGGACGGAGAACTTCTTGCAAAGCTTCGCAGTCAAGTGGATGAAATGGGCAGGATGCTCCATTCGCAAATAACCCTCTCTACACTAGATGTTGTGCACGGCAATATGGTATGCAGCCGACCACCGATTCCATCCCATAAGTCTGCAGGTAAATTATCTCTGTTTAGTTATCAATATGCCATTTATTCACAGCGAGTCTCCGATTTCTACGTTTTTCTAAAACTGATATACTGTTTTGATTTGTAGTTGTGGGCATAGATCACATGATTAATGAAGTGATTGAACTCCTTGAGTGGGATATTGACAAACAAGCTGTGGCCGTGGTTGTACACGGGATTGGGGGAGCCGGAAAAACTACCTTGGCAAATGAAGTGTTTGCATCTTTAAATCTGCAGGGCTGGAAGTATTCAAAAGTCACTCTCGTCAAAAATTTGGAATTAAATCCTAACATAGAGGAAATACAATCTCAGATTTTAAACGACTTGACTGGGATTAAACATGATACCGTAAGAGATTTTCAGGATGGACAACAAGAGCTGAAATCGATTATGGAGAAAGAAGTTGTTTTCTTGTACATCGACAACATCTTAAGAAGACAACATCTGGAACGTCTTCTACCCAAGCTGATCGACAGTCCAAAAAAAGTGAGGATTCTTGCCACAGCAAGAAAAACAAATATCTCTGGAGTGTTTGAAAGCTGCAGATTTAAACCCTGTAAATTATATGCCATTGAACCCCTCTCTGTTGAGGCATCCCTTGAAGTGTTGTGCAGGAAATTTGATACTGAAAGAGAAATAGACTCCATGGTGGAAGAAAGGCCTCAGGCTAAGGAGATAGCGGAGAAATGCAGTTGCTGTCCTCTGTTTCTAGAAGTGGTGGGAGCATATCTCCATAAGAGAAATAATAAGGTTGAAGCTTATGAAAAAGTGATTTGCTGGCTAAGAGAGGGAAAAGATTTCAGCTGTGACAAGGAAGATGGTTTCGAGGAGTCTAGAATTCTGTTTGCTTACGATGAGCTTACGCCCAGAGCTCAGGAGGCTTTCCTCGACATCTGCTCATTCTTCTATAATTGGGAGTGGAATGAAGTTGCCAGCATTGTGGGAGAGGAAGAACTTTATTGTCTGCTAGAGGGTGATCTGGTCAGAAGAATAAAGGCCGAGTCTTACCTTGAGTCTTATTATCTAAGCATTCATGATCTTATATTGAGAGCAGGTCGTAATAAATCAAAAGGCAGCCGATACACAAGTGTAGATGATTTTTCTATCGCCCTGGAGAGTGAAGGGGTATGAAAACTTTTAAGTATTTAATAGTTAAAAGATTGAAATTTAATAAATTTAATAATTTTTCCTTTGTTTTGAATGTATCCAGGAGCTGCACCAAACAAAAGGAATTTGGCTAAAAGGCAACAATAAGCCATTCCATGTATCTGCAGAAGTATTAGAATCTATGAGTAGGTCTCTCCGAGTATTGTCTATGGGAAACAACATAATTCCGAGCGGGAAATGCAGTAAAAGATTTGATGAGCTGAGGTTTCTAGAAGCGTTAAGGTGCCAAATTTAGCAATTGATGTATTGAAGCTTAAAAACTTAAGCTTCATGGAATATGGATTCATGGAGAACGAAATTTGTAGTCTGCCCAAGGTAAGTTTATGTCAATAATGACTTTTTTCTTTTTCTTTTTTCAAGTATGACCGATTTCCCCAATTATGATGTCCTTTTTTCCGAATGTTGATAATAAGCCCTTCTTGGATGCAGCATTTTTCCGGATTGCAGGTACTCAAACTTAAGAGGACTTGGGGAACTACCTAATGGGAGCAATATACATGCAGATATAGAGTTCGGGCATCTTATTAAATTAAAACATTTGGAGTTGGAAGGATTTCATAATACAGAAATCTCAAGTTTTGTGAAGGTTTATGGTTTACAGAAGCTAAAACTGTCCAGCAATGAAGGTCTGAAAGAGCTCCCAGGGTCAATCGGGAAGCTCCGATCACTACAGAAGTTACATATATTCAGATGTGATGACCTAATGCGGTTAGAAGAAGGATTTGAAGAACTGAGCTCTCTTGTTGTGTTTGAGTTGACAAATTCCAAAAGTTTGCAAGAGATCCCATGTAAGAAGCTATTTTCATTCAGTCACTCAACTTATCCTATTGCCCTAATCTCCTTCGGCTACCGGAAGAGATTGCAAACCTGCCATCCTTAAAATTTGTAAATGTTAGGGGCTGTAGTATGTTGACTAGTCTCTCGAACAGGGTTTGCGAGTTGTCTTTCTGGAAGAACAGAATATCATTGCATGGCTGTAAGAGCTTAAAGGTGCTTCCCGTTGGCTTTGGTCAATCAAAGTGCCTGGAAAGTTTATGCTTAGATGAGTGTGAAAGTTTGCAAGAATTGTGCGATGACTTTCATTGCTTGGCAGGGTTGAAGACATTAAGCATGTCTGGATGCAAGAGCTTGTCAAGGCTACCTGAAGGTTTCGGTCAGCTTGGATGCTTGGAAAGGTTAGTATTATCAGGGTGTGATAAGTTACAGGAATTGTGCAGCGACTTTGGATGTCTTGGAGCTCTTAAATACTTGGATCTGTCCAAATGCAAAAGCCTGTCCAAACTTCCTGATTGTTTCGGGCAGCTTGGATGCTTGGAAAGCTTAGAATTGTCAGGGTGTGCTAACATACAGGAATTGTGTAGCGACTTCGGAAGCCTTCGAGCTCTAAAACACTTGGATCTGTCCAAATGCAAAAGGCTGTCCAAACTTCCTGATAGTTTTGGCCAGCTTAGATGCTTGGAAAGGTTAAAATTATTAGAATGTGATAACATACAGGAATTGAGCAGCGAGTTTGGATGCCTTGGAGCTCTAAAATACTTAGATTTGTCCAAATGCAAAAGCCTGTCTAAACTTCCTGATTGTTTTGGTCAGCTTGGATGCTTGGAAAGCTTAGAATTATCAGGGTATGGTAAGATACAAGAATTGTGAAGCGACTTTGGATGCCTTGGAGCTCTAAAATACTTGGATCTGTCTAAATGCAAATCCCTGTCTAAACTTCCTGATTGTTTCAGTCAGCTTGGATGCTTGGAAACGCTGGATTTATCAATGTGCTCTAACCTGGAGGAGCTTTCTAGCGATTTTTACTGCCTGACATCCCTAATAAAATTAGACCTCTCGAATTGTGAGAACCTAAGTGAAAAATGGATGGACAATTTGGGGTCTATTCAGAGCTTGTGGCGGCTAAATATTTCACGAAGTGAAAAGATGATCAGGCGGTGGATGGAAATGCAAAGGGAAAAAGAAGATTGGAATTTCGTTGTGCTAACAGGCTCCTCTTGGGAGGTAGGATTGGTGATTTATCTCCAATTGATAATTATATCTTATATTTGAATGCATTTCATTTGCAAAGAATGGAACATTTGAATCATTCCATTACTTATCTTGCTCTGCAGGAAACAGAGGAGGGACGGAAAGCTTTGTTGTTGAAGGTAGCGACATCAAAGATATTTGACGAAGAAGGTCTACTGATTGACATTCATGGACGCCCCTTCTATTCATCCTCTCTTCCACCGGCCTCCTCTCTCATCTTCGTTATTGAAGATTATGGTTATAGTCGCTGTCAAATAGAGGGTAACTTATTTGAAAAGGGTATGCAACAACTAGAATTGAACTCAAGGGCCTGGTCAATCATATATGCCGGTAGACATTTCAGTGTATTACCATCTAATGTGACGGATAGAGTTGTGGCTTATACACCCTCAAGCGATAAGACTTCCTTATTCATTGGTAAGGTGTCTGCTAAACTCCCACAAATCCATGGAAGATATACCTCTGTTTTCAGGAGCAGAGTTGGTTTAGAAGTAAAAGGAATAAAATGTCCCTCCACATGGCAAGATGTCTCGTATATATTAAATGAATGAGCTTTTCTCTTAAGAGCTCCGAGTGAGAGCAATGTTGAAATCCTGAGAGCAATACTGCAAACAGATTTCCTCCTCAAGAAAAGTCAGCAGGTATTTATATATTTTTTGGTTTCTTAGTTTCGAACTTCTATTACTAACCAAAAGGCTTATGTAAGTCAGTAACGCTACATATAGTTTATAACAAAAATTGTAGGTGAAGCTCATGGATTTACTAGGGAAAGTGATATTCCTTCTCCGTACAAGCCTACTTATGTCCAAGATGCGCTATTCAGCTTTCAATGATATATATCTGAAGATGCAAAGCAGCCATCACAAATTCGTAGAAGTGGTTTGGATTCCAGATTGTTATGAGACACAATGGCATGAGTTCAAGAGAGTTGCTGCAGATGCTCCATGGTCAGTGGCCCCTAATCCATGGTTGATTCAACGGTCAGTACGGCATTTCTTTTCTTTAATAGAAGTCCCAGACAATTTATCATCATGGTCTCCGGCAGTAGTGGTGGTGGTGCATGGCAAAGGAAGAATCTTGAACAAGAATGCATGGGAGATGATAGAAAGGTGGGGAGAGGAGGCATTTCCATTTTCCCAGAGTCGTGAATTAGAGCTCAAAAGATCAGAATGGGAGAGAATGTGCAACTACAGCCAATTTCTTTTTCAAACTCTGCTCTTAACTCGAACAGTTAAGTACGTAGTTTGAAATTTTATTTAATCATTCCATTGATGACGTATAATGTATGATATGTCTAATGTGTGCTTTTTCTGGTTCTACTTATAACAGGTGAAAGAGGGGTCAGCATGTGGAGAAATGATGTTGCTATTTGTGGGTAGGGCACTTGACATGTTGAAGTTCTGTGCTGAGGTGGAGTGTGCTCTCTCCAAGTTGAAAAGTCATTTTCAACTCTATTATATTAGGCGTATATACCCTAATAATAATAACACCAGCAGAAAGATTATAAAGGAGATAAGCAACATTCCCAGCATCTCAGTGATCGAAGCAGACAGATTTTGGGAGCGCATGAAATATTTGTACAACGATTTAACAAGAATGGGAAGTGAGGGAAAGATCGTAGAAATGAGAAGTATGGTGTTTGGTATTATTAGTGCAGAAGTTGGGAGTGTGAGAGATGAGCAGATAGGAGTAATAGTGGTGGATGAGAATGGGGAGATGGTGAGTGGGAGAGGAAAGGAGGTTGTAGAGGCACTCTTGCAGTGTGTTGAGAATGACTCAAAGTTGCCGACTGAAGTTAAAATGGGACGAATTAGACAAGTTTTGGAGGGGCAAAGGAAGGAGGGGATAATCCATTCTAAACATCATCCCCAACATCTTATGTTTCAATTATCTGCATCTTACGCAAATCCACGCTGCACTCTGTGCTCCAAAAAGAGTAACCATTATTATTATCAATGCAACGTATGTGAAAATCATGTAATGTGTAATGAATGTATTTTAGACTAGCAAAAGTTTAGGAGATGCAGTAAAGGTTTTGTAGCAAGCTCATTGGGGATGACCCTCTTTTTCAATATATCGTAAGGCTGAGTATGTTATTACAGTTGAAATATTATTGGGTGAGGTCTTATAGTGGGGATAAAAGTTGATTTGACTAGGTCCCACAGGGGAACACCTCATTTTAATTAATTGTAACACAAATTTTACTAAAAAAGTAAAAATATTGGCCAATCAATGTGCAAATAATATTTGTTTTATAAGTGGTTTATATTTGTCCCAAGAAGAAATACATCATCATAGTCTTACAAGTAAGAGAATATTCATTAATCTTTTGACGCAACCCACATGCAATCCAAGGTGCTCAGATATGCACAGTAGCATTAAAATTAGCACCCACCAATACAAAATATATAAACTAAGAGTCCCAAGCACATGCATTGATTTCCCATTTCATACATAGTTTTTCAAAAAAGAAACTGCTACATCAACATGAATCAAACCTATTTGTCCCATCACCAAATCATATCGAATCCATCTTATATCCCAGTTTTCCAGTAACAAAATACTCTTGTAACATAAAACATGGCCATGTGTCCCATCTATCAAACTTAGCTACCCACCTACTAGTCACTTCCATGAACATGCCCACCTGCATCCAACACAAAAAAGAATTAAGGCAACCAAAGATCCCATTAAAATATGAGGGAAAAAATGAAACAATCGACATCATTAAATCATTCGACCAAACCAATCCACTCTACAATTTATGGAAAAATCATATAAACTCTACAATTTATGAAAAAGAAAAATATTTAAAAGTCCAAACAAGAGGACACAAATTTAATATTGATAGTATAACTAAAGTCAAAATTCCAAGTAATTAATATCCTAACATGCTACAATAATAATAGTTTTCATAATTTTTAATTCTATCATAATGCTAATGTTTCCCAATGCAACACATTTGTTGGTACCTAGAGTTGTAAGTCCCTAAATCCCTAAAGGTAAGCTCCTCTTGACTACCAAGGGTGTCAAATTTAGGGAGGAAGAATTCACATTTATGTTTAGATAGGATAACTTTGGACCAATTTATGTTTAGGTAGGATTCCCTAAGGTGTTATTTTAGATATAACTATATGAAGTGCACATTTGTAACCTTGACATAAACCATACCTAGTGCATATTATTCTCCTATTAGGTTGTCACCTTGTATTTATATGCTAGTTTGGAACATGCAAGGTTTTGCATCTTTGTACAATGTAGATGGACTACCACATGAAGTGTCTTAAGAAAATTTTATTGATAACCCCTAATGTCATTATGCACATTTAGATGCAACATTGTATAAAACTAATTACAACATGGTGCAATATGAATGAAGTTAAATCTAATTGTCTAAGATGTCTTAGCACACGACGAGAGGTTGATTATGAAGTAGATAGGTGCCTTTATATCTAGTTGGGTGATATAGTCTCATATTGTAAATACAAAAGGATGTAATGACTAGAATCCACTTGGTAACACCTTAATGAAGATGTTACTAAAGACTACACCTTCAAACCCTCACATAGGATAGTCTCTATGCATACAAATGAGAAGATGAAAGAAATTATAGAATATTAAAATAATATAACTTAGCAATCCATGAATAAGCCCATACATTTCTTATATTACTCTAAAAAGATATCTTAAAAAATATTTGCAAGAATTTTATAGTTTTCTGGTTGGATAACTAATAAGAAATAGTTCACCTAGAAATATATATAATATATATAGAGACATTCAAAAAATATCAACTCTACACATTTAATAAATTCTCTTTGAAACACATTTAGGATAAAACCCAAATCATTACAATAAAAAATACTTTGACCTTATGTTAGAAATGAAAACTTTAATGGTATGTAATGAATTTTATTTGGATCTTTCTCTACAACATATTTTTCAATCCCTCTACACATGAAAAATTAAAGGGAGGGAATTGCATTTTTTTAAAGATTCCCATTGTAATTGAGAGTCATAAAATCGAGGTTGAGAGGCAATTATTGATATATTAGCTAAATTTAAGAAATTCTTGGTTGGTAGTTGTTTATGGTCAAGACTGATCACAATAGTTTTAAGTATTTTCAGATTCAGAAGGATCTAAACAAATGATAGAAAAAACAGTAAATAAAATTCAAGCATATGGTTTTGATATTAAATATGTTAAAGGAAAGAAGAATGTCAAATTATAGATGCATTATTCAAGAAACCAACTTTGAGTTAAATGTCTCACATATCTATTGATTGGAGGGAAAAAAATATAGTAGTATATGCTAAGAATGTATTTGTTTCTGATATGTTGGAAGAAAATTTGTTGGATGGTAAGTATACTATATCCAATGAACTCATTTTCTATAAGGGAAGAATCTACTTTATACTAAAATCAATAATAATTTTTTTTTTTGTGAGGTTCATGATACTCAATTAACAAGTCACTTTGGGTATTTCAAAACCTATAAATAGATCATGGAAATGACTTAAGGATGATGTCCATACTCACATCAAACTATACTTTTTTTTGTTAGAGAAATAAATATGAGAAAACATTCCTGGAAGGTCTTTTGTAACCCTTACCTTCTCTAGAAAAGATGGGAAAATGTTTCAATGGATTTCATCATTGTAACTCATAAAGTCCAAGGTATAGACTGCATATATGTTGTTGTTGATAGAATCATGAAGTATGCATATTTCATTATTATTCTACACAATTTAAGGCACCACAAGTTGTTCATATATTCTTTAATGAAGTGCTTTAAGATTCCATAGATTACCCAAAATCATTGTAAGTGACAAAGGTAGTTGGTTCTTGAGATTTTTTGGTAAGAGATTTTTTAGTTGGTTAGAACTAAGCTCACATCAAGTAATATCTATCATCCACAAATAGATTTCAAAATTAAGATTGTAAAAATATGGGTCGAATATTAATTGAGGAACTATGTTGTTGATCTCAACAAAAGCCATGGGTTAAGTGGATCCATATGGGGAGCACTACTATAACACCACCTATCACATGCCAATCAAGGATGATGCCATTCATTGCTTTACACTAGTCTAAATCCCATAACTTTGTTGACCTTGTTTTGTCTAATTTAGTAGATTCCCATGAGCAAGTGACTTGATTAATAGAGCCAAGGAATTCTAAAGTTACTCAAGGTTGATATTCAATAGGATTATAATTAATATAGATTGTATGTAGATCTCCATAGAATGAGAGGAAATTTGAGGTAGGAGACATGGTATTTGTGAGGTTACATAATTATGAGAAGGATTGGTGAAGTTGTTAAAGGGAAAGATTCATAATGTGTTCCATGTGTCTTATTTGAGAAAGGCACTTGACAAACATATTGTACCAATAGAAGAGTTATCTCCATTAGATGAAGATGACAAGATTATTTTGGTCCTTGAAGTAATCATGCATGTAAGGGAAAGAGAAATGAGGAACCATAGCACTAAGGAGTATTTGACTTGATGGAAGGAATCTCTTTATAGAAAATGCAACATGGGAGGTCCCTCAAATATTAGAACATTTGAATCTACAATTACTTGAGGACAAGTAATTTTGAGTAGGGTAGACTTGTAATGTCCCATTTTTTTGTTAGTTAAAAGTTAGTAAATATTTGGTTTGAACTCCTTTCCCTAGTTTTCTTAGTGACCCCTCTTTTATATGTTTGTGCTAGTCATTAGAGTTTTTCTTTCTAGTATGTACTTCCACCCAAATTAACATTTTCTTTTTTTTCCATCAAGTTTTTAGACTTTCCCATCCCATCATGTCTTCCCACCATGCTCTGTTATTTTCCTTGTGTGTCATAATTCCAAACTGATCTATCTCATCATGCTTATTTCTCAACCCCTAACACCTCAATTTATGACATATGTCTTGTGGTATCCTTGGTTTCTGTCCTTGACTCATGTCATAATACCACATGGGTGATCTATTTGGGCACCATAAGTCATTCCAAATAGGTTTTCCCACCCATGAATACCATTTAAATTTTAAAGTGTGGATTCACATGTACAGGTGGCATTAGAGGATAAAATAACATTATTCTCATTTAATGAATCTATTATAATTTGAGTCCAATAAGATCTTCTATAAACCATTTCTTGGAGAATATAAAATGGAACACATAATGCATTTAGTGAGGACCATAAATTTCTATGAAAAAACACTATTAGAAACTATTTTGAACCTTGTGTTCAAGTGTGTGGATCTAAGGATGAATACACTTAGATCTATAAGAGGCTAGTGGAGAAAATCCCTCTAATTATAAGGGTTAGAGAATACCACCCCTTTGGCTAGAGGACAATCTCATTCAAATATTGCATTATAGATCCATTATTTGAGGATTCAGTTTGCATTGTATTAGTGTGGATTATTATTTGTAGTGGGTATACCCATGGTAGTTATTTTTGTTACTTCCAATATAATTATATTTCATTTACATATATTTTGGGATTCTATTATAACAAGGAAAGGATTAGGGGTTAAAATTATTATTTTCTAAGATATTATTTAGAATACACTGATAATATAATGTAATGTAAATAGTGATTCTATTTGAGTTTGATAAGATTTGAGTTCAATATTAAATATAATATTATATTTATCTCAAATACATAACATTGAAAATGGTAAAAATTATTTTAAAGTCAAATTTGCATATTTATTTTGGGTTGGGAAATTACATTTTTCATGACCAACTTGGATCTTTTACACTATTTTCTCAAGGTTGAGATCACTCATAACTCTTCTAGGATCTCTCTTGCTTAGGTTAAGTATGCTCTTGATATTCTAGCTCACTTTCACATGGTTGATTACATGCTTGCAATGATCTTTCTGTGTATGATGCCACTTTGTATCATCAATTTCTTGGTAGCCTCATCTACTTAACTCATACTCACTTGACAATACTTTTAATTTATAAGTGCTTGTTTTTATACTTCATGATGAAGCCATATGAGCTTCATTAGAAGGTGTCCAAATGTATTCAACATTACATATAAGACACTCACAATTATGGTATTAAATATACGATAGGCATAGGTTCAAATTAATGATTAGATACATAGACTCTGATTAGGTTGGTGATCTTGATGATTGTAAGTCCACACCTAGTTATAATTTTCACCTTGGTTCTAGTCCCTTTTCTTGGAAAAGAAAGAAGAAACATTTCATTTCTCTCTCTTGGATTCGAGTTGAGTATCAAGGAGTTATCCATGTTACCATTGAGGTTGATTGGTTTTAGAACATTCTCACAAAAGTTGGAATTAGTTTTCAAAAGTCACTAGTCATCTACTACGATAACCAAAGTGCTATATAGATCTTGAATAATTTGGTCCATTACCAATGGACCAAACACATCGAGGTCGACATGCATTTTCTCAAGGAGGTAATTTAGGAGTAGGTCATTAGTTTATGTTATAGTTTGACAACAAAGAAATTTATTACAATATTCATCAAAACCTTCACTAAGAGTAAGTACATCCATCTTTGAGCTCTTTTGAGGGTGTGGGATATTTATTTAGGGGAGTCACATACCCTTATTTCCTTTTCCTCTCATGGAGGTAGCTTTTCCCAATCATGTTTTCTCCATTTCTTCTATTTTGAGGGGATCTCTATACATGGGCACCTCATTAGACCTTTTTTTGAGATCCATCTTTCATTTTTTTTTCTTTTTTCTTTCTCTTAAATTAATTTAAGGTGCATGTTAATGTGAACAAGTTATATAATATAACTCAGTCAATTCCTAGCTATTGTCCACTTAGGACCTTTTTGCACTAAGTTAAATTTACTTAGGATTTTTTTACACATTATCACACATTGGTTGTGGTTTTATTATCTGGTGGTATATCGTATGCATACTCACCCTTTAGTTTGAATTTGTAATCAACTTATTTTAATTAATTTAATTTTTTATTGAATAAAATATATAGTTTATTGTTTCAATTCTATATTTACAAGTGTTCAAGTACTTTCCTTTAGTCATTTGCATTTTGGACAGTTTAAAAGAGAAATCTTACAAGTATGTAGTAAATTAATATATTAAATGTGTTGCTTGTATGTTATATAGAAACTTCCTATAGTGTTTCCTATATGAGAATGAGTGACTTGATACGAGCACTCTACAAATGATATGTATTTCTTAAATATGCAAGATGATTGAATGTATCCCAATCATCTATGTCTCCAAAGTGTGGTGAATCCTTATTGGTCCATATGTTGGCTATGTGTATAGTGACACAATGTGTGTGAAGAGTACCAAATTAAGCCTTGACAATCACAATTAGATCCTTAACTATTAAAAAATTAGAACAAGGCATCCAAGCAAGGAGAAAAGGGAATCAAAGATAACAAGAATTTGTCAAAGCTAAAGAAGTTATTGTTTGAGACATGTTTTAATAAGATGGAGGACATACCAACAATGGAGGATGAAACAAGCTACCTTTCTCTGGGTTATATATAAAACTAAAATTTTAGCTCTTACAACACTAAATTTGGTGACATGTTTGTGAAGAAGGAGCCAAATGTGGGAAATTCCTAATGCATTGTGTTGGATTTTGTTTAAAATATAAGGGGAAATCAAGGAGAAGGAGTTCTTGGAATGTGTGAGGGGAACCGTAATTATATTCCACCCATTAAAAGCTTGGATGCCAATAATTTGACCAAATTTGAGTTGTAAAATCCTTTCTCCACATGACCATTGCTTAATCCTTAGGAGTCAATTATATGTCAAATGTAAAGTTACATGAGGTAAAATGTTTAGTGTGCTAGTTTTGTAGAGAGGGAAATAAGATGATGCAAAAATGATTTAGAGTAGTGATTATTCTTTTAAACAATCTCTCATTTAGTTATGAAATATTTGAATACAAATTTTATGTGTCAATAAATCATTCAAAAGCCCAAGGATCAACCATGTTTAGAGAAAACTAAGTTACAATAGTTGTAAAAAAACCACTATATAATTTTTTTTTTAAAACTATGAGACATACAAAAAGCTATTTAAACATATCATGGTATAGTTTTTTTTGGTTGGTAATAGGAATTATATTATATTACTTAAATAAAAATATGACAATTCAAAAATTCTATTATCACCCACCAAAAAATTATTTCACCCTACCACAAAGCATCTAAACATGCTAAAAGACTTTTAGTTCCAGATAACTACAACTGATCTCATGATCATCCTTACACACTCTCTTTATTTCACACTAGCAAGAAACACCAGATCAAAAACAAAAAATAAAACAAACCATAACATTATCTAACCCCAGATTGACTTAGAACATTTTTGAAACAAAAAACAAACACCTACATTAGGCCCTCCTAACCCTTCTGTCATTCCTCATTTCTTGCCTTTTTCCTTTTGATGCCCTACCTCTCATGCCTCCACTTTCAGCTTCTGCTCCTCACCCTTGGCATATGCAATACATTTGTCCACTTTCAAAGTGCCTATAAAAAATTTAAGAGCTTGCCATCCACGACGCTCCTCCTCCCTACATCAAT